>CM038674.1:469728270-470166223 GCA_021605145.1 Aegilops bicornis | reverse complement strand
ACGATGTCGATCTAGTTATGTGGAAAGATGATTGTATGTATTATTGAAAAACTTTGGCATTAGCAACAACAAGCAGCAGTCCACAAGATACAATGACGGCCATGGTTGGGCTAGTACCACCAGATATGGGTGGCTCTCCTATGATCTAAGGTTCAGCGGCGACAATAGTCTATGTACCCGTGGGGCGGTCCTTCGCTCGGGTGCGCAGGTGGTGCACTATGGTCCTGCACTACCGGCGAGGGTGGTGAAGCAAGAGGTGACACATGGTGGAGTCGTCTGATGCAGATTTATCACCCGGCTACCGCTTGTGAGGATGATGTGGTGCTTTGCCACAACATTACGAGGATTTTGGCGGTGTCCACAACCTTGTTCCCTCTATTGCTAGTGACTTCATCGCGTGTGCAATGCTCTTGGAGTAGCGGAAAGTGGAAGCGGACACAAGATGACTTTGGTTTGGGGTGCTTCTTGAGTACCTCGTTTCATGCTCTGGGGTAAAAACCTCGGGTCTAACTCTAGTTGGTTATACCTGGCAATGTCGCCGACTTTTTCTTTACCTTGTTGAAGACATTGCTTGGAACTTGCTGGATGTTATCTTGAGGTGAAAACCCACGATCTAGCCTTCATTGGTTGGACCCGGCGATGATGGCGCTTGAGCGTCGTTTCCTTTAATGAAGGCGTTGCTTTTGAAGAACCTTTCTCGTAATCCATGTGTTGTCAAGAGATAGTTGGTGCCCATGGTGGTTGTTGTTTTCCTCGTTCGATGTTTTGTTCACTTGAGTTGTTTTATTCTAGTCATAGCTTTGGTCATGTATGAATTTGCTATTTGCCGAGGATCCTTTTTGTGTGCGTTAGTGTTGGTTGTGTGCATCTTAGTTACCACTGGTGCAGCGGTGATATACAAATGGTTTTAACCCCTTTTAGCGACAGCGTTTGAACCGTTGCCAAGTGAGTGCGTGTGATAGGAGGTCCTTCCACATGACCCGAAACCGTCGAGGATAGGCCCTTGACCACACATGCTCGGGCAAGATGAGGTCGTGTGCGAAAGGCTAGCTTATCAAATTCCAAGTTATACGTAAAGTTGTGTTAAAAAATACAATTATACTGAGCCCAATGTTTCTATCGTAAGTATTATCCCACATAGCCATTCCAGACTAATTGCTTCCAGAGGTATGTACATCATCTCCACATACCAATCCAGCGAATACGCTTCATTGTATGTACATCCCACACAGTCAATCCAAGAAGGGTCGCTTCGTTCCTCATGTACATCCCACATACGGTCAATCCAGGAAAAGCGCTTCCGCTCACGCATATCATCACATATAATTTTACCCATTAAATCGCTTAGACACCGTTGCCAGTTAATATGGACTTATATTAACAATTTTACCGCTTATGTTATTGAATGCACCACACGCATGAGAAGAAACTGGGTGGTGGCATAGGGTTGTCCATCACACACACTTTTTATGTGGTAAATGTTTGCGCATGGTGTGGCATAACGCAGCCAGCTTTCAAGAAGGAAGTCAAAGTGCGATTGTTCATTGATCCAACACGCTTTATTCCTAGAAATCGTAGGCGTTGTCTGAGGTCATCGCTTACGGTATTTTCTCACAAATCACAGGTTGCAAGAGAAAAACCGAATTAGCATGCTAACTGGCTCTATTATCACAATCAATTTATTAAATCTAATTAATATTCCATATTAAGCACACAACATATTTTATTTTCGACATTAAGGAAGCGGATATCGCAATTGAAATATATTTTTGAGCACAACATCATATATTTCATCACTACCACCCCATTACTAAATCGCACCAAGATCAAGTTTCAGCTGCAACGCCTATAACCTTTGGAAATTAGCATCATTTTACGCCTATCTTTATGTATTGTATCTACGCGTAGTTTCTTCCCGAGGATTATGGGATGATGGAAAGGAAGAAGGTAGAGGGTTTCCCTCAATCAGGAAACCAAGGTTATCGAACCAAAGAGAAGGAACCAAGCAACACTATGTAAAATGGCACCTGCATAAAAAGAACAAAATACTTAAATCATTTTAAAAAAAGAGGGGTTGTCAATCCCTCCCGATAAAAGAATGGTAAAGTAATAGATTGGTAGATGCAAATATCAAAATAAAGGCAAATAAAATTAAACGGCGTATTTTTGGGTTTTTATAATATATATCTGAAAATAAAAGATGCAACAAATAAAAAGGCAAATAGCAATATAGATCCGAAGATATATGATGAGAAAATAGACCAAATAGTAGATTTCACTAGTGGCTTCTCTCGAGAAAATAGCATAATGAGTAAACAAATTACCGCTGGAGTAAATTGATAGAACTTCTCAAACAATTATGACGTATTTCTGTGCAATGATCATTATATAAAGGCACGTCAATACCCAGATTAGTAGGATTCCGATTTCGCCTCGCATGTACTTCTAATACTCCACACATCGCACCGCCATTCAAAGATGCATCTAGTGGTATTAAGTTCATGGAGAAATGTGAGTAATGCAATAAGAATGATGAAATGATGTAGATACATATCTATTCTATGTAGGAATAAACCTTCTATCTTGTTATCCTTATTAGCACCCATCACATGTTCTTGGTCAGCCCTTCCGTCAATGTGGAAAGAACACATCACGACCGAACTCTTATCACAAAGCTAATTTCTTCCCATGGTAAGAAAAAATCGATCTTAGTCGGCCTAACTCAAACCAAAGATTCGGGCAAGAAAGCAGGAGGCTGCAAGTAATTCATGCGTATATAAGAGATCAAAGAACTCAAATAACTTCTCTATGGATAAAAAGATGTGATCATAAACTCAAAAGTTCATCGCATCCCAACTAAACACATTTAAAAGAGATACATCAGTAGATCTCCAAGAGACCACTGTATTGAGAATCAAAAGAGTGAGATGGAAGTTATCTAGGCTACTAACTACGGACCCAAGAGGGTATACAATGACCTACTCACGCTGGCCATACTCCTGGAGAGAGGCACCAATGAGGATGATGACGAACCCTTCGTGATGGTGTCTAGATTGGAATCCCGGTGTTTCTAGAAACCTTGCGCGGCCGAATCGTGTTTCAATCGGGAATTCTCTAGGGTTTTTGGATTTTCGCATGAGAAAGCAAAGAGGCGCGGGAGGCACCGAGGTGGGCACAATCCACTGGGCGATACTGGGTCTCAAAGCATCAGTTGTGGGTCAGGCTCCCCTCGAGTCTGCCCCCCTTCCTGGTACTTTCTTTGGCCTAAACAGTGTCTTTCCGTCCGTAAAATTCTCCAAAAAGTTGCGCTGCTTTTTGACTCACAATTGGTATGCGATATTCCGGGAAGCAAAAACAAGCAAAAACAAATAACCGGCACTCAAGTAATTATGTCAATAGGTTAGGTCCTGGCAAAACAGATATAAAGTTGCTACAAAATGATTGGGAAATATACAGTGAATGATATTATAACAAAGATGGAACAATCAAAAATTATAGATACGTTTGAGACATATCAAAGCATCCCCAAGCTTAATTCCTGCCTCATCCTCGGAGTGGGTAAATGATAAAACAGAATTTTGATGCTGTGGAATGCCGCCTCATATCATGTTCATCACATTCTTTTCTTTTGTAGTACGTGACATATGGACTTTTATATGGTTCAAAGCAATAGTCTAGTTTTACATATGAAGATTTCAATACTCAAGCATATCAACGCAGCAAACCATGTCTTTAAAATTATCAATACTAAAGCAAGTTATCCTTAGCCCATCATGCTCAATCATTGATCCATTCATGAAACACATATATTCGCAGATATTAACTACATCCAATGCTCAAAGCATGATCACAGTGCCCCTTTTAGTTGGTGCTTTATAAGAGAAGATGGAGACTCAAAAATAAAAAATTGCATAATTAAATAGAAGGGCCCTTCAGAGAGGGTAGTAGGGATTTGTAGAGGTACCAAGAGAGCTCAAAGCTTGAATTGGGATAAAACATTTTGGGTGGCAGAGAAGTTTTCCACAATCTAAAAATCTATTGTAGTAATTCCCAACACTCTTCCATGCAAAGAGCATATCATAGGCAAGTTCCCAAATAGAAAGTAAAGTTTATTCCTTTTTCCACCATTCTTTCACAATCCATGGCTAGTCGATCCACGGGTGCCATCCATAAATTTCAAAGCACTTTCTCAAGGCATTTATTATTTGACAACATAAAGTAAATTCATTTTCATTTTGGCACCTGGCATCCCTTTAATACCTTTGGCTGTGACTTCTCATGCAATGACAAGTGAATAAACACTCATCTTGAGAATAACACATCTAGCATGGAAAATATTGGCTACCCCCGCTGGGCTCATGAGAGCGTACGAGCACACAAAAAGGAAATTATTTTGAAAATTGGAGATGGCACATACAAATTTGCTTAGAACGGGTAACGGAAATACTGCATATAGGTAGGTATATGGTGGACTCCATATGGCAAAACTGGGTTTAAGGATTTTGAATGCACAATTAGTATTTCTACTCTAGTACAAGTGGAGGCTAGCAAAAAAGATTGAGAAGCAATCCAAATCAAGAAACTAAAATCACATAAGCAAGCATTGCTAATAACTCAATAATCAATAATGCTCCACAAGTAGGATGTAATTTCATTGTATAACTATTGACTTCTCATGCTTGCATAGGAACCACAAACCTTAACACCAATATTCTTACTAAAGCATAATTACTCATCAACGTGACTCACATATCAATATCATCATATCTCAAAAAATCAAGCTAATAAAAGAATCAAGCTTTATTTCTGCCCAATGATATTCATGAAAGTTTTTATTATATTCCTTGAATATCTATCACTTTTGGGACTAGTTTCATGTTGTAATTGCTTTTGACAAGCTCAAACAAATTTAAGTGAAGAACATGAGCATAAAATTTTCATCTCTCAAGATAGTATAAGTGAAGCATGAGAGAATTTCATCAAAAATACTAAATCTAAAATAAATCTATGAAGCATGAGAGAATTTCTTCAAAATTATCAAAGCACGCCGTGCCCAAAATGATATAAGTGAAGTTAACTATAGCAATTCCATTGCTCATTTTATGAAGCATAAAGATAATTCTAAAAAATTATAGCATAATTTTGGCTTCAAATAAGGTGTTCAGCAAGGATACTTGACACAAAAATAAAAAAGCAAAACAAGCAAAGACTCATATAATACAAGACACCTAAGCAAAACTCATGATATGTGACAAATAAAATATAGCTCCAAGTAAAAATATCGATGGTCGTTAGGAATAAAGAGGATGCCACTCGGGCATCCCTGCTTAGTTGCTTGTTCATCCTTGAATATTATCTTGGGGTGCCATGCGGGCATCCCCAATCTTAGGCTCTTAATTCTCCTTATTCCTTCATCCATCGCGATCTCTCCCAAAACTTGAAAAACTTCCAATCACGTTAAAACATAACAAAACCTTCATTTAGATCCAAGGAGTATAACAAAGCAAATCACCACTCTAAGTACTTCAGAAAGCAAACCCATTCATATTTTATTTTTGCATTATATCTATCAGATTCCACCTTTAATATGGCTTTATACCCCCCAATAAAGTCCATATATAGATTCATACAAAATAAGCACAATAACGTGAAAGAAAACAGAATCACAAAAAACAGTAATAGTCTCAGAGAAATGTGGAAATCCTCAGATATCAGAATTCCAAAAAATTTGAAAAATTAGGAAAAACATGGGAAATTTGTATATCAATCTTGTGTGAAAAAACAGAGCAAAAGCATGCTTCTATGATTTATGAAAAATTTATTTTGCATCGAGCGCAAAAGTTTCTGTTTTTCAACAAGATCTAATCAACTATCACCTAACATGATCCCAAAGGAGCTTGGCACAAAACTAGTTAAAACTTAAAAAACACAATCATAATAGTAGAATAATTACTAAAACACTTAAGAACAGAAAGAAAAAGGCAAAATAAATTTTATTCATTGCTGTTGCCTCCCAACAAGCTGCTATCGCTTTACGCCTCTAGCTAGACATAATGCATAGATTCAAGTGTTGTCATCTTAAGTTTTGGCTACCTTGGTAAGGGATTTCAGTTTAGAGGCCTTTGCACTCTACCCAAATTTTAGAAAAGAAACCATCTTGAGATCTAAAATATCCAACCATTTATTGCAAAGAGTAATCAAAGTATTCATACGATTGAGATTTCCACTAATATGTTTCAGAGGTTCAAGTTATATTTTGCAACTCAACCATATGTTTATGCAAAATCACTCAACTTATCAAAAATCTGAACTCCCTCTTGAGTAAAAGAAACTTTTTGGTTGGTGGAATTCTAAAATCCCTTCTAGGATCTCATAAGCGTGTTAGCATCAAGCTCAATAAAGTTCCTTGGTGCAAAATCCAAGAGTTGTCTATGATGTAAGGTTAATCCTATATAAAAGGGTCTTTTACATCCGTAGATCCCCAACTCGAACCCACTCACTCACATTTGCCCCTAATTCGCAAGCCTCCCGCTTCAAAAATACCCTCCGCCCATCATGTTCCCTCTTATAGAATTGCCCTTCCGTGTCAAGTTTCCATTCACCAAGGCTGTTTTGACTGGTAAGCGGCCGCTTTCTTTGACATTTTTGCGCCTCCGGCCCTCACACCGCCTGTGTCACCAGCTCACTCTCTCTCCCTTTCATTCTTCTCGCTCGAGCCAAGATGCTCTCTCTTTCTCCCCAAATCGCCTCCCACCGTGAATTCCTAACCCTAGCTCGCCGATCCAACTCGCAAGGCTCAATCTCCCGATGGCATGCCGCCCACGGTGGGAGCTTTGGGATTTGACTCCACGCACTATACTACGGGCAAGAAAGAGACACAGTGATGTGATGGGTGGGGAAAAGTCATTGGCGGCAATGCTTAATCTAGGGAGACACCACAGCCACGTAAGCAGTACGCTTCGGGTAAGTTTCTCTTCTAATCAAGCGGAGTCTCTTGCCATTTGTAGTTTGATTTGGGATTTGTTGACCTAGTTCATAGTGATCATGTATGCTCGGACTCTCGTCGCTTTTCCATGGTCATCGAGGATCGACCCCCGATAGAGCAGCTTGGGATGGAATGTAGAATGGAAACCACACTTAGTTAGTGGCCGCACAAAAGCAACCTAATACAGGATTCTTTTTCCTTTTGTTGTCGACAATCAAAGGACTTTGAATCAGTTTAGATCTCGCCATATGTGCTCAATATCCATGGGGGTCTATATGATGCAAAGGGAACTCATGTAATTAGGACATTGACAAAAACAGCTTGGGTCCCTATCCAAGCAGGATGATGAGCTTGGTATCATGTTTGCAATACATGATTCTTTTCCTCGCTAAACTAGAAATCAAAGGGTCAAGGAAGAGAGGAGAGCCAGAGAGCAGAGGAACAAGATCTCGGCCTAGGTCTAGAGATAAAGGTAGGACCACCCAATCAAGGGGCAGGAAAACAACAACTCATAGTAGAGGCAAGCATCGGGCCCATGTGTGCACCCGTGAACACCCCATCAGAGAAGTTCCTAAGAATGCAGGTCCCTCTCATAGTAGAGATTCAAATTGACCTTTATAATCAAGAGAGGGACTACCAGATGATCGCCAAGGATGATGAGGATGAAAAGTTGTTTCCACAGGGGCTTGTAACAAGGAAGAAGGGCAAGGAGAAAGATGATGAGAGGGAAGATTATGTTCCACCCCTCAAGGCATGTTTGCCGAGGCAAGGTGAAGATGAGAAGGAGGAGGACAGGACATGGATACTCAAAACATCTCGATGAGGAAAGACCAGATGTGCAATACAATAGAGATGATCCTTCTTGCACAGGTGGAACACTATTTTCCAAAGCTTTTAGAATGTAGAAATGCTCTTGCAACCTTCTCAATAAAGACTCAAAGTGAATTTGTGATAGACAAGAGTGACAAGACTTAGGTTGACAAAGACATTGTGCTTATAAGAGGTGTCAATGGAGGATGCATGCCTCCTTAATGATACATAGCACATCTGCTTGGTGTATCAAATATAGCAACTAACATTGCATTTGTAGTTAGCAGCATTGATAATCAGATTTTGTTTGTTTCTGCAGACATAAGTTCTAACATGTGTATGAACTTTCATGAATGCAAAGTTAAGGTGAACAAAACTTCTCATACATGTCCCAAGTGTGAACAGGAGAAAAGATTGAAGTCAGCTAAGAGTAGATGGGTTGTTGATGCCAGAAGACCTGGTTTTAGAGGATCTGTAAGTGGGACCAAATGTAACTGCGTAAAATTTGAAGAAGAAGTATGGCCCGGCAGCCCATATATGAGAGTATTCTATGGGAAGCAAATGGCACTTGACAATATCTATGGTAAGTGGGTTGATTCTTTCCAGTTATTGTATACCTTCAAGGCAAGTGGAAGGTTTGGCCATCGTGGGCACTCACCGCATAAGGAATCCATTGACCCACCTTTTGGGGAAGAAGAGCATGGGGGTTGAAATGCAACAGATGATCATTTAGATGCTGAAACAGATGTCAAAATGCTACCGAGGTTGAAACAGACATTTAAAAATGCTACAGAGGTTGAACCTGATGGTGAAAATGTTCTAGATAAGTTGAACTCCGATGTCGTAATTGCTACAATGCACCAACAAAGATTATCTCGCTATAAGGTAAAATGCTACATATGTTCTCATTTTAAATTTTGCTTCATTTGATGTTCTCAATTCCTTTTTTGCTTCATTTAATGTTCTCATTTCAATTGTAGCCCAAGGAAGAACTACAAAAAGGCAGCTGATAGAGGGATGTCACCAGCCAAGAAGAGGTCAGAGTTTGCACCCGATCCATCCTACAAGAGGATCTCAGAATCGAAGCAACCAGCCTAAGAAAAGAAGTGAGCAAAAACTTTCACCACAAGGAGGAGTTCAAGGCTCTTAACTAACCCTCGCTTGCAACACCAGAACAAGAAGATGAAAGACCTGTGGATCGGAATCATTTATCGCTGTTTTTGTTGTTTAACAACTATTTGTGAACTTGTTAGCTGCTATCTTAAGTGTGTGATGCTGAAATTATGAACTTATGTAATGGTGAACTTGTGAGCTGCTATCTTGAATGTGCAATGCTCCTTTTGTGCAATGATGAATTTATGCTATTTTGTGAGCTGCTAGTTTCAAATATTATGTGAGCTGCTATCTTCTGATATGCTACTTTCAAATATATTTGTGAGCTCTTATTTTGTCACAATAGATCATTTGTTCAAATATTTCAATCTATGCTATTTCAAATCATTGATCAAAGCAAGATTCTTGAGTCATTTCCAAATAGCAACATCACAACATTCCCAAATCACAACATTGTTCTGTGATAATACATACCCAAACTAAGCTCCATCACAAAGATACACTACAAAGAGTAATCCATTTAGTATGGATTATTAGACCACCCGTAAAAACAAATGTGGCCACAATGCTAATACCAAGAACTAGGATAAATCCCCATGCTTGCATAAGCTCATTCTCTTCTTCATCTTCACTTTTCAGCTTTCTTGTTCTTCTCGGTTAGATACGCCACCCTCCTATCTAAAAACAAGAGAGTTTAGCCAGCTCTTTCTCCAATCCTGCATGAAGCTCCTCAAATGCACGAGCAACACGGTTTCAACAAGCAGGGTCAATCCATACAACCCACTCACATTCATCGTGAAGTCGCAAAATCAATGATCAATTAGAAAGAGGGAAAAGAGCATAATCGAATCAAGCTTTAAAAGCCAAACACTTACATCAAGAGGGAAACCGAGAAACCTTTCTCGCCAGAGCTTGCTCCTCCCTGCCGACGCGACAAGCAGGAATAAGCCCGTGGCTGTGGCACTACCGCCGAGCGAACCTCAAGGCCATGTAATGTCGATCGGGATGTAAAACTCATTGAAATCGAACTATCCCGACACCATCAACCTAACAGCAAGCAAAAAACCCAAATTGATGAACCCTAATTCCCTGAATATGCCCATATCTCCCCAAACCGAAACTGAAACTTACATTGGCGGCCACCGACGAGCTCAGAGAAGACATCCCCGCCATGCCCGACGACGACGCTTCATCACGCCAGGATCGACCTGCCCTCTCTCTCCGACCGCTGAAACGCCTCGATCTAGTACGTGCTCAAAAATACCCCGCCATCGTGGAGGAAGAAGAAAGAGGGAGAGAGAGTGAACGGGTTAGTTGGGCCCAGATGCAATGGCAGAGTGAGGGCAAAAATGTCAAAGAAATGGCACATTAGCGGTCAAACAGCTCTCGACCGGACGGAAACGGCTCTAAGGGCATTTCTATAAGGGCACATCAATGCGGAGGGGCATTTTTGAGCAGGCTTTGGAATTAGGGGTATATCTGATTAGGTGGTTCGAGTTAGGGATGTAAATGCAAATGGCCCTATATAAAAATTCTCAAGCAAAATCTTTGTATCCCCCTTTAGGTTGCTAATGCAGAAGATTCCATTAGCCTATACCATGCATCTTTTCAAATTTTCTCCTTGTCTTTGCTTGAAGTATAAAAGTTCAAAACTGGAGATAAAGGAGGAGCAACATGCTGGCCATATTGACAAACTAAGCAATCAAGACCCCACATAAATAGATCCGACGAGAAAAACGAAAGCGAGAAAAGGAGGGCTTAATAAAACGACACAAATTTTGGTGAAGTGGGGGAGAAGAAAACGAGAGGCAAAATGGAAAAATCATGTAAATTGCAAGGAGATGAGATTTGTGATTAGGAACCCGATAGATGTTGATGATGTCTCCTCGTAACGGCTCCGTAAATTCCTCCTAATGCTTTCTTTTAACTATCGTATCTCAAGGCTGCTGTTTTCCCGAGGATTAAGGATGATGTAGTACAGCAAGGTAGGTATTTCTCGGGCCAGAAACCAAGGTTATCGAACCAAGAGGGGAGAACCAAGCAACACTATGTAAAATGGCAACCGACGCAAAAGAGGGGTTGTCAATCCCTCCCGTGTAAAAAGACTCATAAAGTGATAAATTGGTAGATGCAAATAAAATAAAGGTAAATAAAATTCAACGAGGTATTTTGGGTTTTTGATAATATAGATCTGAAAATAAAATATGCAAATAAACTAAAAGGCAAATAGTAATATAGATCTGAAGATATATGATGAGAAAATAGACCTGGGGTCAGAGATTTCACTAGTGGCTTCTCTCAAGAAAACAAAGATATGGTGGGTAAAACAAATTACTGTTGGGCAAATTGATAGAACTTCAAATAATTATGAAGATATCCAGCAATGATCATTATATAGGCATCACGTCCAAGATTAGTAGACCGACTCCCTGCCTGCACGCATTACTATTAGTCCACACATCGACCGCTATCCAAAGATGCATCTAGTGTATTAAGTTCATGGAGAAACGGATAATGCAATAAGAACGATGACATGATGTAGACAGGATCTATTCATGTAGGAATAGACCCCATCTTGTTATCCTTAATAGCAACGATCAATACATGTATTGCTGCCCTTCCGTCACATCGGGAAAAGAACACCGCACCTATCGAACCCATCACAAAGCAATTCTTCCCATGGCAAGAAAAATCGATCTAGTCGGCCTAACTGAACCAAAGATTCAAAGAAGAAATACAAGGCTATAAGTAATCATGCATATAAGAGATTAATGAAACTCAAATAGCTTTCATGGATAAAAAGATCCAATCATAAACTCAAAGTTCATCGGATCCCAACAAACACACCGCAAAAAGAGAGTTACATCAAATAGATCTCCAAGAGACCATTGTATTGAGATACAAAAGAGAGAGAGTAAGCCATCTAGCTACTAACTACTTGAATTCAGAGGGTTCACAATGAACTACTCACGATCATCGGAGAGGCACCAATGAGGACGATGAACCCCTCTGCGTGATGGTGTCTAAATTAGTGTTTCTAGAACTTGCGGGCGCTGGAATTGTGTTTCGCTGACTTCTATGGTTTTTGGATTTTCGGGGTATTTATAGAGCAAAGAGGTCTGCAGGGAGGTGGCCGAGGTGGGCACAACCCACCATGGCGCGCCTGGTCCCCCCGGCGCGCCCAGGTGGGGTGTGCTCCCCGCGGAACCCCCTTCTGGTACTTCTTTGTCCCAACAGGTGTCTTCTGATCCAGAAAAATTCTCCAAAAGTTTTGATGCATTTGGAGAACGCTTGGTACCGAGTATATTCGCGAAGTAAAAAACAAGCAAAAACAACAAGTGGCATTGGGCACTTATGTCAATAGGTTAGTCCCAAAAATGATATAAAGATGCTATAAATGATTGTAAAACATCCAAGAATGATATGTTGTAGACGACATCAAAGTAGACATAGACAGATGAACCTCATCTCGGAAAACTCAACAAGCGGAAGGCTGGATATTGAGCCTTCATTGATGTTGAAGGTCTTGCAACTTTAGGCCAAGCTGCATGTGGATGATCGATCATTCCATCCTTTGTCCTCTTCAGAAGACTTCAATATTGGCACATGGGTGTTGTATGAATACCTTCCCCGCCTCCTCAATTACGCTGTGTGGTTTGAGAGGTAATCATCGCTGAACTGCTGGAAAGGCCTGAAAACAAGGATATGCCTAAATATCTTTAGATTTGAAATGGTGCAAAGGTATTAGAAAGACAAGGTATAACAGTTAGTACCATACTGTAGTGAACTGATGTCTTCTTCATTGTGTAAAAAAAGATCTTGTTGTTTTTTGCCACTAATTTCTTTATCGTAACAATCTTTCCGAGTTTCTTGACTTCACTGATATTCATGGACAACTCATTTCCCCATATGCAAAAAGGGTCGAACATTGGTCAAAACCTCTAACAGCAGGACCTACATGTGCAAGACCAAATTGTTAAAAACGTAATATTTGAAAACAAGAAGTGGAAATGTGTGTTATTAATCGCAACATGCCTAATATTTAAAAAACAAGCAAACATAGTCATTCAAACTTGTTGTGCAGGTGTCTAAGTACACTAGTCATTGGGCCCCTGTTTGGATCCATGGGTTAGAGTTAGTTTGAGCTAGTTTGGGCTCAAATAGCCCTAAAGTATCCAATCATGAGGGCTAGTTTGGAGCTAGTTGTGTCTAACCCACCCAAAACAACTATCCCACCCAAGAGGTGCTAATTGGGACTAGTTCTCCTAGTGCATTTATTGTCAATCTAACCTCATTATCTAAACACCTCTTTGGCTAGAGTTAGTTTAGGGTTAGTCATTGTTGAGTATCATTGTTATTTAGGAAACGAGGATATCGAGGATTTATTCTACCTTGACTTGTACTCCAAGATGACCATGTACTCCTATATATAAGCCCATGAGGCTCAAGCAATACGATCAACTATTCCACCAATCTCTCTCTCTCTCTCTTTAACTATCATGAGCTAGAAACTAACTCTAACCTCTAGCTAAGTTAGAGTATCCAAACAAAGTGCCATTGTTAAATCAAATGGAAAGGCGGTTAAATACTCCTCCTCCGTCCTTATTTCTCCTGCAGATATAAGAATTGTCTCAAGTCAAACTTCATAAAGTTTGACCTTATTTATATGAAAATATCAACATCTACCATGCTAAAGTTATACAGTATGAAAATTTAAGTCGTGACACATCTACTGATATTGATTTCATATTGTGAATGTTTGTATTTTTTCTATAAAGTTGTTCAAACTTTACGAGGCTTGACTTTAGACAAATCTTATATGCGAACTAAAGATTCGGAGGGAGTACAAAGATGCTTAACAAAGAACCAAATATAGTCATTCATAGAGCTATTGTTAAAATTGGTATTGATG
Organism: Aegilops bicornis; assembly: GCA_021605145.1. NCBI lineage: Eukaryota > Viridiplantae > Streptophyta > Magnoliopsida > Poales > Poaceae > Aegilops > Aegilops bicornis. Next base: position 470,152,403 of record CM038674.1, on the reverse strand, counting down.
AAATTGAACCGCATAGTTCATACTAGCACATATAGAACATCACACCGTGAATAGCTGAAATAAACAAGGCATACTATGAACAACCAAAGATGGCAATTAAATCTGGACATATGCTAACTTCAAACTACCGAACAAACCAAAAGCCATAGAAATAAACAAGGCGTAATGCAAACAACCAAATATAGGAATAACATCGGATGTGTTCTCACTACAAAAGGGGTTCGAAAACAAATCATGGGTTTCCTCACTTGTCATAGATTGGTTCTCCTCGTGGTCGCCGGCCGATGAGGTCTCGATTTGCCACCGTGGATCCCAACCTAGCATTGTAGAACGGTCCTTCGTAAATGACAAAAGGGGCTCCATGGCGATAAAGCGATGGCAAATTGGTCATAACGCGCCGTCGGAGATCAGTGGCACGGCCATCGCCGAGTTCGATGACTCTCGCCCCCGACGGGTCGGGGGTGGGCAACTTAACCTGTGACATAGCCCGCATCAAGCCGTCACTGTTGACGACCTCGATGTCGTGAGCCGCATCCGCGACAAGCCGTAATACTCTAGCACGCTGATTGAAAGGCTAGCTCCATCCAGGTCCGCCATCGTCATCAGATTCTCGGCGCACCACCTCGCCGACATCGCTAAGAGGCTGTGGTAGAGCTCTTTGGGCTATTCACCCCTCGAGCTCCTCGAGAAGCGAGCCGGGCTTAGGGCCGTGGACGGCTCAGAGTGGGGAGGGTGAGGATGGGGATCTGTGGGAAGGGGGCAAGCTGCATGCGTCATTTAAGAAACTCAGAGCGGCAAGGGTATGTAGATCGGTGGGTAAACTGCACGGGCAGACCAACAGAGGTTGACGATGGAGGCGGCAGCGGCGACCTAGCTAGGTTTTGAGTGAGAGAGGGGTGGTGTGTACGTGTGTGAGCGAGAGATTTGGGGTGAGCAAAGGATTTGGTGTGTGTCTGGAGGGGGTCCAAGGTGGTGTTTGAGAAAATGCCGCGGGTATTGAAAAGTTTACTAGGCGGGAGTAAAATGGCGGGGCTACCGAAAATTTGGATCAAGGGATTGAAGCAGAGCGGGTCGGAGTAACAAAACATCACACCCGTAATATAATAACCGTGTTCTATCAAAATGTAAAAACACTCTAGTCGAAAGCAGATATTTTTGAGATTGCGAGGGATGCAAGCGGAGTAAAATGTCGTGGCTACTAAAAATTTGGATCTACCGATTGAAGCAGACCGGAGTAATGCATACGACACGGTCCACACATACTAATCGTGTGCTATCAAACAGAAAAACCATCTAGGCGGGTAGATATTTTCGAGATTGCGAGGGAGTAGATATTTTCGAGAGGGGGAGGGAAGCCTCGTGGAGCCCAATCTACTGTGATCATGTGGGTGACAAGGGCAGGGGCACGACAGACGGGTAGTCTGTTTTGTACCCGATCGCAGACGGTTGCTGCGTCCGACTCGTCTGTTGTTTATTATTTTGGCAAAAAATGCGGGAAAGGGTCAGAACACGAACACACTTGCATGTCGACCAAATATATGTATTAAAAGGGTGGTTTGATGTTCAAATACCCAATGCATAACTTTGATGTATGCCCACACAAAGCGCATGTTATTATTGCTAGCCCTCAAACTCTGCACACACACACACACACACACTTCATGTACTCATGTTATGTGGAGGGGAATCCTAGCTATGAACGCATGCCCCCAAATAGCTAGGTCTGACATCTCACCCTACCGTAACACAAAAACGAAAGGAGTACACCATGGTCGACCCCCCCCCCTTTGCTTCCGATCAAATGTGGACCATGTGCGGGCCTATGATGTGTTCTTCCTCGGCATTAGATGGATCTGACTACATATGAACAACACCAAGGGTGGCCCGATGTGATTGTGTATGTGAAAACAATGTGGTGCGTGATATTTAAATAACCAAATAACAAATTTGATGTGGCACATGTGCATCCCAAATTAACCGGACACCCCCGACCCGATGGAGGTTCATCTAGTGTGAAGTAGTACTGTGCCCCCCCCCCCCCACACACACACACTTTGACTCGGTGGGAGGGGGCATCTCCCCAAGGCGGATTGATTGTAAAATTGACCAAGAAGGATCACCACCTTGGTCGATAACCTCTCTTGTTGTTGGGTCAAAGTCATGCATGGGAGTCCACAAGCTGCCCCAAAAATAGGCTAGCTTGTCGCCAATAACCACGCGTAGGGAGTGCTCAAGACAACCACCGCAAGGCATGTGGCCCAATGCAAACATATGTATCAAGCGCCATGTGGTGTTTGAATATACCCAATGCACAACTTTGATGTGGTACCGTGCTTTGGAACCGGAAAGTCCCCACACGGAGCGTAGGGTTCACGACGCTGCTTAATATATATATAGGGATTCAAGTGTATGCAAGCCCTCGAACTTAGGTCTCAATATCACCATGATCGATACGGTAACGCCAACCAAGAGAACAAGAATTCGACCATGGTAACCTCTCTCTCGTTGTTGGTCGTAAGTGATGGACGCTCACGCTGGCCCATGAATATATAGGCCGTCGATGATAACCAAGCGAGGGAGAGTGTCCAAAGACAACCAGTGCATGCATGTGCCACAAACATATGTATGGACATGCATGATGCATGCATATATTTTTGAATACCAAAAGCACGACATTTTGATGTGGCACATGCATGCGCCAAAAATCACACAGCCCCACACATATTCTGCTTCATGACGCTGTCACAGGCTTGCCCCCTCGACCCGTGTGGAGGGATTCGTAGCACACATGCGCCAAAGTATAATATGTTATTTCTCACATCATGACATGCATGTATCGTATTTTATAAGACGAACCAAAATTTAATCCCCTCCTAATTATAAGTCAAATTAACCTCTTTCGTTGTTGGTCAAAGTGATTGACCAAGCGGGCGCACGGAGATGGACGAAGCATCTCACCGATAATCCCATGAGTGAGTGCTAGAGGACAACCGCCATTGCTTGCTTGTGGGCCAAACAGATGTATGGAGATGTGTCGTTGTGGATGTTTGAATACCTAATATATATGCGTAACGCTGATGTGGCACCTGCCTCCAAAACCTTTAAGTCCCCCACACGTAACCGAAGCTTCATGACACCTAGTATATATATGCTGCCCTCCCTCTTCGACGGTAATATATACTCCTTACGCATCGTAACACAACCCAAAAAATAATCCTCCTTGTTCGCCAAATTACCTTTCTCACAGTCATATTAGATGGACGACGACCAAGGGCCCATGGAGGGAAGCGCCGCAGCGTAATGACTGAAAACCATCGCCCGCACGCGGGCCCAATGTGTTGGTGATGTTTTTAATACCCAATACACACAACTTCTTTGTGGCACCTGCCTTGGAAATCAAAAAGTCCCCACACGAGCGAGATCGTTCATGACGTGTGTGTAGTATGTGCTGCCCCGGCCCCCTCCTCCCCTCTTTGATGCGTACTATATACTCCTACCGCGACACGACCAAAAAAGAAACCTCCTTTTTGGGTCAGTGACGGAGGACAACCTCGTGGGCCCACGGTTGGAAGCATCGTCAGGAGTGACTGTCCTATATGACGCGTAGTATATGTTGCCTCGGCCACCCTCTTTAACGGTACTATATATATACTCCTACCATATGTAACAAAAACCAAAAAATGACCATCCTTGTTGGTCAAATTAACCTCTCTCACTGCATGTCATAGTGCTGGACGGCGACCTCGCGGGCCCATAGAGATTGTCACACGCGAGAGAGTGTCCTAGGACCAGTGCGTGCATGTGGCCCAAAGATGCATGTCAAACTTTTTCTGCAGCGAACATGCGACCAAAAGAGTTTAGTGTTAAAAATTATAAAAAAAGATAACATTTGTCTGCTTTTATACATTGATTGATTTCCTGTGATTTAATGTGCAAAAATCAAATCTGATCTACATGAGACCCGTGATAGTGCAACGAAAATGGATTGCAAAATCATATATGTACGTGTCCTCGGGTGCATGTTTAGTCCCCATGCAAAAATTTCTAACATCGAGAATCTTGATTTTAAAATCCAGTAAATCCAAAACTAAGTTGAAATTCATGAAACTTATCGTGGTGTCAAATGGACACCAATAGACTGTCATTTTTTTTCAAATTTGAGACAAGTTTTGATATAATCTTCTTCAGATAGGAAATTATCAACAATTATCAACCAATATCGCAAACGGACTCTTTATTTGAACCATGTGCGTTAGACCAACAATGTATGTGCTGCTTTTCGTTACAATAAAGCGGCAGAATTAATCATCAAAAAGGAAAAAATCAATATAATACATGCCACGCACGCGTTCCGTGTGCTGTACAACCACGCGTGAGTTGACGAGACGCATGATAGCAGTCCGCCACGCAGGCAGACCGGGAGGCCGAGGCATGCGTTGTTCGCTACGTGACTCACCATGGGGCGCAAGTAGCTGTGTGTGAAATGACAAGAGGTATGCGAAAGCAAGTCCCTGCAGGTGCAAAGCTCACCAGAGGCGAAGCTAGCCTTTGACCGCCGCCACCTTGCTCCCATTGCTCCATATTAATGGCACGCCTGATCCATCGGTCAAAATAGGGCGCCCGCACACCCCGGCCCACGCTTGTCACCGCGCATGGAGTGTATTAGGATTTTGCCAAGCGCACCATCGGTGGGAGTGGCGACGCTGGGCTGGTGAAGCACCCACACAACGCATGAAGTTGGGCGAAAGGTTTTATCGCTCACGACGAGGTCTCGCGCTGGGCAGCAGCGCGACATTGACTTCATCGCCGCTGTCAGGTTCTCCCCACCGAGACGGAGGTCCACAACTACTCCGCAACGACTTCGACCGATCAAAACTGGTTAGTCCCCTCCCTTTGTTGGGAATAGAAATCCTTGGTTATGTTCACCCAATCAATGAAATCAGAGTAAGATTCGTTACATCCGTGTAGTGTACTGATTGTTTGAATGGTATCTATGGTTAGTGATTAATTGTTTGTTCTGTACAAATGATTTTTTTGCTAATGATCTGACTTGGGTTAGCTTAGCGTGCGTGCTAATAATTCGTAGCCAGATCTTGAGAATTGATTTTGAATGTCCTGCATATATGTCTGTACCTTTTTTTCTTCCAGATCTTGAGAATTGATTTTGAATCTCCTATATATATGTTTCTGCCTTTTTCAGATTGCTATGTACACAATGAGGCTCGCCAGCCGCCGGTCAGAGATCCCGCACCCGCAACGCAGTGTAATGCCACGCCTTGGATCCAAGGAACCCATAGAATATCGGGCTAACCACGTTATTATCACTTAACAGATTAGTCCAACTGTGGGCGTTCAACTAACCATTTACTACTTCGGGCAGCTGTTTGATTAGACGGGACGACTGTGAGCAGTCCACCGCGCATGCTCACCATACCGGGAAGCGAGCCACGAGCGCAACAATTTATTGCTGGTTTTGGACTTTTGTTTCGGCCGCCTCGGGAAGGTATCACGAGAACAGTCCTCCGCTTCATCTACAAACACCGCTGCCGAGGATCGCCGCCGCCGCAAGATGGAGGACGAGCCGCCAACAAGCGGGCGGGTCGAACTAAATCGCAAGAGCTCTCCGCTAACGTGGACCCGATCAGCAGCCTCCCCGACGAGATGTTGGTAACCATCATATCCCACCTCCTCACAAATATGGCGTACACCATCGTTCTTCTCGTGGCGGTGGTGCCCCTATGGCACTCCACCCCTAGACCTCATCGTCGCATCACGAAGTTTTGCAAATGGGAGCAACAACTCGGACGCATTGTCCCACGCCCCGCCACGCACCATGGGCCGGTTAGACGTCGCGCTATCGGCAGTTTCGGCCCCTCAAGAACAAGACCGAACCTGTGTTGCACCATCGGGTTCCTATCCCCAAATTTCTAGATCGCTCGAGGAGCCTGTGTTTCATGCTAGACATCCTTGCTCGCCGCCGCCGCCCATGTTGCGCCGCCTACGCCGCTACTGCGGCTACATTCAGGTGTGGTGCATTTTCCCCGCATTGATGTTGCGCGCGCTTTCATCTCCCTAAACTTAAGCACCTCGAGCTCATTGTCATCCGCATCTCAAGGAGGATTTGGAGCGCCACTCATTAGCCGCATACAATGCTCGAGCACGCTCGCCTTCATGCGATGGATGGGTTCAAGAGCTCCACATCACCTCGATTTAACGCGCTGCAAGCGATTTATGTGCATTGTTGGCACCGCCCAAGGTCGCTGCCGCTTTGAGGTGTTTAGCGATATGGTCATTGAGAATGCGCCTTTCCTCGAGAGATTGTATGTACTTGATGCTACCTCTTGAGCACTACGCTGGATTTCCCCAAGAGGAGAGGATGATGCAAAGCAAAGTAGCGTAAGTATTTCCCCAGTTTTTAGAACCAAGGTATCAATCCAAGAGAGGAGGCCACGACAAGTCCCTCGTGACCGCACAAAACAATAGCTCCTCGCAACCAACGCGGTTAGGGGTTGTCAATCCCTTCACGGTCACTATTTAGAGTAAGATCCGATAGAGATGATAAATAATATTTTGGTATTTTGGTATAGAGATACAAAGTGAAAAGTAAAACAAAGCAAGTATTAAAGTGATGGAGATTGATATGATGAGAATAGACCCGGGGCCCATAGGTTTCACTAGTGGCTTCTCTCAAGAGCATAAGTATTCTACTATGGGTGAACAAATTATCGTTGAGCAATTGATGTAATTGAGCATAGTTATGAGTATATCTAGGTATGATCATGTATATAGGCATCACGCCCAAGACAAGTAGACCAAAACGATTCTCAAGATCTACTACTATTACTCCACTCATCGACCGCTATCCAAAGATGCATCTAGAGTATTAAGTTAAAAACAGAGTAACGCCTTAAGCAAGATGACATGATGTAGAGGAATAAATTCATGCAATATGATAAATACCCCATCTTGTTATCCTCGATGGCAACAATACAATACGTGTTTTCAACCCTTTCTCACATCGGGTAAGGATACCGCAAGATTGAACCCAAAGCTAAACACTTCTCCCATTGCAAGAACTACCAATCTAGTTGGCCAAACCAAACGGATAATTTCAAGAGACTTGCAAAGATAACCAATCATACATAAAAGAATTCAGAGAAGGTTCAAATATTATTCATAGATAACTGGATCATAAACCCACAATTCATCGGTCTCAACAAACACACCGCAAAAAGAAGATTACATCTAATAGATCTCCACGAGAGAGGGGGAGAACATTGTATTGAGATCCAAAAAGAGAGAAGAAGCCATCTAGCTACTAGCTATGGACCCGAAGGTCTGAAGTAAACTACTCACACTTCACCTGGAGGGGCTATGGTGGTGATGTAGAAGCCCTCCATGGTGGATACCTCCGCGGAGCTCGAGACAGCCCCAAGATGGGATCTCGTGGATACAGGTGAAGTTGCGCGGTGGAATTAGGTTTTCGGCCCTGCTCTGACTGCTTGGGGGCAATGAGGTATATATAGGAGGAAGGAGTACGCCGGTGGAGCAACAGGGGCCCACGAGGTGGGGCGACCTAGGGGGCGCCTCAGCCTCGTGACCGCCTCTTTTGTTCCTTGGCGAGGGTCCAAGTCTCCTGGATCACGCTTTGGTGAGAAAATCACAACTCAAGGTTTCATTCCCTTTGACCTGCTTGATATTCTGCTTTCTTCAAACAATCAAATAGGCAAAAAGACAGCAATTCGGGTTGGGCCTCCTAATAGGTTAGTCCCAAAAATAATATAGAAGTGGAAATAAAGCCCAATATAGTCCAAAACAAAGTAGATAAAGTAGCATGGAGCAATCAAAATTATAGATACGCTTGAGACGATCGTGCATCCCTAAGCTTAATTCCTGCTCGTCCTCGAGTAGGTAAATGTTAAAAAAGAATTTTTCATGCGGAGTGATACTTTGGCATAATTTAAATGTAAATCTTCTTAATTGTGGTATGATATTCAGATCCGAAAGATTCAAGACAAGAGTTCATATTGACATAAAAATAATAATACTTCAAGCATACTAATCAAAGTAATCATGTCTTCTCAAAATAGCATGGCAAAAAGAAAGTTCATCCCTACAAAATCATATAGTTAGGCTATGCTTCATTTTCACACAAAGATGTTCCCAACTTCTATACCTCGATGACAAGCCAAGCAATTGTTTCATACTTAAATAATCTCAAACTTTTTCAACCTTTCACGCAATACATGAGCGTGAGCCATGGATATAGCACTATGGGTGGAATAGAATATGATGATGGGGATTGTGTGGAGAATACAAAAGAGAAAGTCTCACATTGACGAGGATAATCAATAAAGCTATGGAGATGCCCATCAATTGATGTCAACATGAGGAGTAGGGATTGCCATGCAACGGATGCACTAGAGCTATGAATGCTCAACAAAAGAAAACTAGTGGGTGTGCATCCAACTTGCTTGCTCATGCAGACCTAGGGCATTTGAGGAAGCCCATCGAGGAATATACAAGCCAAGTTCTATAATGAAAAATTCCCACTAGTATAAAAAAGACAACTTATGAGACTCACTATATGAAAAACATGGTGCTACTTTGAAGCACAATATATGAGACTCACTACATGAAGAACAAGGTGCTACCTTGAAGCACACGGTGGTAAGAGGATAGTAACATCGCCTCTTTTATTTATTTTCTTTTTTCTTTTGGCCTTTCTCTTTTTTTTTGATTGGGCAATGCTCTAATAATGATGATCATCACACTTCTATTGATTACAACATAAGGATTACAACTCAAAACTAGAACAAGATATGACTCTATATGAATACCTCATGGCGGTGTATCGATGGTGCAATGAATCAAGAGTGACATGTATGAAAATAATGCATGGTGGCTTTGCCACAAATACGATGTCAACTACATGATCATGCAATGGCAAAATGACAAAAGTAAAGTTTGTAATTATGATGATGAACTGAACGGTGTAAAGTTTCATGGCTATATATCTCGAATGGCTATGGAAATGCCATAATAGGTAGGCATGGTGGCTGTTTTGAGGAAGATATAAGGAGGTTTATGTGTGATAGAGCGATCATATCACGGGAGTTTGATGGACCGCAAAGTTTGCACCAACTCTCAAGGTGAGAAAGGGCAATGCACGGCATCAAGAGGCTAGCAAAGGCGGAAAGGTAAAAGTGCGATAATCCATGGACTCAACATTAGTCAAAAGAACTCATATACTTATTGCAAAATTTTAGAAGTCATCAAAATCGCATGCTCCTAGGGGAATAGATTGGTAGGAAAAGACCATCGCCGTCCCCGACCGCCACTCATAAGGATGCACAAGCTGTGCACACTTCATGTTTCAAATTTGTTACACAACTTTAACCATACGTGCATGCTATGGGACTTGCTAACTTCAACACAAACATTTCTCAAATTCACAACTACTCAACTAGCAATGACTTTGATATTATCACCTCCCTATCTCAAAACAATTATCAAGCATCAAACTTTTCTTAGTATTCAACGACTCAAAAGAAAGTTTCACATATCTTGAATACCAAGTATATTAATATTAAGCAAATGACCATGTTATTAACGACTCTCAAAATAATCTAAGTGAAGCATGAGAGATCAATAGTTTCTTTAAAACAAATCCACCACCATGCTCTAAAAGATCTAAGTGAAGCACTAGAGCAAAAATTATCATGCTCAAAAGATATAAGTGAAGCACTATGAGCAAAACTATCAAGCTCAAAAGATATAAGTGAAGCACATAGAGCATTCTAGCAAATTCCAATTTATGTATGGCTCTCTCAAAAGGTGTGTACAACAAGGATGATTGTGGTACACTAACAAGCAAAGACGCAAATGATACAAGACGCTCCAAGCAAAACACATATCATGTGGTGAATACAAATATAGCTCCAAGTAAATCATCGATGGAAGTAGACGAAAGAGGGGATGCCTTCCGGGGCATCCCCAAGCTTTCAATTTTTGGTGTCCTTGGATTATCTTGGGGTGCCTTGGGCATCCCTAAGCTTAGGCTCTTGCCACTCCTTGTTCCATAATTCATCAAAATAATTTACCCAAAACTTGAAAACTTCACAACACAAAACTCAATAGAAATCTCGTGGAGTCTGTTAGGGAAAGAAAACAAAAGACTACTTCAAGGTACTGTAATGAACTCATTATTTATTTATATTGGTGTTAAACCTACTGTATTCCAACTTCTCTATGGATTATAAACTATTTCACTAGCCATAGATTCATCAAAATAAGCAAACAACACACGATAAACAGAATCTGTCAAAACAGAACAGTCTGTAGTAATCTGTAACTAACGCAAACTTCTGAACTCCCAAAATCTACCAAAATTATAAGACCTAGAAAATTTGTTTATTGATCATCAGAAATTGGAATCAGTATTTTATCACATTCTGGTGATTTTTAATAATTCGGTCACTGAGCGCAAAGTTTCTGGAAATGACAGCAAAATCAAATAACTATCATCCAAGAAGATCCAATAGGTCTAGCTTGGCACAAACACTAAATAAACATAAAACCCATCTAAACAGAGGCTATATGGATTATTTATTCCTAAATAGAAACAAAAACTAAAAAAACTAAAAATAAAATTGGGTTGCCTACCAACAAGCGCTATCGCTTAACGCCTCTAGCTAGGCATAAAAGCAAGGATAGATGTAGGTATTGCCATCTTTGGTAGGCAATCCATAAGTGGCTCTCATGTTTGATTCATATGGTATTTTTATTTTCTTTCTAGGAAAGTGTTCCATGCCCTTCTTTAATGGAAATTGAATCTAATATTCCCTTCCTTCATATCAATAATTGCACCAATCGCTCTAAGGAAAGGTCTACCAAGAATAATAGGACATGAAGGATTGCAATCTATATCAAGAACTATAAAATCTACGGGCACATAATTCCTATTTGCAACAATAAGAACATCATTAATTCTTCCCATAGGCTTTTTAATAGTGGAATCCGCAAGATGCAAGTTTAGAGAGCAATCATCAAAGTTACGGAAATCTAACAAATCACACAAAGTTTTGGGAATAGTGGAAACACTAGCACCCAAATCACACAAGGCATGAAACTCATAATTTTTAATTTTAATTTTAATAGTAGGTTCCCACTCATAATAGAGTTTCCTAGGATAGAAACTTTCAACTCAAGTTTTTCTTCATAAGATTGCATCAAGGCATCAACAATGTGTTCGGTAAAGGCCTTATTTTGACTATAAGCATGAGGAGAATTTAGCACGGATTGCAACAAGGAAATACAATTAATTAAAGAGCAATTTTCATAATTAAATTCCTTGAGATCCAAAATAGTGGGTTTAGCAACATCTAGGATTTTATTACTTTCAATCCCACATTTATCAATTTCATCATCAAGATCTAAAAACTCCGAATTCTTAGAACGCCTTCTAGGTAAAGGAAGATCATATTCAGTTTCATCAAGATTCATATTGCAAAACAAAGATTTAATGGGGACACATCAATAACTTTTAGATATTCATCTTGATTTTCATAGGAATTGGAAGAACATGCTTTAATAAAGGCATCTTTGAAGCACGATCCTAGCGGTTCTTTTCTTTGCACTCATCAATGGAAATTCTCATAGCTTTGAGAGATTCATTGATATCATGCTTAGGAGGAATTGATCTAAGCTTTAAAGAATCAATCTCAAGAGAAATTCTATCAACATTACTAGCCAAATCATCAACTTTAACTAATTTCTCCTCAAGCAAAGCATTAAAATTCTTTTTGTGAATTCATAAATTCTTTAACACTACTCTCAAATTAAGAGGGCATCTTATTAAAATTTCCATAAGAGTTGTTGTAGGAATTTCCATAATTATTAGAAGGATTACTAGGATAAGGCCTAGGATTAAAATTCTCTATACGCTGCTTGTTACCAAAATTATTCCTACCAAAAAATTCACATCCATAGATTCATTATTATTCTCAATCAAAGTAGACAAAAGCATATCATTAGGATCAGAAGAAACACTCTTAGTAGCAAATAATTTCATAAGTTCATCCATCTTTCCATTCAAAGCATTAATTTTTCTATCGCATGCACTTTTTTATTAGTAGATCTTTCAGTATAGCATTGAGAACAATTAACCATAATATTATCTAGAAGTTTAGTAGCATCTCCTAGAGTGATTTCCATAAAAGTGCCTCCCGCGGCCAAATCTAAAAGATTTCTAGAAGCAAAATTCAATCCGGCATAAAAGTTTTGTATAATCATCCACAAGTTCAAACTATGAGTAGGACAATTATGTATCGTTAATTTCATTCTCTCTCAAGCTTCATGCAACATGTTCATGATCAAGTTGCTTAAAATTCATAATATCGCTCCTAAGAGAAATAATCTTAGCGGGAGGAAAATACTTGAGATAAAAGCATCTTTGCACTTGTTCCAAGAATCAATACTATTTTTAGGCAAAGATGAAAACCACGCTTAGCACGATCTCTAAGCTAAAAAGGAAATTGCTTCAACTTAACGACATCATTATCGACATCTTTTTTCTTTTGCATATCACATAAATCAACAAAGTTATTCAGATGAGTAGCGCATCTTCACTAGGAAGGCCGGCTAATTGATCTTTCATAACAAGATTCAACAAAGCAGTATTGATTTCACAAGATTCAGTATTGGCAAGAGGAGAAATCGGAGTGCTAAGGAAATCATTATTATTGGTAGTGGTGAAGTCACACAATTTGGTAGTATCTTGAGCCATCGCGACAAACAAGCAATCCAACACACGAGCAAGCAAAAGGCAAGCGAGGAAAAGGCAAACGGGAAAAAGAGGAGGAGATTGGGAAAGAGAGGGCGAATAAAATGGCAAGGGTGAAGTGGGGGAGAGGAAAACGAGAGGCAAATGGCAACAATGTAATGCGGAGATAGGGATTATGATGGGTACTTGGTATGGTGCTTGACTTGTTTTATGCGTGAGCTCTCCGCAAGAACGGCGCCGTAAATTCTTCTTGCTACCTCTTGAGCACCGCGTTGCTGATTTCAAGAGGAGAGGATGATGCAGCAAAGTAGCGTAAGTATTTCCTCAGCTTTTGAGAACCAAGGTATCAATCTAGTAGGAGGCCACGACAAGTCCCTCGCACTCACACAAAATAATAGCTCCTCGCAACCAACGCGATTAGGGGTTGTCAATCCCTTCACGGTCACTTATTTAGAGTGAGATCCGATAGAGATGATAAATAATATTTTTGGTATTTTTGGTATAGAGATACAAAGTGAAAATTAAAACAAAGCAAGTATTAAAGTGATGGAGATTGGTATGATGAGAATAGACCCGGGGCCATAGGTTTCACTAGTGGCTTCTCTCAAGAGCATAAGTATTCTACGGTGGGTGAACAAATTACTGTTGAGCAATTGATGTAATTGAGCATAGTTATGAGTATATCTAGGTATGATCATGTATATAGGCATCACGCCCAAGACAAGTAGATCAAACTATTCTCGCATCTACTACTATTACTCCACTCATCGACCGCTATCCAAAGATGCATCTAGAGTATTAAGTTAAAAACAGAGTAACACCTTAAGCAAGATGACATGATGTAGAGGAATAAATTCATGCAATATGATAAATACCCCATCTTGTTATCCTCGATGGCAACAATACAATACGTGCCTTGCAACCCTTTCTCACATCGGGTAAGGACACCGCAAGATTGAACCCAAAGCTAAACACTTCTCCCATTGCAAGAACTACCAATCTAGTTGGCCAAACCAAACGGATAATTCGAAGAGACTTGCAAAGATAACCAATCATACATAAAAGAATTCAGAGAAGATTCAAATATTATTCATAGATAATCTGGAACATAAACCCACAATTCATCGACCTCAACAAACACACCGCAAAAAGAAGATTACATCGAATAGATCTCCACGAGAGAGGGGGAGAACATTGTATTGAGATCCAAAAAGAGAGAAGAAGCCATCTAGCTACTAGCTATGGACCCGAAGGTCTGAAGTAACTACTCACACTTCATCGGAGGGGCTATGGTGATGATGTAGAAGCCTCCATGGTGGATGCCCTCCCATGAGCGCCGAACAGCCCCAAGATGGGATCTCGTGGATACAGTGAAGTTGCGCAAGGTGGAATTAGGTTTTGGCCCTGCTCGATCGCTTGGGGGTAATGAGGTATATATAGGAGGAAGGAGTACGGCCGGTGGAGCAACAGGGGCCCACGAGGTGGGGGCGCCTACCCTTGTGACCGCCTCTTTTGTTCCTTGGCGAGGGTCCGAGTCTCCGGATCACGCTCGTGAGAAAATCACGCTCCCAAGGTTTCATTCCGCTTGACTCGCTTGATATTCTGCTTTTGAAACAATCGAAATAGGCAAAAAAACAGCACTCGGGCTGGGCCTCCCGTTAATAGGCTAGTCCCAAAAATAATATAAAAGTGTAAAATAAAGCCCAATATAGTCCAAAACAGTAGATAAAGTAGCATGGAGCAATCAAAAATTATAGATACGTTGGAGACGTATCACTTGATAAATTAGGTCCAACAAGAATCAGGGTCATTCACGCACCAAAATTGACAGTGTTGGGCTATTCGTGTTCTGAATTCAACGAACTTGTTACTGGATCATTATCCGTTCACGTACAATAGTCTTCTTCTTCTCCTTCTTATATATTATTGGAAAACACATTTTATCTATTTTTTGTTGATCTATATGTTCATCGTCATCCGTAAAATGATTCTCACAAGCTTGACTCGCCTCTCACAAGACAAAGGAAGATCTTGGCACTACAACTGTCGGCCCCGACCTGGATGAAGTTGTTAGATTCCTTAGAGACTTTTCTTGCACGGAGAAGCTATACATCAAGGTGACGCTCCTTTCCTGTTAATTGTTAACCACAACGGAGCTCAATTTTTTGTTACTTCTACCCATGATTACAATGACAAATGTAGAATGATTTCTAAAGGAAATTTTGAGGATTTCAATACATATATTTTTTGAGATGCTAGTGTTGTACGCGTTTTATTCCTTTGCCCGACATGCTTTCGTGGATAAAAGTCTATCATGAAAATTGAATGTGGCATTTCACTCTTTTCGTGGTATTTTAGAAACTCGCAAATCAAAGAGGCCTCAAGTGTTCAAATCTGCAGCTAGGCACTAACATGTTGTCTTTGTTTGCAGATACTAGCAGGCCCGAAAGTAGAAAATGTTGGGGAATATAACAATCCCATTGAATGTTTTGATCTTCATCTCACAGAAATTACTTTTAACGAGTACCGAGGCACCACATCAAAAATTAAATTCACCAGATTCTTTGTTGAGAAAGCAAGGTTGCTCAAGGTAGTGAGGTTTGCCCTATATTTACTGGGCAGAAGTGAATGGATTGCTAAAGAGCACATGCGTGCATAGCCGAATGGAAAAGGCTCTGCAGAAGCTGAATTTCAGTTTGTAACTTCATATGACAGATTATTCGGAAGTCACTGTATCGAGCCGCTATATGACTTCTCGGTGGCTGATCCTTTCACAGAAATAATGCATGAAAAAGATTCTGAAAAAGATGGATTTTATGTGTCTGAAAAGTTTGAACCTTGTAATCTTTGAATTTGGGCCTTGTAATGCTAGAATTTGAACCTTGCAATAATTATGGTATTTGTTATATAACGTAATTGGATGTTTAGTTTGGTTTTGCAATCATGTCCTGTTATAAGTATATATATGTTGTTCTTCCGTACACAGAGCATAGATGTTGTGCAGATAGAGCATATCACATCACACACAGACCACACTAGGGAACTCGTCGGTGATGAATTCATCAATCGCAAACGCTTGCTGGTCGCAAACGGTTGAATACCAGCAAGCGTTTGCCCACAACAGACACGACTTTTTCCATCATAAACATCTCGGATGGACCAACTGTATGTCATGTATCGCACAAGCAACTCTAACCTGATTCGTGCTTGATGTCTCCGCCATCGCTCGCACAGTTTGTCTTATTTGCCATGTATCACCGTGGTCGGCCTTTGCTCGCCTCCTCGGTGCGCTTACTCGCCGTTAGGCACCGTGGCGCCGCTTTGCTCGCAGATCCGCCGGGTGCGCTTACTCACGCACTTCCACGCCGCCAGCTTGTGGACAACTTTTTCCTTGCGTGTTCAATCGCTATATGCATATATATGGTTGCTCATCGCTGAGGTGACCGTGGAGCGCCTGCTCGTCAAGGCCCCCTGGCGCTGCGTTTCGCCAAAGGGTTGGGGCCTGCATGACGATCACGCTAAGGGCCCCATATGCATGAGGTTGCGCCAAGACGCCGCCAGATGCGCTATCAAGGAAATATGCCCTAGAGGCAATAATAAAGTTATTATTTATTTCCTTATATCATGATAAATGTTTATTATTCATGCTAGAATTGTATTAACCGAAAACATAATACTTGTGTGAATACATAGACAAACAGAGTGTCACTAGTATGCCTCTACTTGACTAGCCTGCTGATCAAAGATGGTTATGTTTCCTAGCCATTGACATGAGTTGTCATTTGATTAACGTGATCACATCATTAGGAGAATGATGTGATTGATATGACCCATTCCGTGAGCTTAGCACACGATCATTTAGTATGTTGCTATTGCTTTCTTCATGACTTATACATGTTCCTATGACTATGAGATTATGCAACTCCCGTTTACCGGAGGAACACTTTGTGTGCTACCAAACGCCACAACGAATCGGGTGATTATAAAGGTGCTCTGGTGTGTCTCCAAGGTACTTGTTGGGTTGACGATTTTAAAATTAGGATTTGTCACTCCGATTGCTCGGAGAGGTATCTCTGGCCCTCTCGGTAATACACATCACTTAAGCTCAGAAGCATTGCAACTAATGAGTTAGTTATGGGATGATGTATTACGGAACGAGTAAAGAGACTTGTCGGTAACGAGATTGAACTAGGTATTGAGATACCGACGATCAAATCTCGGCAAGTAACATACCGATGACAAAGGAACAACGTATGTTGTTATGCGGTCCTGACCGATAAAGATCTTCAGAGAATATGTGGGAGCCAATATGAGCATCCGTGTTCCGCTTATTGGTTATTGACCAAGATGTGTCTCGGCCATGTCTACATAGTTCTCGAACCCGTGAGGGTCCGTGACGCTTAAAGTTTCATGATAATTATATTATGAGTTTATATGTTTTGATGTACCAAGGTTGTTCGGAGTCCCGATGTAATCATGGACATGACGAGGAGTCTTGAAATGGTCGAGACATGAAGATTGATATATTGGAAGCCTATATTTGGATATCGGAAGTGTTCCGGTTGAAATCAGGATTTTACCGGAGTACCGGAGGGGTTACCGGAACCCCCCGGGGGTTAATGGGCCATGGTGGGCCTTAGTGGAGAAGAGGAGAGGTGGCTGTGGCAGGGCCGCGCCTCCCCTAGTCCTAATAGGACAGGAGGGGCGCGCCTCTTCCTTCCTCTCCTCCTCTTTCCCCTCCACTCCTAGTCCAACAAGGAAAGGGAGGGAGTCCTACTCCCGATGGGAGTAGGACCTCCCAGCGCACTCCCCTCCGGCCGGCCGCACCTCCCCTTGCTCCTTTATATACGGGGACGGGCACCCTAGAGACACAACAATTGATCGCTTGATCTTTTAGCCGCAGCGGTGCCCCTCCACCATAGTTCACCTCGATAATAATGTAGCGGTGCTTAGGCGAAGCCCCGCGCCGGTAGAACATCATCATCGCCACCATGCCATCGCGGTCGACGAAACTCTCCTCAACACTCGGCTGGATCGGAGTTCGAGGGACGCCATCGGGCTGAACGTGTCCTGAACTCGGAGGTGCCGTATGCTCGGTACTTGATCGGTCGGATCGTGAAGACGACGACTACATCAATCACAAGCAGTTAACGCCCGCTTTCGGGTCTACGAGGGTACATGGACAACACTCTCCTCTCATTGCTATGCATCACCATGGATCTTGCGCAGCGAGGATTTTTTTTTTGAAATTACTACGCTCCCCAACAAAGGGCATCCGAGCCAGGTTTTATGCGAGATGTCATATGCATGAGTAGAACACAAGTGAGTTGTGTGCGATATAAGTCATACCGCTTACCAAAGATGTCATACTTTGGTTCATGGTATTGTTGGATGAAGCGCCTCGACCGACATTACGCCAGACGCCACGCCGAGACTGGTTCTACCGACGCGTTTTGCACATGTGTGGTGGCGGGTGCCGGCCCAACTTTAGTTGAACTGAAAAGTGCGTATACGCCCGTCCTTGGAAGGTTAAAACAGCACCAACTTGACAAACTATCGCTGTGGTTGTGATGCGAGGTAAGAACGGTTCTTGCTCAGCCCGTAGCAGCCACGTAAAACTTGCAACAACAAAGTAGAGGGCGCCTAACTTGTTTTGCAGGGCATGTTGTGATGTGATATGGTCAAAGCATGATGCTAAATTTATTGTATGAGATGATCATGTTTTGTAACCGAAGTTATGGGCAATCGGCAGGAGCCATATGGTTCTCGCTTATTGTATGCAATGCAATCGCCTGTAATGCTTTACTTTATCACTAAGCGGTAGCGATAGTTGTAGAAGCATAAGATTAGCTTAGACGACAACGATGCTACGATGGAGATCAAGGTGTCGCTACCGGTGATTTATGGTGATCATGACGGCATTGAGATGGAGATCACAAGCACAAGATGATGATGGCCATATCATATCACTTATATTGATTGCATGTGATGTTTATCTTTTATGCATCTTATCTTTCTTTGATCGACGGTAGCATTATAAGATGATCTCTCACTAAATTTCAAGATAAAAGTGTTCTCCTAGTATGCACTGCTGCCAAAGTTCGTCGTGCCCATACACCACGTGATGATCGGGTGTGATAAGCTCTACATCCATCTACAACGGGTGCAAGCCAGTTTTGCACACGCAGTAATACTTAGGTTAAACTTGATGAGCCTAGCATATGCAAGATATGGCCTCGAACACCGAGACCGAAAGGTCGAGCGTGAATCATATAGTAGATATGATCAACATAGTGATGTTCACCATTGAAAACTACTTCATTTCACGTGATGATCGGTTATGGTTTAGTTGATTTGGATCACGTGATCACTTAGATGATTAGAGGGATGTCTATCTAAGTGGGAGTTCTTAAGTAATATGATTAACTGAACTTTAATTTATCATGAACTTAGTCTTGGTAGTATTAGCATATCTATGTTGTATATCAATAGCTCGCTTTTGTTGCTTCCCTATCTTTTATATATGTTCCTAGAGAAAACAATGTTGAAAGATGTTAGTAGCAATGATGCGGACTTGATCCGTGATCTGAGGATTAACCTCATTGCTGCACAGAAGTATTATGTCCTTGATGCACCGCTAGGTGACAGAACTATTGTAGGGGAAGATGCAGACGTTATGAACATTTTGACAAAAGCTCGGTGTGATGACTAATTGATAGTTTAGTGCACCATGCTTTACAGCTTAGAACCGGGACTTAAAAAATGTTTTGAACGCCACAGAGCATAAAAGATGTTCCAAGAGTTGAAATTGGTATTTCATACTCGTGCCCATGTCAAGAGATATGAGACCTCTGACAAAGATTTCTTGCCAATAATATGGAGGAGAATAGCTCAACCAAAGGAGCATGTGCTCAGATTGTGTGAGTACTACAATTACTTTAATCAAGTGGGAGTTAATCTTCCAGATAAGATAGTAATTGATAAAGTTCTCTAGTCACTATCACCAAGTTAATAGAACTTCGTGATGAACTATAATATGCAAGGGATGACGAAAGTAATTTTAGCTCTTCACGATGGCGTCGAGATCGGCGAAGGTAGAAATCAAGAAAAGAGCATCAAGTGTTGATGGTTAGCAAGATCACTAGTTTCAAGAAAAGGGCAAAGGGAAAGAAGGGGAACTTCAAGAAGAACGGCAAGCAAGTTGCTGCTCAAGTGAAGAAGCCCAAGTTTGGACCTAAGCCTGAGATAAGTGCTTCTACTACAAAGGACCTGGGTCACCGAAGTGGAACCGCCCTAGATACTTGGCGGATAAGAAGGATGGCAAATGAACAAAGGTATATTTGATATACATGTTATTGATGTGTACTTTACTAGTGTTTATAGCAACCCCATGGTATTTGATACCAGTTCAGTTGTTAAGAGTAGTAACTCCAAACGGAGTTGCGTAATGAATGTAAACTAGTTAAGAGTGAAGTGACGATGTGTGTTGGAAGCAGTTCCAAGATTGATATGATCATCATCGCACACTCCCTATACTTTCGGGATTAGTGTTAAACCTAAATGAGTGTTATTTGGTGTTTGCGCTGAGCATGAATATGATTTGATCTTGTTTATTGCAATACGGTTATTCATTTGCTAGAGAATAATTGTTGTTCGCTTACATGAATAAAACCTTTATAAGGTCATACACACCAACGAAAATGGTTTGTTGATCTCGATCGTAGTGATACACATATTCATAATATTGAAGCCAAAAGATGCAAAATTACTAATGATAGTGCAACTCTTTTGTGGCACCGCCGCTTAGGTCATATTGGTGTAAAGCGATGAAGAAACCACATGTCGATGGGCTTTTGGAATCACTTGATTATGAATCACTTGATGCTTGCAATCCATGCCTCTTGGGCAAGATGACTAAAGCGCCGCTTCTCGAACAATGGAGCAAGCAAACTGACTTGTTGGAAATAATACATACCGATGTATGAGGTCCGATGAGTGTTAAAGCTATGCAAGTATCGTTATTTTCTCGACCTTCACAGATGATTTGAGCAGATATGGGTATATCTACTTGATGAAACACAAGTCTCAAACATTTGAAAAGTTCAAAGAATTTCAGAGTGAAGTGGAGAATCATCGTAATAAGAAAATAAAAGTTTCTACCATATGATCGCAGAGGTAAAATATTTGAGTTACGAGTTTGGTCTTCAATTAAAACAACGTGGAATAGTTTCACAAAGTCATGCCACCCGGAACACCACAAAGATAATGGTGTGTCCGAACGCCATAACTGCATTTCCTTTATTAGATATACCGCAATCTATGATGTCTCATATCGATTTACCACTATCGCTCTAGGGTTATGCATTAGAGACACTGCATTCACATTAAATAGGGCACCGCCTAATCCGCTGAGACGACACCGTGATGAACTATGGTTTGGCAAGAAACCTAAGCTATCGCTTTCTTAAAGTTTGGGGTTGCGATGCTTATGTGAAAAAGTTTCATCCTCGATAAGCTCAAACCCAAATTGGAGAAGTGCGCTTCATAGGATACCCAAAAGTTATCATAAGTACACCTTCTATCACATATCCGAAGGCATGATATTCTGTTAAGAATGGATCCTTTCTAGAGAAGGAGTTTCTCTAAAAGAAGTGAGTGGGAGGAAAGTATAACTTGATGAGGTAACTGCACTCGCCTCCCTTATCGAAATTAGTTCATCACAGAAACCGGTTCCTATGACACCTACACCAATTAGTGAGGAAGTTAACGATGATGATCATGAAACTTCAGATCAAGTTGTTCCTGAACCTCGTAGGTCAACCAGAGTAAGATCAGCACCAGAGTGGTACGGTTATCCTGTTCTGGAAGTTATGTTACTAGACCATGACGAACCTATTTAACTATGAAGAAGCGATGGTGAGCCCAGATTCCGCAAAATGGCTTGAAGCCATGAAATCTGAGATGGGATCCATGTATGAGAACAAAGTGTGGATTTTGGTTGACTTGCCCGATGATCGGCAAGCCATAGAAAAATAAATGGATCTTCAAGAGGAAGACGGACGCTGATAGTAGTGTTACTATCTACAAAGCCAGAATTGTCGTGACAAAGGTTTTCGACAAGTTCAAGGTGTTGACTACGGCGAGATTTTCTCACCAGAGAAATGCTTAAGTCCGTCCGAATCATGTTAGCAATTGCCGCATTTTATGAAATCTGCAAATGGATAAACAAAACTGCATTCCTTAATGGATTTATTAAAGAAGAGTTGTATATGATGCAACCGTAAGGTTTTGTCAATCCTAAAGGTGCTAACAAAATATGCAAGCTCCAAATGATCCATCTATGGACCGGTGCAAAAAGTATCTCAGAAAGTTAGAATATACGCTTTGATGAGTTGATCAAAGCATATAGTTTATACATGCACTTGCGTGAAGTCTGTATTTCCAAGGAGTGGGAGCACTACAACATTTCGATAAGTATATGTGAATGACATATTGTTGATCGGAAATAACGTAGAATTATTCTCGCAAAGCATAAAGGAGTGTTTGAAAGGAGTTTTTCAAAGAAAGACCTCGTGAAGCTAAGTTACATATTGAGCATCAAGATCTATAGAGATAGATCAAAATGCTTGATAAGTTTTTTCAATGAGTACATACCTTGACAAGATTTTGAAGTAGTTCAAATGGAATACCAAAGAAAGAGTTCTTACCTATGTTACAAGGTGTGAAATTGAGTAAGACTCAAAGCCCGACCACGGCAGAAGATAGAAAGAAAATGAACGCCATTCCCTATGCCTCAGCCATAGGTTCTATAAAGTATGCCATGTTGTGTACCAGATCTATTGTATACCCTACAATCGATTTTGGCAAGGAGTACAATAGTGATCTAGGAGTAGATCATCGGATAGCGGTCAAAAATTATCCTTAGTGGAATAAGGATATGTTTCGATTATGGAGGTGACAAAAGGTTCGCCGAAAGGGTTACGCCGATGCAAGTTTTGATAATCGATCCGTATGACTCTAAGTCTTCATCCGGATACATATTGAAAGTGGGAGCAATTAGCTAAAGTAGTCTGCGACAGAGCATTGTAGACATAGAAATTTGCAAAATACATACGGATCTGAATATGGCAGACCCGTTGACTAAATTTCTCTCACAAACAAAACATGATCACACCTTAGTACTCTTTGGGTGTTAATCACATAGCGATGTGAACTAGATTATTGACTCTAGTAAACCCTTTGGGTGTTGGTCACATGACGATGTGAACTATGGGTGTTAATCACATGGTGATGTGAACTATTGATGTTAAATAACATGGCGATGTGATCTAGATTATTGACTTTAGTGCAAGTGGGAGACTGAAGGAAATATGCCCTAGAGGCAATAACAAAGTTATTACTTATTTCCTTATATCATGATAAATGTTTATTATTCATGCTAGAATTGTATTAACAAACAGAGTGTCACTAGTATGCCTCTACATGACTAGCTCGTTGATCAAAGGTGGTTATGTTTCCTAGCCATTGACATGAGTTGTCATTTGATTAACGGGATCACATCATTAGTAGAATGATTTGATTGACATGACCCATTCCGCTAGCTTAGCACACGCATCGCTTAGTATGTTGCTATTGCTTTCTTCATGACTTATACATGTTCCTATGACTATGAGATTATGCAACTCCGCTTATCGGAGGAACACTTTGTGTGCTACCAAACATCACAACGTAACTGGGTGATTATAAAGGTGCTCTAAGGTGTCTCCGAAGGTACTTGTTGGGTTGGCGATTTCAAGATTAGGATTTGTCATCCGATTGTCTGGAGAGGTATCTCTGGGCCCTCTCGGTAATACACATCACTTAAGCCTTGTAAGCATTGCAACTAATGAGTTAGTTGCGGATGACGACACGGAACGAGTAAAGAGACTTGCCGTAACGAGATTGAACTAGGTATTGAGATATCAACGATCGAATTCGGCAAGTAACATACCGATGACAAAGGGAACATCGTATGTTGTTATGCGGTCCGACCGATAAAGATCTTCGTGAGAATATGTGGGAGCCAATATGAGCATCCGTGTTCCGCTATTGGTTATTGATCGGAGACGGTCTCGGCCATGTCTACATAGTTCTCGAACCCGTAGGGTCCGCACGCTTAAAGTTTTCCCCTGATAACAGCTTATATTATGAGTTTATATGTTTTGATGTACCAAGGTTGTTCGAGTCCCTGATGTGATCACGGACATGACAAGGAGTCTCAAATGGCCGAGACATGAAGATCGATATATTGAAGCCTATATTTGGATATCGGCAAGTGTTCTGTGAAATCGATTTTACCGAGTACCGGAGGGGTTACCGAACCCCCGGGGTTAATGGGCCATAGTGGGCCTTAGTGGAGAAGAGGAGAGGCGGCTAGGCAGTGGCTGCGCGCCTCCCCTAGTCCTAATAGGACAAGGAGAGGGCGGCGCCCCCTTTCCTTCCTCTCTCCTCCTCTTTCCCCTCCACTCCTAATCCAACAAGGAAAGGGAGGGAGTCCTACTCTTGGGAGTAGGAATCCTCGGGCGCACCCTCCTGGCCGGCCGCACTCCCCCTTGCTCCTTTATATATGGGGCGGGGGCACCCTAGAGACACAACAATTGATCGCTTGATCTTTAGCCGTGTGTGGTGCCCCCTCCACCATAGTCCACCTCGATAATACTATAGCGGTGCTTAGGCGAAGCCCTCGCCGGTAGAATATCATCATCGCCACCACGCCGTCAGGTTGATGAAACTCTCCTCAACACTCGCTGGATCAGAGTTTGAGGGACGCCATCGGGCTGAACATGTGCTGAACTCGGAGGTGCCGTATGCTCGTACTTGATCGGTTGGATCGTGAAGACGACGACTACATCAACCGCTACAGTTAACGCTTCCGCTTTCGGCCCACGAGGGTACATGGACAACACTCTCCTCTCTCGCTGCTATGCATCACCATGATCTTGCGGTGCTAAGGCATTTTTTGAAATTACCACGCTCCCAACAGCTACATGTGGCACGATGGAGTTACACGCCGCAAATTAGAACTATCATCCGGGCGCATGCGGATATTCCAGCCATCCGCCTTCCTCATTAATTCCCACGGCCATTATAACCCTAGTCTCTTCAACCTTGTCGGCGTTCGGGAACGGGGTCCCCAGACTTGCCTACCGCGGCCCGCAGCTGGTTTCAAAGGGGGGCCCATCACGGCCCATCTTCATCAACACAAGCTCAAGACCCTCGTGAGAGGCCAAGCCTCGCAGGACGGACGACAGGGAGCTTCCTCAGGCACGGCCTCATCAGGCTGGCTCGCGAGGAGGCAGAGAGATCAAGGCGGGGTTCCTCACGAGGTGCCCATGACGCAAGCCATGACGACTAAGGGCGCCAAAGGGCGCCAGCCCACAGCAGTTGTCCTCCTTTCCTCTTTGGGGCAAGGAGCAAACGCAGGCGAGAGCATCAAGCAAAGGCGCCCATTTCGTGCAATAAGACCAAGACCAGCCCAATGGCAGGAAGGAAGTCATTAGGAGCCCAAGCAAAGGCCACCGCCAGAGCTTTGACAAAGCGAGGACCAACTTTAGTCGTGATAAGTGTACCATGTTCCCTTCAAATGGCCAATTGTTGGCGCCTCTTACCGCTAATATTTGGGAAGAGGCCTAGGGCCTCTGCCTATAAGTAGGACTAGCCTCCCACATTGTGGTAGAGGCAGCTTGATCCGAATCCGCAATGCAGCTAGAGGTCAAGCAATCTAGAGAGAGAGAAGGCGGCTGAACTCCTCCTAGCAGTTCATCGCCTGCCAGAAATGCACTGCGAGGCTGTTCTTCCTTGTATTGTTCATCACCATCAGCCCAAGAGGCAATCCACCACACCATAAACTAGAGTAGGGTATTACACCACAATGGTGGCCCGAACTAGTATAAACCTTGTGTCTCTTGTGTTGTTCCTTTCGTAGTTTAGATCCTAGAGAGGCGACGAGGCGCAGGTAGGTAGAAGGCGAGATCCCCGCGCGCACTCTGTTCAACCTCAAGGGTCCGCCGAACCCGAATCCAACATTTGGCGCGCTGTAGGGGTGCGCCGGAATTCGCTCTTCCGCCGCTTCGTTCTCCGTCGACCACCGCGATCCATGTTCCGACGCTGCCGGGCTGCCGCTGAAGCGCCGAGCCGCCTCGCTTCTCTGCCGCTTCAGACGATCCCATCGGCGGGCGCTTCGTTGCTCCTCGCCGCCGCCATTAACGCCGCCATCGCCCGGTGGGGAATGAGCAGCAAGCATCGCCCCAAAGATCCTCCGTGAGGCAAGACGGCCGCGACCGCTACCCCTCACTTGCCCGCTGGTTCTTTTTCGCCTTGGCGATTCCACAAGGCTTATGGAGGCTCGAGCTGCGCCATCGCGCAAACGAAGCTCCGTGACTACCGGCCCGCCAACGACATCTACGAAGAGTGGCTCGACCGCTTTCAAGGCTGCAGCTGGCTCTCTGCTGGCCTGGCCCGTCTGCACCGCATCAAGACTCACTGCTGGGCGACGAAGTTCGGGCGCCAGCCGCCCCTCAAGGAGGCGCTTTGGCCCTAAGGCGCTGGGTCCCCGGGCGGAACTCTGGCCCGTCTGGGCGCCAACAAGCTGCAAGAGCAGAGCTGCCAGAAGTCCTCGCCTGCAAGAAGCTGCCCGAGTGCTCCCGCCCAAAGACGCTAAGACCCCTGCTGCTTCCCAGCTGCAGCAAGATGGGGACCCGCAAGACCAAGTTTCATCACCTAAGGCCTCCGGTGGCTATAGCAGCTGCCGTGTTTTCACCACCGAAAGGCGCAGCTGTCACAGTGGCCGCAAGTTCAAGCTGACCTGCCTCGCCACGATTATGGTACTACCGACCAAGCAGAGTTCCTCCAGCTTCTACGAGCTAGGCATCAAGCCGCCAACGGAGACGTAGAAGGTCATGGCGAATCGGTTTCCCATGGCGCCAAGGACGGGCCCGCACTGCTCCCCGAACCTGCTCCTGTGCACGATCTCCTCCTTGGACGAGATGCGCACCCGCTTCATCACCAACTTCCAAGGTACTTCGTGATCGCCACCCGCCAGGAGCGACATGCGCCAGATCAAGCAACCAGGGGAGACCCTGCAGAATACATCCAGCGCTTCAACAACGCACGCCTCAAGATTCCTAAGGTGACCGAGGAGGCTATCATCTCCGCTTTCTCCGACGGCACAGGCGCGACGCCAAGATGAAGGAGGAGTCATGATGCATGAAGACTTGTGCACTTCCTTGAGCTATTCAACTTGGCACTCAAGTGTGCTGTGGTCGAGGAAGGGCGCCTCCCTCCTCGATGCTGCCCGCCGCACTCCGTAAGAGAAGAAACCCAAGGCCAAGGATGAAGCGCATAGGGGCTGCCGCTCATGCGTAATCGGACACCAAGCGGGCAGAGATCAGCCCGAGTCTTCCAAGGAAGCCTGCATCGCGGTACCACGACCTCCACACCCACAACACCAACGAATGTCAAGAGCTCCGAGCTGTGCAAGAAGGGAGGATCGGCCGACGTCTCGACCTCAAATGGATCGGGCTACGGCCGAGGAGGAGGAAGGAACACAGACGCTGGGAAGACCATGCCCTCGCCAAGGGTAGCGCGACCAACCTCGCGAGGATCGCTGGCGGGACCCGGCCATGAGGGAGGCCGGAGGGATCAGCCTCGTGAGGATCGCCTGCAAGGCAACGCAGAGGCCTCTCCCTCCGCCACCGCAGCCAAGGAGAAATGAAGACCATCATCAGACGAGGGGTCAGCTTCAGAGCTGCCACATCGCCTCGTGATCCCGGGCGGAGCTCAAGCCCCAGCCTCTCAACGATCTTCAAGCAGTTCGCCCGCTGGGCGAATGTAGTCCTCCCTAAGCTCAAAGCCACACGCCTCGTGGTCGGCGCGGCGCCATCACGCTCAGCTCAGCGGATCAGCCAAGTGTGCGGCCACACCTGAGTCCTCCCGATGCTTTTGCTCCCCAATCATCGCGAACGCATAGTCACCAAGACCTCATCGATGGCGGGGCAGGGCTCAACGCCCCGTCTGCGTGGAAACGCTTCAACAATATCCAAGTGCTTTACAATCCGCCTTTCACCGACCAAGCCTTTCTCGGGTCACCGATACCCACGGTCCCGATTGGGCAGGTTCGCTCGTCACCTTCGCGCTGTGACAACTACCGCGACCGAAGCTCATCGACTTCGACGCCGCCCACATTCGCCGCCATACAACGCCATCCTCGGGTACCCAACGCTGGCCAAGTTCATGGTCAGAACTCCACCACGGCTACAACGCCCTCAAGATGCCAGGAAGTGGCGGAGTCATCATGGTGCCCCGCCAAGAGAAAGACGCAGGTGCTCTCGAGCGAGCCTTTCAGCCGCATCATTGGAAGACCCGGATCATGGAAGCAGGAGGCTTCCCGAGACCGCCTCAAGAAGAAGAAGACATCGTCCGCCCGGCCCCTCGTGGTCCGCTACCGTCAGGGGAACCTCCTTCTATCGTGATAGGAGCGCGCCTCGGCCGCCTCCTCAGC
Organism: Aegilops bicornis; assembly: GCA_021605145.1. Taxonomy (NCBI): domain Eukaryota; kingdom Viridiplantae; phylum Streptophyta; class Magnoliopsida; order Poales; family Poaceae; genus Aegilops; species Aegilops bicornis. The sequence goes on along the minus strand of CM038674.1, from coordinate 470,124,081 downwards.
AGGCTCGGGCCCTCGAGGGCCACCGACCTTGCTAAGGTCACGAGGGAGGCGCTGGGCACCACTTGGAGGCGTGAGCCAAGCACGCTTGGCCAAGAAGGAGCAAGGCAAGGAGGGCCGAACCTCGTGGAGTTCGCCAGCAAGATCATTCGGGAGCTGCAAGAGTCAAGAGTCATGAGTGGCAGCCGCCGCTACTCGCCAGAGCTCCCCATCCAGCGAGGATGGTGGCTGCGATCCGTGATCAACATACTAGGCTCAACCGAGCCGCCTCGTGAGCGCCTCGCCCTCTCGCAAGGGGCGCCGCGAAGGTCCACCCCACAGCCACGCTCGCATGCCTTACGGCTTGCCAACGCTGGGCCGCCACGCCCAGCCTCATGAGGAGCATCCTGAGGCTCAAGAGGCCAAGGCGCCTCCGCAGCCATGTCGAGATGGAGATGGTCCACGAGGAGCCACTCAGCCCGCCGAGCCTCCTCGAGGCCCCCGAGCCTGGGGCTCGTGAGGATCGCCCCGCAGCCCACCGAAGTCCGCTGCATCAACAACCTTTCATCTTCAACGCCATCGTGTGACACCTTTCAAGTTTCATTTCAGCTGAGCGCCTCGGGCTGCATTATTCCTGTGCCGCGGGTCCGCCCCTCGCTGCATGTATCCCTTTTACTTCATGTTCCTAGCTTATCTTGTTGGGGCGCCTTAGGGCTGCATCATCCCTGTCGCCGGTCCGACCCGCGACGCTTCGCCTTCTTTGGCGCTTTATCTAAATGGACTTGCTCCTTCATGATTAACATGCTTGACCTAGTTGCCCGCCAATCGACACACCAACCGATGGAGCTGCTCCCTAACGGCACGACGCTATGCGCATGGGTCCGCCCCCGCAACGCCGACAAACCTGAATGGCTGAGCTCGCCACGGCAGCTTCAAGATAGCGCCACCTCGCTGTTTTCGTTTCGTCACCCTCCGGGCAAATCTAACGGCCGACCGTCGGTTGTCACGGGCGAACTTTCGCTTCTTTCCGTGATGAGCTCGCAGGATCTCTTCAAGGAGCAGCGCCAGCGAGGCCCCCACGGTGTCTCCTTCACTCTCATCCGCCACAACCGCTTGCACGTTAAAGGGGGGGTGCCCCGAGCATCGCGACTCGTGGCTCCTATCGGCTCTCCAGCCCTCACCCTCCGCCTTGACCATGGCATCGCGACCGCATACCAGCCGACGGCCGAGACTCGCTCGAGGCCCGGGACCCGAGGACGAAGAGCAGAAAGGGGAGCAAAGGCGAGAGGGGAGGGACACGCGAGGACCTTGCCAAGCGACCCCTTACCTGTCGATGCACGGACCCGGCAACACACCAAGAAGCGGCCTCGATTCTCGAGATAAGTCACCCCCGGAAGCACTAACTAACACGGCACCGCCCCTCACCCAACGCAATCCCGTGTTAGCAACGCCGCTTCCTTTCTCACCGAACGATGGCTGCTTGAGCGCTAAGGGGACCTCTTGAGCATCGCGATCAGTGGGCTCTTATCGACCTCGGCCGCCACCTCCTGGCCTTGACCACGCATCGCGACCGGCATACCAAAGAACGGGTCAAGCTTGCCTTGGGATCGGGACTGTCGCCAGCAGAAAGGCCGAGCCTCGCAAGGTTCGAAAGGAGAACTGAGCTAAGACGGAATGAGCAACTCGCGACCGCTTTCATTTAAAAGGATCATATTAACAAACAGACCACAAATACCTTTACAAGCCCCCCATGGGGCGCGCGCTTTTGGTTCCTCGCAGGGAGCAGATCCTAAGGAACGCTTAACTACACGCTACCAAAGAAAGACGCCATCATCAACAAAGGTCACGGCATCGGGCGCCAACCCCATCCAGATCCGAGGCGGCGACGGCTCGACGAGCCCGCCTCGCCCGAGAGCGCGCAGCTCGGGGCTCAGAGCTGCCATCGCCGCCTCCGAGTCGCGGAAGAGCTCGGCAGAGTCGCTAGATCCTCCGACGCCCACCGCCTCGAGGAGCCGCTGAGGGAGCGGTCGGGCGAGCCTAGCCTCGCCAAGGGCAGGGCCTCGATCACCTCTCCCGGCAAAGCACTCCAGCCGCGCCTCTTCCTCATCGAAGACCTTGAAGAGCATGACCAAGCGCCACAGACCTGTGTGGATCGCTGGCGCCTTTGTCCCGCAGACCGGGCGATCTCGCCCAGCCTCGAGTCATGAAGACCTCGCCCGGGCAACGATCGCAACCTCCGCCTGTCGCAAGGGTGTCAGTAGCCATGGCCGCAGCCAGAGCTCCAGTGGATCCTCCCGGAATCATGGAGGCGAAGAAGGGAGGAAGGCGAATCCAAGACCGAGGAGACATGGCGGCGTGAGCACGAACTCGGGAGGAGCCTCGGCGTGGACCTGTGGGGAACGACATGCACCTTCATGACTCCGCCAGAGCCGACGGGCGGCCGCCGTATGCTCGGGCATCAACTCCATCAGAGCCTCGATGTGGGCGCATAAGGGAATCGGGAACCCCGGTGGTGGCCGCCGCATCTGTGGCCTCGACACCACTGGTGGGCACCTCATTCCGATGGTAGAGGGCTAGCTGCTTTCTTCGGGCGGAAGCGGGTCAGACCCTCTCTCGGGAGCCTTTCCTTTCTCTCGCCGCGGAGAACCGCGGATCGGAGCCATTGCAGCAAGACGGAGCAAGGACCGAGAAGAAGGAGAAGCAAGAAGAAACGGACTGCAGGAGCGCCACCGCTCCGCATTTTAAAGCTGGGGAGGCTAACCGCACCTCCACGATCGGAGAGGTAATCATGACCCGCTTTGGCATGCAGGACTTGTCAATGCAGCAGCTTGCCGAGGCGCGGGGGAAGTGGAGGCACCCACGCCCAATCAACCGCCACGCGGGCGCCTAAGGCCACAGTCGTTAGGGGCTCCGGGCTGGCTCGCACTTGCCCTTTCGCCTCTCGCTGGGCTAAGTCCGCGCAGCTTTGGGCCTGGGTTATTGAACGGCCAGCTGCGCCGGGGTCGATTTCACGTGACGCACACAGCAGGCAAGGTCTGCACCATGAGTGCTGTCCTCGTTTGCACTGTGCACAGGTTCCTCAGTTCAGCTGAACCCAAATCCTACCCGCCAAATGTCGGATTTCGGGTTCCCGCACCCTTGAGGTTCGAACACTGGGTGCGCCATGAGATCTCGCCTTTCTACCTACTGTGCCTCCCACTGCTAGGATCTAAACTACTTAAAGGAACAACACAAGAGACACAAGGTTTATACTAGTTCGGGCCACCATTGTGGTGTAATACCCTACTCTAGTTTGTGGTGTGGTGGATTGCCTCTGGGCTGATGGTGATGAATAATACAAAGAAGAACAGCCTCATGAGGGTCTGTTTTGGTCAAGCGATGAACTGCTAGGAGGAGTTCATCCGCCTTCTCTCTCTCTCTAGATTTCTCGACCTCTAGCCTCGCTTCGATTCCGGATCAAGTCGCCTCACCCCGTGGGAGGCTAGTCCTATTTATAGACAGAGGCCCCGGCCTCTTCCCAAATATTGAGCGGGAAGGGCGCCAACAATTGGCCATTTTAAATGGAACATCCGCACACTTATCCTCGACTAAAGTTGGTCCTCGCCTGTCAAAGGCTCGTGGTGACGCCCGCTTGGGCTCCATAATGACTTCCTTCCCGCTGGCTGGTCTTGGTCTTGTTGCAACCCAAATGGACGCTTTTGTTGATGCTCGGGTCAAGGCTTGCTCCCTTTCCACCAAAGGGGAAAGGGAGGACACCGCGCTGCTCGAGCCCGCCTCGGGCGCCTTGGTCGCCATGGCTTGCGCCATGGGCACCTCGTGAGGTACCCCGCTTAATCTCTCCGCCTCGCGAGCCGCCTTGATGAGGTCGTGTCGAGGAAGCTCCCTGCCGTCCCGCCTCGGAGGCTTGGCCCTCGCGAGGGTCTTGAGCTTGTGTTGATGAAGATGGGCCGTGATGGGCCCCTTTGAGCCACGCCAAGCAAGCCGCAGTGTGCAAGTTCCGGGCGCACCCCTGCTCCCGTAACGCCGACAAACCTTTCGATCTCGCCCCAGAACACAACAAGCACACCCACGACGACACATATAGAGAGGATATCTAGCGGCGCTCCAATGGAGTTCGGCGAGCATAAACTGGAGACCCACGCGAGGGAGACGGATCTCTTGATGGTGTACACCATCGACCGGCCCTGGTGGAGGACTACATCAACACCGTGGAGCAGTTGCTTGCTCGAGACCAATACAAGGTGGTCGGCATCGACCTCCAGTACACGGCGGTCATCCCGGCAAAGATCAGAAGGTTGAACTCGCCCAGTTGTGTGTGCGCCATCATGTCCTCATCTTCCACTACTACATGGCCACAGAGCCTTGCGACGGTTTCGCCAATTTTGTAAACAGCACCGACTACAAGTTCGCTACGGTGGAAACCTCCAACGATGTAAAGGCGCTCATGGTTATGGGCTTGGCCTGCAAGAACCTTGTCGAAATCCGTGACCACTACAGGGTCTGGGGCAGCACGAAGAAGGACTCCCTGGTTGAACTCGCTTCGCCATTATCGACCCCTACTACGAAAAGATGAAGCGGGATGCCAGCAGAACAAGTCGTCAGATTCCGCACGGGCGTGGATGCAGCAACTGGATGCATCTCACCTCAGGTTCGCGACCAAGAGCGTGTACAAATGCTATGAGATGCACAGGCGGATCGTTGACATGAGGAAGTGCCTCGTTACCGAAATCGACGAGGCCGGATCGAGCCACAAGCAGAGCAGTAGTGGCAAGCGCCACTAGAAGTAGATGATGATCAGATGATCGTTTGTCCTAGTTAATTATGCATGTAATATATAACTTATTTTGGTGTGTGGAAATGTCAGGTGTGTAGTAGCCACCTATGTAATTATGCATGTAATAGTTTATTTTGATGTGTGCAAATGTCATATGTGTAGTAGCCACCTATGTAATTGGATGTTTAATTTGGCTATGCAACCATGTCCTTATAAGTGTGTGTACACGTCTTATTAGCAGCAATCGTCTGTGTTATTATTGGTCTTTGCACACATTTTCGATTACAAACTTGTTTGCCGCGTATCACACACATCTTGTTAAATTAAACCATTTCTGTTCTCTTGGCTCAATGCAAACAGTTCATCCGAGTGAACTGTTTGCTCTCTATCACACACACCTTGATCTGGCAGACCATTCTTTTTGTTCCGTCTAATCACAAACAGTTCATTCGACTGAACTGTATGTCATATATTGCACACACCTTCATCTGGCTGCCCGTTTCTGTTGTTCCGCCTTATCACAAACAGTTTATCCGAGTGAACTGTATGTCGTATATCGCACAAACCTTCATCTGGTTGCCCGTTTATATTGTTCTTCCTCATCACAAACAGTTCATTGGAGTGAACCTTATGCTCCTAACCGCACACGTAAGTAAAATCCATGTTTGATGTATCCGCCATCATAGACGTTTTGCATCTTTTTTGACCGTTTTTTTACATCACCGTTTGCGATTAATGCATCGCATACACTTTTGTTGAAGGGTTTCTGATTGTAGTGTCGCGGTAGCAACATCTTGCAGTAATGTATGCATAGGCCGGGTGGATGTTCATTATGCCTGACACTACATTGTGAATCGACAAAAACCATTCTTTATAAAAAAAAGAGTATATATATGAAGATATGAAATGACACTTACACCAGTGGAAAAATGGCTAGCCACAACTTTTGTTGGTGGCGCTTTATTTTCAATCAACACCAGCACTATTTTTCTAAATAGTGCTGGCATTGGCATAATTGGTATGACATTACTAGGGACATAGTAGTGAGGCTGAAAAAAATTTGAACGTCACAAGTATATGGGACCCACAGTTTATACAAGGCATAATGTAGTGGTGACGTGCCACAACATGGAATGACATGACTATTATGTTTAGTTGTGGCGTGGCATTGGTTGCCACATCAACACTATATGACGTGGGGTCTAATTTTTGGAATTATTATTTATAATTATTTATTCCTAATTGATTAAACTGTGTTTAATAATATTATTTTGTCAATGTGAACATTTTTTTAGAAATGTTAGACATTTTAAAATATATATTGTATTTTTACCTTTTTATTTGTAGGTGGTGATCATTTTTATATAAGATTTTAGTTTATTTTTATTTAATTTGTAATATTTTAGTTGGAAATGCTGAATTTTCTTTTAAAATATATTTAGTATATTATTGTTTTTATCGAATTAAAAATATTCTTTTGAATTTTATTAAAGTACTCTTATTATTATTTTAAGAAATATTGCTTTTATTAAGTAAGAAACTTATATGTTTTTGCTAAATTTACTTTCTCTACGTATTGGGCCAAGCCAATAAATTGGGGATTTCGGGTTCCGGCAGACTCTTGAGGTTCGAACACTCGGGTGCGCGCGGAGATCTCGCCTTCTACCCACCTGCGCCCCGCCGCCTCGCTAGGATCTAACCTACGAAAGGAACAACACAAGAGACACAAGGTTTATACTAGTTCGGGGCCACCATTGTGGTGTAATACCCTACTCTAGTTTGTGGTGTGGTGGATTGCCTCTTGGGCTGATGGTGATGAACAACACAAGAAAGAACAGCCTCGCGAGGGTCTGTTCTTGGCCGGTCGATGAACTGCTAGGAGGAGTTCATCCGCCTTCTCTCTCTCTCTAGATTTCTTGACCTCTAGCTCTGTTCTGGATTCCGGATCAAACTGCCTCTACCCTGTGGGAGGCTAGTCCTATTTATAGACAGAGGCCCTGGGCCTCTTCCCAAATATTGAGCGGGAAGGGCGCCAACAATTGGCCATTTTGAAGGGAACATCTGTTACACTTATCCTGACTAAAGTTGGTCCTCGCCTATCAAAGGCTCTGGTGGTGGCCTTGGCTTGGGCTCCACAATGACTTCCTTCTGCCGTTGGGCTGGTCTTGGTCTTGTTGCACCGAAATGGACGCCTTTGCTTGATGCTCGTCTGCGCTTGCTCCCTTTCCACCAAAGGGAAAGGAGGACCTTCTGGTCGGCGCCCGCCTGGCGCCCTTGGTCGTCATGGATTGCGTCATGGGCACCTCGTGAGTACCCCGCCTTGATCTCTCCGCCTCCTCGCGAGCCAGCTTGATGAGGTCGTGTTCGAGGAAGCTCCTCGTCCCGCCTCATGAGGCTTGGCCCCTCGCGAGGGTCTTGAGCTTGTGTTGATGAAGATGGGCCGTGATGGGCCCCCCTTTGAGCCACGCCGCAGGCCGCAGGCAGGCAAGACTGGGGACCCCCGTTCCCAGAACGCCGACAAACCTTTCGATCTCGCCCCAGAACACAACAAGCACACCCACGACGACACATATAGAGAGGATATCTAGCGACGCTCCAATGGAGTTCGGCGAGCATAAACTGGAGACCCACGCGAGGGAGACGGATCTCTTGATGGTGTACATCATTGACCGGCCCTGGTGGAGGACTACATCAACACCGTGGAGCAGTTGCTTGCTCGAGACCAATACAAGGTGGTCGGCATCGACCTCCAGTACACCGGCGGTCGTCCCGGCAAAGATCAGAAGGTTGAACTCGCCCAGTTGTGTCTGTGCCATCATGTCCTCATCTTCCACTACTACATGGCCACAGAGCCTTGCGACAGTTTCGCCAAGTTTATAAACAGCACTGACTACAAGTTCGCTACGGCGGAAACCTCCAACGATGTAAAGGCGCTCATGGTTATGGGCTTGGCCTGCAAGAACCTTGTCGAAATCCGTGACCACTACAGGGTCTGGGGCAGCACGAAGAAGGACTCCCTGGTTGAACTCGCCCTGGCCATTATCGACCCCTACTACGAAAAGATGAAGCGGGATGCCAACAGAACAAGTCCTGTATCCTGGCACGGGGCGTGGATGCAGCAACTGGATGCATCTCACCTCAGGTTCGCGGCCAAGAGCGTGTACAAATGCTATGAGATGCACAGGCGGATCGTTGACATGTGGAAGTGCCTCGTTACCGAAATCGACGAGGCCGGATCGAGCCACAAGCAGAGCAGTAGTGGCAAGCGCCACTAGAAGTAGATGATGATCAGATGATCGTTTGTCCTAGTTAATTATGCATGTAATATATAACTTATTTTGGTGTGTGGAAATGTCAGGTGTGTAGTAGCCACCTATGTAATTATGCATGTAATAGTTTATTTTGATGTGTGCAAATGTCATATGTGTAGTAGCCACCTATGTAATTGGATGTTTAATTTGGCTATGCAACCATGTCCTTATAAGTGTGTGTGTGTATATATATATATATATATATATATATATATATATATATATATATATATATATATATGTTGTTGTGTATGCAATCTCGTCTTACAACACACACGTCTTATTAGCAGCAATCGTCTGTGCTATTATTGGTCTTTGCACACATTTCCGATTACAAACCTGTTTGCCGCGTATCACACACATCTTGTTAAATTAAACCATTTCTGTTCTCTTGGCTCAATGCAAACAGTTCATCCGAGTGAACTGTTTGCTCTCTATCACACACACCTTGATCTGGCAGACCATTCTTTTTGTTCCGTCTAATCACAAACAGTTCATTCGACTGAACTATATGTCGTATATTGCACACACCTTCATCTGGCTGCCCGTTTCTGTTGTTCCGCCTTATCACAAACAGTTTATCCGAGTGTGGGCAGCAAAGCTAGAGAAGGATGAGATCAAAGAGGCGGCAAGAAATGCTCGCTACGCACAGCAATTGGAATTGCGAAAAGAGGAGATTGCACTCAAAAAGAATGAGGATGCACGAAACGAGAGGGAGGATGCACGGAGACAGTTTGAATTAGATGAGAGGGTCATGCTCATCGACACAAGTGGTATGACTGATGTTCAAAAGCAGTTCTACCTAGCTAAGCAGAAGGAGATCCTTGCTCGCGGCCTAGGGTAATGTGAGCTATATGTTGTAGTTGTAAGAACTATTTATTGCTTTACGCTAGTTGAGGACATGGATTACATCACTCATTGCATAAATATTTTTATTGATAGCTGCATTACAAAGACATGGATTACATCACCTCGTTTCCAAACTTTTGCGAGACATGGTCAATTAGATCAAGTTTAAGCTGATCATGTTCATCGAAATTTCTAATCCGATTAGTCATCTGAATAAAAGAGCTCAGTTCTTCCGCATGAGTACGAGAGACTGTGGACTCTTTCTCCCATTGCCTCAAAAGTGCAGCTTTGCCGACCAGTTTGTCGCTCCTCTTCAACTATCATATTGTGCATTATGACACAAGCTTTCATGACATCAGTGATTTCTTTACGTTTCCATCCTTTAGCAGGTCCACGAACAATGGCAAAACGGGATTGCAGAACTCCAAAGGCTCGCTCCACATCTTTCCTAGCCCCTCTTGCTTCTTGGCAAAAGTTTTTGCTTTACGCTAGTTGGAGTTGAAATGCTCTTCACAAATGTTGCCCACCGTGGATAGATACCATCTGCAAGGTAATACCCCATTGTGTCTTGATGGCCATTGATGCTATAATTCACTGGAGGAGTTTGGCCTTGGCTAGCTTTGTAAAAACAGGAGAACGTTGAAGAACATTTATATCATTCAGAGACCTGGTAAACCAAAATAAGCATGTTAAATCCAAAGATCTTGTGAAGCAACTGCTTCCAAGATCATAGTGGGCTTCGCTCACATGGCCTTTAAACATGCCATGCCATTTTTGGGGCAATTTTTCCACCCTCAAAGTGCATGCAATCTATGCTCCCTAACATACCGGAAATCCTCTTTCCTCCCTATTTCAAGTAACCTAGCAATGTCTTCTTCATTTGGAGATCTCAGGTACTTTTCCCCAAAAACTTCACAAATTTTGATCACAAATTTCTTGCAAGACTCTAAATTAGTAGACTCAGCGGACCGGATGTACTCATCAACATAATCACCTGCTATTCCATATGTTAGTATCCACATCGCCATGGTCATCTTTTGCAAAGGATGTAACCCAAGAGCTCCGAAGCACTTCTTTTTGTGTAAAATAATCATCATAGTCATGCTCAAGTATACCATCAGCTATGCGGTTGAACAAAGTACGCGACATCCTAAATCTGTGCATAAAAATTAAATGAGACAGGGAAATGAAAAAGGACCAAAGTAGAGAAGTGTACTAATTACTTAACCTTCGTCAAACAAATGTTCGGGAAAGCGAGGAACTTCTTTGAAGTAGTCATCCCATAGAAGAAGAAATCCGCATCTCTTCCTCGATCGATTGACCGACGTCCATGCTTGGAACCGCCATGGCGTCGGCGTTCTTCCTCTCTTCCTCCTCGCGCTCGGCGAATGCTGCAAGTATGAGTTCATCGTCGCCAGATGAAGATGACGAAGAACTCATGTCCCAAGTGGATGTGTTCATTGTGTTGCGTGAGAAACGATAGAAAAATCTAGGTGAGAAGAGAAGTGTCTGGAAGAGGTGGTAGGAGTGGTTTATATAGATCGGAAATATGGCCGTTGGAAATATAGCCGTTTGAAAATATAGCCGTTGGAATATACACGTCCAAATTTACACGTTCCACTGAAAAACTGGGAGATGTATAATTTAGCAAGGTGTATATGGACGTGTATATGGAGATATACACGTCCAAATTTACACGTTCCACTAGAGATGCTCTTAGGAGATGTGCAGTGGGTGTTCTCTTGATGTCAGCTGGTCCTTTTCTTATACCATGATGATAAATTCAAATCAACAGTAAATAAGAGCATCTTAGTTGGACTTCTTGAATCTGGCACACTATATGCCCGCGGGCATGTTCCCATACATTGATCGGGTAGTCCCTAAATCGGCACTTCCACAACCGCATATCTCATATCCGGCACCATATATCTATACAAAATCATGGAACGTAGTACGGTGATTACCAGACGGCCAAAAATCAACAGGAAATAGACATATAATTAAACCAATAGAAAAAGGGCATAATACACATAACATCACCAACAGATCATCAAACGGGCATAGTTCACACAGTTCAACTGCTCGACAAATTCTAACTAGATAGTAGGAGCTTGATTAGAAAAACGGAGAGAGGGCGGAGCTTCACCACTTCCTTGCCGACCCTTTGCCCTTCCAGTCGCCAGCACTGTTGTAGGCGTCCGCGGCGGGAGGTGGGTCACCGGAGGAGGAGGAGGAGGAGGAGGAGGAGGAGGAGATGACGATGTAGCCCTTCAAGCGCCGGACAATGCGGTTCTGCTTCCGCTTGAGCTTCGCCACACTCGCCGCCTCCCTCTCGGACCGCTCAATGCCAAGCCGGGGCGCCTTGGTGTTGATCCTCCGGAGCCGCTGGACATCTGTCTCCGCAGTCGTAAGTGGCCGGCGGTACACCCACTTGAGGAGCTAGTCATCCTCGTCGGGCGCCACCGGCATCATGCGGCGATGGCGGGAGGACCACGATGCTGCGCCCGACGCGGCAACCATCTCCCTTGCCCCCTGCCTCTCGCGGCGGGCGGTGCACATCTCCGATTCCGGAGTGCGCATCCGCGAGACTGGTGGAGTGGGCACTAGAACCCACCACTGTCTGTGCGGAGCAGCGGCCGGAGGTGGAGGAGGCCAATGGACGGGCGACACCAATTGAGCTGCCCCTGCAGATCCGCCCGCAAGGCGGGATGGGTCGGCGTCGGCGTTGCGGCCGCGGGCGACAAGCTGCGTCGCACCTGAATCGGAGCTGCTGCCTGTGTCCACTTGCAAGCGGTCCAGCGCAATGCGGAGGGCCAGCTTATCCTCGTCTCTGGCACCCTCGCGGAGGAAGGCGTCCCAGTCGTCGTCGTCGTCGTCGAAGCCATCACAGTGGCTGCCAGTGCTAAACATGGTCGCCGGCGCTCGAGAGTTGACAAATTGGAGAAAAGGGGAGCGAAGCGGAGTCAAGTGAGCGTTCGGTTGATCGGGAGGGCGATTTTGTGGGGTCACAGTAGGCCAGGCGGACTTGGCGGACGCGCCCGGGCGTGCCCGGGGCGCCTCATGTCCGCCCTATGTTTGGACTAGATATGAGGGATGTCGTTCAGTTCGGGGGTTTGAGATGGATTTAAGACGTCCAGGTGGATTAGTTTTTACGACTTATAAGTGACCAGTCAGCCCGCCAAGTGTTTGAGACGCTAGGCTGTGGCATGCTCCCATCGCGATTCTTTCCTCTTGATTCCGTTCTCAGAGGCATAGGTGAAGAAGGCGGGCTATGCCGATAGATAACATTAAGCAGTTTCGCTACTAATCCATTATAACTCTGCCCGTCCCTTTGGCGTGTCGCCGATGATCCACGACTGGAGCCGAGCAGTGCGTCGTCTCTTACAGATGCTCATAACAGCCAAAGCTAAATAGGTTTGGCTGGGAGCCAGAATTGTCAACCAACAAACCATCAGAACCCGTCAACCAGTCAACACACTGAAAAAAGAAGATGCATGGAGGGATCAACTTTTGTGGTTGCCGCCGTGCTGCTGGAACAACGAACACGCGGCGCTACGAGCCTACGAGGGATCAATCAATGTTCGTCGGAAGGCCGGTAGGATCTTGCCTGGTGCCCCGCGATGCACACTCGTCGTTGGTTGCACAAGGTCGTCGTGCAACTCCCGTGTGAATTGTGATGCACAACAGCACAAGCTAGTGCTGTTGATTGGTCCTTACGAATCAGACCGTGTCGTGCATAACTGCCATCCTAGAAGTCAACATTGACGTTTCATATTATGTAGCACTAGCTAGCTAGAGTACTAAGGTTGCCCATCCTCAGTGAGCACACGGTGCTGATTGCAGATGATGGGGCCGTGTTGTGTCCAAAGTCCTAACAGCTCCAACAGATTAATGATGATCAGGTAGCCCACAAGGCTCAAATTAAGTATCACGTCGTGGGTTGCTTACTTTAGTTGCAAATGCAGATTGCTACCTCCCGCAGCGTCTACCCCGCGGGCGCCCAAGAGAGTCACCGACCACAGCTCGATGACTTGCCCATGAGATCAAAACGGAGAGCAACTTCCCCTTATTATTTTCATTATTATATTTGGACCACTCAATGGAGAGCAACTTCCCACGAGATTAAAGCACATTCAATCTTTCATCGAAGACGAATGAAAATGTCATGTTCAAGGACATTCAACTACCACTCAGATATACTTTTCATCCGGGTTTGGGATTTGTTTTCAACCGCGACCCAAACAGACCCCGATAATGCCCGGACGTTCGGGATTTGATCGTGACAAATCGAACATTTTCGATATTCTTTTAGGGTTTTTTTTTTTGCACGGTTCGATAGTCTTTTAGTGACACAAGTATAGCAAGTTTAGTTGACAAGCATGGTAAATCCGTGCTCAGTGTATATTTTTTTTAAAAAAAATACCGTGCGTGTCAACCAAACTTGCCATCCTTGTGTCACTAAAATTGCCATCGAAAACATTCGATTTGCCAAGGTTAAATCCCAAATGTTCAGGATTTATCATTTCCGAAAGACTTTCACTATCGCGTACTAATAAGAGCATTTTTGGTTGCTGTCCAAACTGCCGGTGGCAACATTTTGGCTACCTGATTTTTGATAATTATTAATGCTCAAACTTGTTAACATTGGTTGGCAGTTGAGTCAATAATCCTACATGTATGGGTGAGCTACGCTCGTTTTATAGAAACTACCAAACAACTCCCCCACTTCCTCTTGAATTTTACGAGGGTGGCCCACTCCCTCCCCCTAACTTCGATCCTAATCCTCCACCTAACCTTGTCTGTTAAATCCGTAATTTGTTTCCACCATGCGAGTAGAGAGAAAGGTTAGGCAACTTTACGGGGATTGCATGCGCAACTTGCCAATGAACTGCACATTGTGCTCCATCCAACCAATAGAGGAAGTGTTGAGTATAGATGCCTAGCCAAATGTTGTCATCCGTTACTTGGTTGCAAACCAAGCATGCTCTTACATTTCAATGATCTTCAATTAAGTTCGAGAGACTTCTGTGTTAAAGAAAAATTCGAGAGGCTTCTACTTTTTATATATATTTTTTGTGAAACTTATCAGATCTATTATAAAAGTTCACGAAAAGCACAAAGCATCTCAAACATAATAAAAATACATTGAAATACTAAGACCACCGAAAGACCACTACTGCCACCAAAACGAGCCGCCGACACAGCGTTGTCGTTGCTCCTCTACCGAAGCCGGATTGATCTTGTCAATAGCAGCTGGGAAGTCTTCGTGCATGTGCCCTTAAGGACCACCAACCTGGGGCCGCAGTCCTCGCCATTGAACCCTTGCACAGATCTGAAGCACCTAACACCAAATCTCGGGCCATGACGAAAAACCATAACCTCACTGTGTCAAAGAGACGACAGGAATCTATGTCGGAGCTCCGCCAACTACGTGTAGACAGACGAACTCGAGGAGGATCGAAGGCCGAAAGGCAAACTCAAAGAAGAAGCGCCGCCATTCTCCCGAGCACCGCACCTGCGAGGACTACAAGAACCCTAACCTAAACTACTACCAAGAATGAAGGCACCATAATCCCCCCCCCCCCACACACACACACCACCGGCCACCGGAGCGGCAGACAGAGGGGAGACGAATCCACGTGCTCGCCAGTGAAGTTTGGAGCAGAGAGTTTTCCCTAACCGTCTAGGGTTAGGGGATGAAAATGTGAGAAAGTCTAAATCACTCAGTTTTTTCATATGACTGTAAGCACATAAGCATCAGCTTAACTATGGGATGTTGAACTAAGTTTTGAAACATTCAAAATGTCCCATAAATAAAGAATGCATTTGCTACCAACAATGAGATAGGGGGTAAGAATATTCTCTCATATATTTTTCGCCTTTACACCATCCATGCCTCAAGGGGGTAACCTCATTGTTTAAATGCCTCACTAAAGTTGCATCATTCCTCATGATATGCATGCAGAGGAAAAAAATCGATGACTCGCTAGAAAATTCAACTTGTACCTACAGCTCAAAGTACTTGAACATGTACCCCATAAATTCCTGCATTTCAAAAAATTTACATGGAAACACAACCTTGAAAAGGAGGGAATGCTTCATGACATAATTTTTATTCCATCGATTTGGTAGTAACCAACCGGGTATTGACCTAAACAGCAGCGATTGCCGGAGAAGCAGCCAGCATTGGCAGATCCAAATTATACTTTGGAACTCTTTTGTATAACCTATGGAAAAAATAGTGGCTATACCCAAGTTCATTACACCACCATGGTGAACAGTATAATCAAAATAAATAGCAAAAAAAAGTAAAATGAAACTTCATTTCATTGATAATGAACAAATGCTTTAGGTGCTTGCAAAGTTTGGTCGACAAATAACATCAAATGATCTCCATACAAAGAAAATAATAATTCTGCTCAGACAGTGCACATACGCTTGAGTGCAATATTATTTGTACAGAGCTTCCCGGATGTCATTTGGCCACCAACAAGCACCTAAAACATTTCATCATAATCAAAGCCACAAAGTTTAAATTTTTAATTTCTTTTATTTGCTTTGTTTTTTTTTATCACGGGTGCAATGTCCTTGGAGTAGAAAAAACACTCTCATAACCTATATATGGACATGACGACATGGGAAGTATAATCCTAGTGACCTTTAGTATATATTTCAACGGAAAATACCCCTGTGAACTTGGTGGTAGATGAACCCTATACAGAAATTGAGGGAAAATTTAGCAATACAGGAAAAGGTCAAAAATCTTTGAAACATTTTGTCGTGCAAACTTGACTTATTGGCCTACTCATAAACAAAATTTGACCACAAAAAACAGTTGACAAAAAATATGAGCATAAAAACAAATTGTCCAAGACAATATAGAGTGAATAGTACGCCTAGTATAGTGCTGATTTTGACTTTTTTGCTGGACCATATCACGAAAGTCGTTTTGTCCCCAAGTTTTTTATGCGAGTGTAATGATTTATCTAGTTTGTTTCCAACAATTTCCAGGGTTTTTCGACCATTTTCAAAATTACTAATTGTTGCGCTAAAAGGTGCACCAGCAACCAAGAGCCAAGCGATCCCCGATACGTACCATCTATTCTACTGGGTACTACTTCACCTTTTGTTTTGATAGTGATGACTACCACTCTATCCGTACGATCAACATCCAACGGCCCATGGACCCATGGATCTGAAAGAGTTGTCACAGCAAAAATTGGACGCCCTGAAAGCGGTGTTATAGTAGCAAAAATTGATAGTGATGACTATCCCGTAGGATCAACATCCAACGACTAATGGATCCATGGATCACAAAGCGTTGTCATAGAAAAAAATTGGACGCCCTGAAAGCGGTGCCATGGCAGAAGACAAAGCAGCGCACTGTTTCTGCTAAGCACCATTGGGCACCCCAAAAGCGTTGTTACGGCAGACAAAGCAGCGCACTGTTTCTACTAAGCACCATTGGACGCCAGCGCAACACTCGACAACACGAAGTAGCTTGCGGTACCTTCCAACACGCCGGTTGTACGGACTATTTTTGGTACACACCACGGACGTATCTTTCGGTACCACCATACCAGCAACACATGATCCGAAGTCGCGGAAGCAGAATGACTCGCGCAACACAAGAACTTGACCAAGAATATTTCATCCGCCCATTTCAATCGGGGAGGTTAATTGACAACCATGATCCATTGATCGATGCAGCAAATTAACGGCTGCGATCTATCGGCCACCAGATCATACAGGACGCACACGATCATCACCATGCAAGCTGGGGGACATGTTGAGCTAGAGCTAGAGGCTGGAAGCAAATCTGGCCTCCTCGGCCGCTCCTCCCATCTTCACTAAAACTAAAAAAACTCGCATGATCGCATCGCATGGGCGCCCGCCCACAAACACCCAGAAAAAAAAGTCAAACTGGTAAAAAAAATACACACATCCATCCAACTATCTATTCAATCGAGCACGCATGTGTATGCATGTACTACTGTACAGGAGGCTGCAGGCGCCGTGCTACCACCAGCCGGGCGCCTTCCTGCCGCCGCCGGCGGCGGCCAAGGCGGCGGCGCGCTCGAACCGCGTGGCCGCGCAGGGGATGGTGATCCCGCCGGGGTGCTCGAAGCCGAACTCCTCCTCGGCCTCGCGCAGCAGCTCCCCGAAGAGCGGGTGGTTGAAGTACACCACCGGCACCACGTACCTCATCGACTCCCCGCCGGGCTCGTCGCCGCCCACGTACACCGCCACCTGCCCCTTGGGCGTGGTCGCCTCGCCGGCGTCCTCCAGCAGCCGCTCGCCACGCCGCGGCAGGAGCCGCATCCGCCGCGCCAGCGACCGCCCCCACCCCAGCATCCGCCGGGGCTCGTCCCGCTCCCGCGGCAGCACCACCAGCTGCTGCTGCTGCTGCTTGGCGCTCCCGACGGCCGCGTGGGACGGCTTCGCGCCAGCTCCCAGCTGGCACCGCTGCAGGCGGGCGTAGCCGCGTCGCCGGCGGTTGCAGAGCGCCCGGCGCCAGAGGCCCAGCAGCTTCCGGCCGAGCCGGAATCCTCTCTGCCGCCTTGCCATCATGCAGCAGCTGGCAGGTCGAAGGTCTCCGCTTTCCTGTGCTAGCTGTGTTCTGCTCTGCGTGTGTGGAAGGAAGGAGTTGAAGCTGGGCGGTCTAATGGCAGGAGAAGCGAGCTTGACAATGGCTTGTTTTTATATAGCGAGGACGCGAGAAGCCGAGACGGGGAGGGAAGACTCCGGGCAAGGGCGTCACTGTGCGTGTGGGCGCGCGCCCGTGTGGGACGAGCCAGTGATTTGTGCGTCATTTTAGCCTTGTTTTTGTCATGGCGTCGCACAAAGGCTTTGCAGTAGTGACTCAGGTGATGTAGTGAGTATTCAAAGCAAGAAAAGGCCCTAGAAAAATTAAGAATGAAAAGATTCGCTAGCTTAATGTGGCGAGCTTCCGAGCTTTGGTCGGTTCCCGGTGGTTGAGCTCTTTTTTTCCTTGGGAAGAGAGGGATTCGGTCGTTGAGTCTCCGACGGTAATGCCATCATACTCCTACCTTTTCTTTTCTTTTCTCTTTGGCATGTTATCTATACGGTACACCGGCAAGAACATGTCCGCGGTACTCACACACACACAGCGTACACGTTCACTGCAAGTGCGTCCAAAGAAATCCCGGGAGAATAATCTGGTAACATGCCAATATGCCATAGCCTTTCAGTCCAAGCTGTTTGTGATTTGAGTTCCACAGTTGATTCATCTGCTGCTGCAGTGGGACGAAATAGCGTGCACATGCCACACATGCCAGTTGAAAATGACTCGACCGGGTTGCATCTTGGCAAGATAGATGGGCATCTCTTTTCACGGGAAGGAAGCAACCTATTGCTGTCAACGCGGTGCGTTTATCGCAGTCGCAGCGTGATGGCATGCAGATCGACCGTCCAAATTTGCTGAACAGGTGAGCAGCAACCACCATACGCATACTTAGGCGTTTGGCCGTTCTAATTCTAAGACCACCATTGATGCACGCAACGGACCGAACGATCCAATCTGCTCCAGACAAAAGGGGTAACGGCAAAGCAGGATCTATGTCATCAAAGCACTCTCGATCGGGTAGGCGTCTTATCCGGCACAATGCAAGAATTAACATCCAAAGCAAGCAGCAAAGTGGAAGCTTTTTAGGTGCACTCGTAAAAGGATTCTTCTGCTCCAAAGGGAGTATAGTGGTGTCGTGGTGAAAATGGGTTTGGTCACATCGAGATGAAGAAAGCGCATGACGCGGATCCGGTCCCCGCTACGCTATCCCACCGAGCTTCTTCCGGATTCCAAGCTCGTGCTGCAGACTCTCGTGCTCACTACTACACTACAGGCAGAGGCTGGCACCTGTGAAAACGTCGTTTCCTGGAAGACCGTTTGAGGCAAGCTCTCGACGGATTTGTTAATGCGGAGTGTCAATCTGTCATACTGATACTACATGCATTTAACATCTTGCTGAAATTAAGATAGTACTAGTGCTACTAGGAGTAACAGACGCAACTGGTGTAGGCTGTTCCTGGGCTGGCATTCCTTGCTCCAGCCAGCCAAAAAATAGTACTAGTACCGTATCTGAAACGTATGCGAGATGCAGCTGAACTGTACTATACCTTGGAACAGGGCACTCGTACAGAGGGAGGGGCGTAGGGAACGGCGTAGTATTTAGGCCAACTCCACCGCGCGACCCCAAACGGATGTCCGTTTTGCCCGGATTCTGTATATTTGGAAAAGACAATGGGGTCGTGTCCGGGCCGTTTCTGGGATGCGGTGGCCGTGCGCCCAAAGCGCAGACGCATCCCGACCGCATCCTGTCCGCGTACTTTTTTCTTTGCAAACCCTTAACTTTTTTTATCATTTATTTTTGATATATGGGAATACATCACCAAATTTTGACTAGAAATGTAAGACCAAAAAAACAAGAACCACAAGATTATATTCTAGAAGATATCTAACTTCCATAATTGTTTCTGTAAGTTGGATTAGTGCCTTCTCAATGCATTCATTGTTTATCTGTGGAGGAGGCTCGATCTTGCGTGCTTCTTTCTTCTTCGAGTCTAAAGAAGTAGAGGTTGCTTCCTTGCATCTAGTCTCGTGTCTAGCCTCTAATCTAGCAACAAGTGCACATGTCTCATCTACAGCCTCTATGCTAGCTAAAAGTGCACGAACATCTACTAAATTGCGCTCTATTAATATATTAACGTACTCTTCTTCCCAATACCAAAACTTGCATCCATGCTACACAATAAAATTTGAAGTTATCACAACTAGTCAAATCTAGAGCACAAACCGAAGCTAAAAAAGAGCACATACCCCATCGTTTAAGCACTTGATGAACACCCATCCGGGATGTTCCGGCGTTGTAGACACGCGACGCACGACCTTCTTTGGGAAGTGGTCGCACTTAATGAGTGGCAACGGTGCGCCGACAAGCTTTTGGGCTAGCACCGAGCCCGGCCGACTGTCATTCGTGTATCTGCCGGCGGACCGCTGACGGTGTAGATCCGAGCGGTTAGAGGAGGAGCCACTGCCTGCATGTGGCCTTGCAGCCCTGCCAGGGCCTTTCGGCCCGGTGCCCGGCCAGTCCATGGCGCAGCGACCGGCGGGTGCGCAAATTAGGTTGTCGTTGTTGGGTAGTTCGGGGGCGCCGAGGGGAAGGGGCAGGGCGAGCGCGCATCCGAGTTGCACAACTGCAATGGCAGCGGCGACAGCGACGGCGGCGAGGAGAAGAGTGGGGAAAAGTGGAGAAGAGTGGATGGGGTGCGGCCGGAGGGAGGGAGGGGGGCGGATAGAAAAAGGCGTCCATGTGCCACCGACGGGCGGGCCAGGGGAGGACACACGCAGACGGCCCGCACGCTGTCTGTTTTACCACAAAAACGGTGCAAACTTGGGCCGGAGATGGGTCGAAAGTGGACAGAAAATGGATAAAGTCCGCTTATACCAAGGCCGAGTCATTCGATTCGATTCGCTTTTACCCTAACGGACGCACGCAGATAGGATGGGGTCGCTCGATGGAGTTGGCCTTACGTGTCCACAGCACGTCGATCTCTGTTGGGATTTTTTTTGAAACGAGGCAAAAGACTTGCCATTTTCATTAATTAAGGAGAAGGTCTAGACATAAGCCGTAGAGCGGCAAAAAGAAAAAGACTACTCTCGTAACATTAGAGTACTCAGTTCGGCTCCGGCCAAATAGCCCAAAGATGGGCTTCCTCTTTGATCTTGGCAACGACAACGGAAGTCGGGGTAGCCGTGTTGCCGAACACTCTAGCGTTTCGCTCCTTCCAAATTTCCCAGAGCCAAGCATCATCACGGAGACAATCGCCTTCTTGATGTAGCCACCCGAGTCGATCATTTTTAGCCACCAATCATGAACAGAGACCTCATGTCACCAAGTCATCGGTGATTGACCGTGCATGCCTAATAGCTGCTTACGACCTCATTCCAAATGCGGACGGTGAATCTACCTTTGGAATAGGAGATGAGCAGCGGACTCCTGAACATGCTTACATAGGGGGCAAAGGACGCAATTTGGCCATCCCCGTCACTGCAAACGATCGGCCGTCCACACTTGGTTTTGAACGATCAACCACGCAAATAACTTGCACTTAGGCGGAGCCCCAGCCTTCCAGATTGTGGTAGAGGTTGGACTGAGAACTTGCCCATGAATCGTGCCTTGTAAGTCGTGGGCCGAATATTCACCACTGGAAGTGAATTTCCAAGATATTGTGTCCTTCGTGTCTGAGTTGAGAGTAACATCATGGAGCATCTCCCAAAGGGCAGGGAACTCCTGGATATGGGTCAAGGTGAGGCCCTTACTAGTATCGATGTGCTCGATCCAGAAGTTGTTGTCCAGGGCCTTGCTAACCAGGCACTCCTTCTTTTTAGATATCTCAAAGATCTTGGGCGCGACATCTCTGGGTCGGAGACCATGAAGCCATGAAGATTCCCAGAATTTAGCTTTTTTACCATCACCAATGGTCACCGTCGTGAAATACGCAAAGATGTCCTTATCACCATCGCTACAAGGTGTTTCCATGACGGACCAAGTCTTGGGGGGGTCGGCCCATTCGAACCACAACCAGCGGAGTCGAAGCGCGGTCGCAAATTTCTCGAGGTTTAGGACACCCAATCCGCCATAGATCTTGGGCTTGCAGATAGTATTCCAGTTGACCTTACACTTGCCGCCAGAAACCTTATCAGAGCCTGCCCAAAGAAAGGCATGCCCGAGGCTGTCAATTTTCTTCCAAACTTCAGCAGGGAGCTCAAAAGGTGTTAGGTGATAGATTGCGATGGCCGTGAGGACCGCTTTGACCAGAACTATGCGTCCAGGGGCAGCCACCTGGAGAGCCGACCAAGGTGGAAGCTTGCCCGCGACCTTGTCCTCGAGGTATTGAAAATGTATGCGCTTAAGTCTCGTGGATCGAGAGCGGAAGGCCAAGGTATCGCATGGGGAAGGCGGTCCGGATGATGAGGAAGGCCTGAAGGATGTCATCAAGATCTATATTGGTACAACGAATGGGCGCAACCAAACTCTTCGTGCAGTTGGTGACGAGGCCAGTGACTTCACCAAAGGAGCTCAGTGTCGCATCCAGGAATTGGATGTCCTCCTTGATTGGCGCAATGAAGATGGCGCGTCATCGCATACAAGGATGCCCGAATAGGATTTCCACGGAGGGATGAAGGTTGCCTTGCTCAGTTGCCTTAGCGAGGATACTGTGAAGGGGGTCAATGGCAAGGACAAAGAGCAGTGGCGAAAGTGGGTCTCCCTGTCGTAGCCCACATCCATGCTTGATAGGGTCGCCTGCAATGCCATTGAGAAGCACTCTAGATGAGGCCGTGGAGAGAAGAGCTGAAACCCAATCACAGAAACGGTTCAGGAAATGATTGTGACGCAACAAATCCATGAGGTAGTCTCATCGGACCGAGTCAAAGGCTTTTTTGATATCCAGTTTGAATAGCAAAGTTGGGGATTCGGTTCGATGAAATCGACGGGCCAGATTGCGGACGTACATGAAGTTATCATGTATACTTCTTTTGTTGATGAATGCACTTTGCGTGTTGGAAACCAGAGCGGGCATGTGAGGGGCCAGCCTAGTGGCCATCATTTTTGCAATTATTTTTGCAACCACATGAATGAGACTTATTGGTCGGAAATCAGAGATGTCCTCCGCCCCATCCTTTTTAGGAATGAGAGCGATGTTAGCTGAGTTGATCCAGTGGAGGTTCCTGACATGCAGGTTGGAAAAACTGTTAACAACTCGCATAATCTACGGCTTTATGATGTCCCAACATTCTTTGAAGAAAAGTCCTGTGAATCCGTCTGGGCCGGGGCTTTGTCCCCGGTAGTTCATTGATCGCAGCACAAACCTCCTCCTCCGTGAACAAGGCACCCAGCTACGAAAGATCGCAATTCGAAGGTGGGATGCAGCCCCAATTGAAGTCCTTGGAGCGTGGGGGCCCTTCCCAATGGCTTTTGCAAAGTGGTCCGGATAATATCCTTTTTGTGATCATGGCTCGTGACCCATCCGTTATTGTGCTTGAGACGGTGGATGAAGTTCTTCCTTCGGCGATGGTTGATACGGAGGTGAAAGAAACGTGTATTTGCGTCCCCCTCTTTGAGCAACTTAATTCTTGAACTTTGCCTTTTCCTCGCCCGCTCGAGGACAACCAGGGCGACAACCTTTCTCTTGAGGTCCTTCCTCAGGTTCCATTCAGCCAGGCTAAGCGTCCTGCATTCTTGCGCCACATCAAGGCGAAGGATGATCTCAAGGGCCATGTGGAGTTGGATTGTGTGATTCGAGAAGATTGTCTTGCTCCATTTCCTAAGGCGCTGACTTGTTCTTTTTAGCTTGTGAAAGAGCACCTGAAAGGGCTCAGAATGACTAGTGTCCTCCTTCCAAGCATCTTGTACCGTCTGTTGGAAATATGCCCTAGAGGCAATAATAAAAGGATTATTATTATATTTCCTTGTTCGTGATAATTGTCTTTTATTCATGCTATAATTGTATTATCCGGAAATCGTAATACACGTGTGAATACTTAGACCACAACATGTCCCTAGTGAGCCTCTAGTTGACTAGCTCGTTGATCAACAGATAGTCAGGTTTCCTGACTATGGACATTGGATGTCATTGATAACGGGATCACATCATTAGGAGAATGATGTGATGGAAAAGACCCTATCCTAAGCATAGCACAAGATCGTGTAGTTCGTTTTGCTAGAGCTTTTCCAATGTCAAGTATCTCTTCCTTAGACCATGAGATCGTGTAACTCCCGGATACCGTAGGAGTGCTTTGGGTGTACCAAACGTCACAACGTAATCGGGTGACTATAAAGGTGCACTACGGTATCTCCGAAAGTGTTTGTTGGGTTGACACGGATCGAGACTGGATTTGTCACTCCGTATTACGGAGAGGTATCACCGGGCCCACTCGGTAGTGCATCATCATAATGAGCTCAAAGTGACCAAGTGTCCGGTCACGGGATCATGCATTATGGTACGAGTAAAGTGACTTGCCGGTAACGAGATTGAACGAGGTATTGGGATACCGACGATGGAATCTCGCAAGTAACATACCGTCGACAAAGGGAATAGTATCTGTGGTTGCTTGAATCCTCGACATCGTGGTTCATCCGATGAGATCATCGAGGAGCATGTGGGAGCCAACATGGGTATCCAGATCCCGCTGTTGGTTATTGACCGAGAGCCGTCCCGGTCATGTCTACGTGTCTCCCGAACCCGTAGGGTCTACACACTTAAGGTTCGGTGACGCTAGGGTTGTATGAATATGAGTATGCAGCAAAACCGAATGTTGTTCAGAGTCCCGGATGAGATCCCGGACGTCACGAGGAGTTCCAGAATGGTCCGGAGGTAAAGAATTATATATAGGAAGTGCTATTTCGGCCATCGGGAGAATTTCGGGGGTTACCGGTATTGTACCGGGACCACCGGAAGGGTCCCGAGGGTCCACGGGGTGGGGCCACCTATCCCGGAGGGCCCCGTGGGCTGAAGTGGGAGGAACCAGCCTGGTGGGCTGGTGCGCTTCACTTGGGCCCCCTGCGCCTAGGGTTGGAAACCCTAGGGTGGGGCGCCCACTTGCCTTGGGGCAAGTCTCCCCCTTGGCCGCCGCCCCCTTGGAGATTGGATCTCGGGGCTGGCGCCCCCTGGGGCCTATATAAGGAGGGAGGGAGGGCAGCCGCACCACTGCATCTTGGCGCCTCCTCTCCCCTGCTACACCTCTCCCTCTCGCAGAAGCTCGGCTGAAGCCCTGCTGCGGTGGCTAACACATCCACCACCACGCCGTCAGGTTGCTGGATCTTCATCAACCTATCCTTCCCCTTGCTGGATCAAGACGGAGGATACGTCACAATCGACCTTACGTGTGTTGAACGCGGAGGTGCCGTCCGCTCGGCGCTAGGATCTCCGGTGATTTGGATCACGACAGAACGACTCCCTCAACCCCGTTCTCTTGAACGCTTCCGCACGTGATCTACAAGTGGTATGTAGATGCATCTCTCTCTCGTTGCTAGATGAACTCATAGATGGATCTTGGTGAACGTAGGAAAATTTTATTTTATGCAACGTTCCCCAACAGTGGCATCATGAGCTAGGTCTATGCGTAGTTCTCTATTGCACGAGTAGAACACAAATCAGTTGTGGGCGTAGATGTTGTCAACTTTCTTGCCGTTACTAGTCTTATTTTGCTTCAGCGGTATTGTGGGATGAAGCGGCCTGGACCGACCTTACACGTACGCTTACGTGAGACAGGTTCCACCGACTGACATGCACTAGTTGCATAAGGTGGCTAGCGGGTGTCTGTCTCTCCCACTTTAGTTGGAGCGGATTCGATGAAAAGGGCCCTTATGAAGGGTAAGTAGAAGTTGAGAAATCACGTTGTGGTTATTCGTAGGTAAGAAAACGTTCTTGCTAGAACCCAATTGCAGCCACGTAAAAGATGCAACAACAATTAGAGGACGTCTAACTTGTTTTTGCAGCAATTGTCATGTGATGTGATATGGCGGAAGTTGTGATGAATGATGAATGATATATTGTGATGTATGAGATCATGTTCTTGTAATAGGAATCACGACTTGCATGTCTATGAGTATGACAACCGGCAGGAGCCATAGGAGTTGTCTTAATTATTGTATGACCTGCGTGTCATTGATTCAACGCCATGTAAATTACTTTACTTTATTGCTAAACGTGTTAGCCTTAGTAGTAGAAGTAATAGTTGGCGAGCAACTTCATGGAGACACGATGATGGAGATCATGATGATGGAGATCATGGTGTCATGCCGGTGACAAGATGATCATGGACCCCCGAAGATGAAGATCAAAGGAGCTATATGATATTGGCCATATCATGCCGGTGACAGTGATGTTTATTATGTTTTATGCATCTTGTTTACTTAGAACGGCGGTAGTAAATAAGATGATCCCTTATAATAATTTCAAGAAAGTGTTCCCCCTAACTGTGCACCGTTGCTAAAGTTCGTCGCTTCAAGCACCACGTGATGATCGGGTGTGATAGATCCTTACGTTCACATACAACGGGTGTAAGACAGTTTTACACATGCAAAACACTTAGGGTTAACTTGACGAGCCTAGCATGTACAGACATGGCCTCAAAACACAAGAGACCGAAAGGTCGAACATGAGTCGTATGGAAGATACGATCAACATGGAGATGTTCACCGACGATGACTAGTCCGTCTCATGTGATGATCGGACACGGCCTAGTCGACTCGGATCATGTAACACTTAGATGACTAGAGGGATGTCAAATCTGAGTGGGAGTTCATTAAATAATTTGATTAGATGAACTTAATTATCATGAAAATTAGTCTAAAATCTTTGCAAAATGTCTTGTAGATCAAATGGCCAACGCTCATGTCACCATGAACTTCAACGCGTTCCTAGAGAAAACCAAGCTGAAAGACGATGGCAGCAACTATTCGGACTGGTCCGAACACGAGGATCATCCTCATAGCAGCCAAGAAACAATATGTTCTAGAAGCACCGCTAGGTGAAGCACCCATCCTGAAGAACCCGGACATTATGAATGCTTGGCAGTCTCGTCTTGATGATTACTCCCTCGTTCAGTGCGGCATGCCTTACAGCTTGGAACCGGGGCTCCAAAAGCGTTTTGAGCAACACGGAGCATATGAAATGTTCGAGGAGCTGAAAATGGTTTTCCAAGATCACGCCCGGGTCGAGAGATATGAAGTCTCCGACAAGTTCTATAGTTGTAAGATGGAGGAAAATAGTTCTGTCGAGCACATACTCAAAATGTCCGGGTTGCACAACCGCCTTTGTCCAATTTGGACATTAACCTCCCGGACGAGGCGGTCATTGACAGAACCCCTGAGTCGCTCCCACCGAGCTACAAGAGCTTTGTGATGAACTACAATATGCAGGGGATGGTGAAAACTATTGCTGAGTATTTTCAATCTTTGAAGTCGTGAGGTAGAAATCAAGAAGGAACATCAAGTGTTGATGGTCAATAAAACCACAAAGTTTAAAAAGGGCAAGGGTAAGAAGAACTTCAAGAAGGACGGCAAGGATGTTGCCGCGCCCGATAAGCCGATTCTTGGGAAGAAGTCAAAGAATGGACCCAAGCCTAAGACTGAGTGCTTTTATTGCAAAGGGAAGGGTCACTAGAAGCGGAACTGCCCCAAATACTTAGCAGACAAGAAGGCCGGCAACACTAAAGGTATATTTGATATACATGTGATTGATGTGTACCTTACCAGTACTCATAGTAACTCCTGGGTATTTGATACCGGTGTCGTTGCTCATATTTGTAACTCACAGCAGGAGCTGCGGAATAAACGGAGACTGGCGAAGGACGAGGTGACGATGCGCGTCGGGAATGGTTCCAAGGTCGATGTGATCGTCGTCGGCACGCTACCTCTACATTTACCTACGGGATTAGTTTTAAACCTCAATAATTGTTATTTAGTGCCAAGTTTGAGCATGAACATTGTATCAGGATCTCGTTTAATACGAGATGACTACTCATTTAAATCCGAGAATAATGGTTGTTCTATTTATATGAGAGATATGTTTTATGGTCATGCTCCGATGGTCAATGGTTTATTCCTAATGAATCTCGAACGTAATATTACACATATTCATAGTGTGAATACCAAAAGATGTAAAGTTGATAACGATAGTCCCACATACTTGTGGCACTACCGCCTTGGTCACATTGGTGTCAAGCGCATGAAGAAGCTCCATGCTGATGGACTTTTAGAGTCTCTCGATTATGAATCATTTGACATATGTGAACCATGCCTCATGGGCAAAATGACCAAGACTCCGTTCTCCGGAACAATGGAGCGAGCAACCAACTTATTAAAAATCATACATATCGATGTGTGCGGTCCAATGAGCGTTGAGGCTCGCGGAGGATATCGTTATGTTCTCACTCTCACTGATGACTTGAGTAGATATGGGTATGTCTACTTGATGAAACACAAGTCTGAGACTTTTGAAAAGTTCAAGGAATTTCAAAATGAGGTAGAGAATCAACGTGACCGAAAAATAAAGTTCTTACGATCAGATCGTGGAGGAGAATATTTAAGTCAAGAATTTGGTACACACTTAAGGAAATGTGGAATCGTTTCACAACTCACGACGCCTGGAACACCTCAGCGTAACGGTGTGTCCGAACGTCGTAATAGCACTCTATTGGATATGGTGCGATCTATGATGTCTCTTACCGATTTACCGCTATCATTTTGGGGATACGCTCTAGAGACAGCTACATTCACTTTAAATAGGGCACCGTCTAAATCCGTTGAGACGACACCGTATGAATTATGGTTTGGGAAGAAACCTAAGCTGTCGTTTCTAAAAGTTTGGGGATGCGATGCTTATGTCAAGAAACTTCAACCTGAAAAGCTCGAACCCAAGTCGGAAAAATGCGTCTTCATAGGATACCCTAAGGAAACCATTATACCTTCTACCTTAGATCTGAAGGCAAGATCTTTGTTGCCAAGAACGGATCCTTTCTTGAAAAAGTGTTTCTCTCGAAAGGAGTAAGTGGGAGGAAAGTAGAACTCGATGAAGTACTACCTCTTGAACCGGAAAGTAGTGCAGCTCAGAAAATGTTCTGTGGTGCCTACACCGGCGGAGAGGAAATTAATGATGATGATCAAGGTACTTATGATCAAGTTGCTACTGAACTTCGTAGGTCCACAAGGACACATTCCACACCAGAGTGGTATGGCAACCCTGTCCTGGAAATCATGTTGTTAGACAACGGTGAACCTTAGAACTATGAAGAAGCGATGGCGGGCCCAGATTCCGACAAATGGCTTGAAGCCATGCAATCCGAGATAGGATCCATGTATGAAAACAAAGTATGGACTTTGACAGACTTGCCCGATGATCGGCGAGCGATAGAAAACAAATGGATCTTTAAGAAGAAGACGGACGCAGATGGTAATGTTACCATCTATAAAGCTCGACTTGTCGCTAAAGGTTATCGGCAAGTTCAAGGGATTGACTACGACGAGACTTTCTCTCCCGTAGCGAAGCTGAAGTCCGTCCGAATCATGTTAGCAATTGCCGCATACTATGATTATGAGATATGGCAAATGGACGTCAAAACGGCATTCCTTAACGGCTATCTTAAGGAAGAACTGTATATGATGCAGCGGAAGGTTTTGTCGACCCTAAGAACGCTAACAAGGTGTGCAAGCTCCAGCGATCCATTTATGGGCTGGTGCAAGCATCTCGAGTTGGAACATTCGCTTTGATGAGATGATCAAAGCGTTTGGGTTATCTTGAGACTTATGGAGAAGCATGCGTTTACAAGAAAGTGAGTGGGAGCTCTGTAGCATTTCTCATATTATATGTAGATGACATACTTTTGATGGGAAATGACATAGAACTCTTGGACAGCATTAAGGCCTACTTGAATAAAAGTTTTTCAATGAAGGACCTTGGAGAAGCTGCTTATATATTAGGCATCAAGATCTATAGAGATAGATCGAGACGCCTCATAGGTCTTTCACAAAGCACATACCTTGATAAGATATTGAAGAAGTTCAAAATGGACCAGTCCAAGAAAGGGTTCTTGCTCAGTATTACAAGGTGTGAAATTGAGCTCGGCTCAATGTCCGACAACGGCGTAAGATATAGAAGAGATGAGTGTCATCCCCTATGCATCAGCCATAGGTTCTATTATGTATGCCATGCTGTGTACTGCACCTGATGTAAACCTTGCCGTAAGTTTGGTAGGAAGGTACCAAAGTAATCCCGCAAGGAACACCGGACAATGATCAAGAATATCCTGAAGTACACGAAAGGACTAAGGACATGTTTCTCGTTTATGGAGGTGACGAAGAGCTCACGTAAAGGGTTACGTTGACGCTTAGCTTCGACACAGATCCGGATGACTCTAAGTCACAAACCGGATACATGTATATGTTGAATGGTGGAGCAATGAAGCTCGCAGCTGCAAGCAGAGCGTCGTGGCGGGATCTACGTGTGAAGCGGAGTACATGGCAGCCTCGGAGGCAGCGCATGAAGCAATTTGGGTGAAGGAGTTCATCACCGACCTAGGAGTCATACCCAATATGTCAGGGCTGATCAAACTCTTCTCGCGGACAACACCGGAGCTATTGCACTTGCCAAGGAGCCCAGGTTTCACAAGAAGACCAGTGCACATCAAGTTGCCGCTTCAAATCCATCCGTGAAAATGTTCAAGATGGAGACATAGAAATTTGCAAAGTGCATACGGATCCGAATGTCGCAGATCCGTTGACTAAACCTCTTCCTAAGCAAAACATGATCAACACGAGAACTCTATGGGTGTTCGATTCATCACAATGTAACTAGATTATTGACTCTAGTGCAAGTGGGAGACTGTTGGAAATATGCCCTAGAGGCAATAATAAAAGGATTATTATTATATTTCCTTGTTCGTGATAATTGTCTTTTATTCATGCTATAATTGTATTATCCGGAAATCATAATACACGTGTGAATACTTAGACCACAACATGTCCCTAGTGAGCCTCTAGTTGACTAGCTCGTTGATCAACAGATAGTCACAATTTCCTGACTATGGACATTGGATGTCATTGATAACGGGATCACATCATTAGGAGAATGATGTGATGGACAAGACCCAATCCTAAGCATAGCACAAGATCGTGTAATTCGTTTTGTTAGAGATGTCAAGTATCTCTTCCTTATACCATGAGATCGTGTAACTCCCGGATACCGTAGGAGTGCTTTGGGTGTACCAAACGTCACAACGTAACTGTGTGACTATAAAGGTGCACTACAGGTATCTCTGAAAGTGTTTGTTGGGTTGACACGGATCGAGACTGGATTTGTCACTCCAGATTACGGAGAGGTATCACTGGGCCCACTCGGTAGTGCATCATCATGATGAGCTCAAAGTGACCAAGTGTCCGGTCACGGATCATGCATTACGGTACGAGTAAAGTGACTTGCCGTAACGAGATTGAACGAGGTATTGGGATACCGACGATCGAATCTCGGCAAGTAACATACCGTCTGACAAAGGGAATAGTATACGGGTTGCTTGAATCCTCGACATCGTGGTTCATCCGATGAGATCATCGAGGAGCATGTGGGAGACAACATGGGTATCCAGATCCTTCTGTTGGTTATTGACCGGAGAGCCGTCTCGGTCATGTCTACGTGTCTCCCAAGCCCGTAGGGTCTACACACGTAAGGTTCGGTGACGCTAGGGTTGTATGAATATGTGTATGCAGCAAACCGAATGTTGTTCGGAGTCCCGGATGAGATCCCGGACGTCACGAGGAGTTCGGAATGGTCCGGAGGTAAAGAATTATATATAGGAAGTGCTATTTCGCCATCGGGAGAATTTGGGGTTGCTTAGATTGTACTGGGACCACCGGAAGGGTCCCGAGGTCCACCGGTGGGGCCACCTATCCCGGTGGGCCCGTGGGCTGAAGTGGGAGGAACCAGCCTGGTGGGCTGGTGCGCTTCACTTGCCCCCGCGCCTAGGGTTGGAAACCCTAGGGTGGGGCGCCCACTGCCTTGGGGCAAGTCTCCCTTGGCCGCCGCCCCTTGGAGATTGGATCTCGGGGCCGGGCGCCTGGGGCCTATATAAAGGAGGGAGGGAGGGCAACCGCACTGCATCTTGGCGCCTCTCTCCCCTGCTACACCTCTCCCTCTCGCAGAAGCTCGGGCGAAGCCCTCATGCGGTGATCGTCATCCACCACCACACCGTCGTCTTCTTTGGATCTTCATCAACCTCTCCTTCCCCCTTGCTGGATCAAGAAGGAGGAGACGTCACGCTGACCGTACGTGTGTTGAACGCGGAGGTGCCGTCCGTTCGGCGCTAGGATCTCCGGTGATTTGGATCATGACGAGAACGACTCCCTCAACCCCGTTCTCTTGAACGCTTCCGCACGCGATCTACAGGTGGTATGTAGATGCATCTCTCTCTCGTTGCTAGATGAACTCATAGATGGATCTTGGTGAACGTAGGAAAATTTTATTTTATGCAATGTTCCCCAACACCGTCTTCTTGAAGTTTGGCATTTTGGTCCAAAAAATTTCAAACCGGAAGGTTTTTGGTCGTCGTGGCCCCCTGTCGCTAGCCAGAAGGAGTGGACAGTGATCCGAGAGTGAGGACGATAGGGCATGAAGGATGTGAGTGCCGAAGTCAACGTCCCAGTCCTCATTGCAGAAAAAAGAATCCAACTTGCTTAAGGTCGGGTTAGTCTGCTCATTGCTCCAGGTGAACCTTCTATTCTGGAGGTGGATTTCTTTCAGCTCACAGGTGTTTAGTGAGTTTCGGAAGCACACAAGGCGAGAGCGATCAACGTTTGCACGGTTTTTGTCGCGAGCGCGGTATATTTGATTGAAATCTCCCGTAACAAGCCACCTGGTACCCAGCTGGGGCTTGAGGCTCACAAGCTCTTGAAAGAAAGCATCTTTCAGGTTGCCTCTAGTAGGGCCATACACCGAAGTGAGCTTGAAGGAAGTGAGAGTGTTGACATTAGTGATGGTTGCAGAGATGCTGAAGGTACCCGTTGAAATGTTATCCACTTTAAGGAAGTCTTCATTCCAGAGAAGGAGAATTCCTCCCTTGGTGCCATTAGCAGGCCTATCAGCAAAGCTTTTTAGTCTTTGGCCACCCAAAAAAGCAGCCAAGAGAGGATCAACAGTAGCCAATTTGGTTTCCTGTAGACAAACAAGGTTACAGGAAGTAGTAGCGATAGTCTTATGAACAGTTGCGCGACGGTAGGGACAGTTTAGGCCACGGATGTTCCAGTTTAAAAAAAATCAAAAAAAATCTGTTGGGATTGCACAGCAGAGACGGTGGGAAGGTCTTTTTTTTGCATGGTAATACGTGTCTCATTCATATCATAAAGAACAAAGTACAAGTCACGTAAAGACCGACATGACAAAACTGAAAAGATAGCTGAACATTTCTGAGCTTGACACCAACGCCCGTCACCTGCCTCCGGCACCACCACAGTATCCACCGAAAAAAAGAATGACGAATCACCTTCTCACCCGAGCTCGACGCGGCTCCATCGCTGATATGCAGCTTTACGGACCTCCAAGGTGGCTCACCAAAAGTGAAGCCCTTACTGTTGAACGAATCAGACTGGGCAACACCGGCACGCCATCGAACTCGGATCTAGCACCCCACCACGACTAAAACGCCGAAGAGGAAACCATATCGCCATCCACGAACCACGAGCCCAAAGACATGCTCCGTCTTCCAGATGTCGTCGATGCAGACCACAATCTGCATCCGCTCCTGGACTACCTCCCAAGCTCCACGCCGACGCTGGAGCAAACATCGTCGCAACGGCGGAGCCCGAGGACACAGGTCCACCACGAGGATGCCGCCGTCGCCACGCCATCCTTGTTTGAACAGACTGGTTTCCAAATCCATCCCCAACCATAGGACCAATGGCCTCGTCAGAGAAGGATCCGAAGAATCTTTATTCAGCGTTGTCATCGTCATCACCGAAGCAAAGACGATGAACAACCTAAAAACTAGACTACGAGATTAAAAACGATCCACACGCGTGGATCCGGCGGCCCCCCTCACCACCGACGACCGAGGTCACCGGCGGAGGGGAGCCGCCGAAGAGCGGCGTTGGAAGATCGGCCTCCCCTGACGGCGGCTAGGGTTCCAGCCGCTAGGGACGAGAGGAAAACAGGGACGAGAGGATTGGGATTGCTTAGCGACGACGCATGGGAAGGTCGGCAGAAGGAGATGAGCACGAGCGAATCCGACTACCCCACATCTCCCAAACTGAAAGCTCGACGGGGCCGGAACCGCCAACGTGTATCATGCCGAGACAAACGCACCCGCACGGACGTCCGAAAGCTGAGGGCCACTGGCCTGGGATGGCCGCTTTGTCGTTGGCAAGGGGCCAGAGCATCTCGGCTAGTGACATGGAAGTCCCAACAAAATCAGGTTACCGTGTCAACCGGCCCGTCCTTGGCGTACGGCGACCGATTACGAATTACTACTAAGATCTCTTATTTTAGTTTTGGGCAGGATACGATGGGTTTGTGCCAGCAGTATCTCCCCACTTCCCCGGTCAAATGGTACGTGAATATTAGTAAGTAGAAGAATGTGGTTCCGTGAGTAACACTTCGTTTTCAACCTGACAGGGATTCTCTAGCTTTGGATGTTTTATGTGGAATCGGTGTCCAAGTAACAAGTGTACATGGACAGTGTACGCTGCAGGTCAGGCCATTCTATTTGACAAGGCACGATCATGCCAAAAACAAGGAAGGTTCTCAGAAGCCCGCGTGAGAACCATCATCCTCTTTGTCTCCCCTGGAACACGTAAGCACCCTCTTAATATGCCGTGTCAACCAGTTATTTTCTTGGGTCTGTCTAGAACACATCTAGATGTGACATAATTATGTCACATCTAAGCTCATGTCCACTTTGTTTGTGGTCTATTTTTTTGTCCTAATTTTTTTGTTTCTTGTTGCTGCATTATAGCTTAGATGTGACATCTTTAAAAAAATATCTAGATGTGAATTAGTCAAACTGTATTTTCTTAGGTTTCCCTCCAAACATTACTACGGACATTACTGTAGCTTTGGCGGTACTAGCAAGTACGACAGCCTGGACCTCTTCGGCAGAGCGGAGGCTGCCTACACCGGTCACCTTGCTAAGAGCATCTACAACCGGACTTCTTAAACCTGTCTCATACTCCTGGGTGGACCGTTCGGTTACTGTTTGGTCATAATTTTTGACCCAGACGGTCCTCTCAAACGGCCCTCAGACGCCCCCGCTGATCGGTATCCCTATATCCAGCCCAAATATGAGGCGGATATGAGGACGTCCGGACACGCCTGCCACATTGGTCTGACGGCGTGGCCCCACGTGAAAACGCCCAAAAACCCGACGGTTCAACGGATGTCGCGTCCGTCGCCGCGTGGCGTCGTTCCGGCTCGCCGCCCAAGACGAAATCCGGCTATTTAAGCCGCCCAGCGTCCCGCAACCCTAACCCATCCCCCTTCCCCCTCTTCGCGCGCCAGTCCGAGCCCATCCACCTCCTCCCTCTCCCGCTCCGGCGCTCTGCCCACGCTCCGGCACTCCGCCATGGTCTGGAGCAAGATCACCTACTAAGTCATGCTGAAGCAGGAGTGCCGCTATGAGATCCAGCAGCAGATCCGGACGAGGGAAGCCGCGCGTGCTACCCGCATCGCTGTCGGGCTGCCTCCGGACTCGCCGAAGCCGGATGAGGAGGAGGAGGAGCCGGGGAAAGAGAAGGAGGAGGAGGAGCCGGGGGAAGAGGAGGAGGAGGAGATGGTTCCGATGGAGGTGGAGGAGGCGGAGGAGCCGGACCAGCACGTGCCGCCCTTCAACATGGAGCAGGCGGAGGCGGAGTTCGTCATCCCCCAGTCCGACGAGATGGGCGAGCAGCAGGTCATCCTGGAGTCCATTCAGGATAAGGCATGTGTGGAGGCCAACCGGACGTTCCTCCGGCAGGAGCAGGCGGAGTCCGACGTGCTCTTCGTCGAGCTCGACGCGGAGATAGAGACGGAGAAGGCCGGAGCGGAGCAGCCGAAGGCGTCAGAGCTGCAACTGCCGCCCATGCTGCCGGAGCCGGGCATGGAGATCGTCGTGATCTCCGATCGACGATCTCCGATGAGGAGTAGCTAGGATCGACGTAGTACGTAGGTTTCATTTCCTTTTGCATGTCTTTGTATGGATATAAGAATCGCGGATGCAACAAGTGAAAGTTAAGATGTGCCCGGTCACTGCCTACGGGCGCATCCGCGAACGTTTGAGGAGCCGGATTTGCCATATGTGAGGTCGTTCAGCAAATGTACGTAAAACTTTCTGTCTCCACCCAGATTGTAAAACATCTTAAGAATACTAGTAAGCGTGCACGTGCAATGCACGTATAACCGTGAGAAGAAGAAAAATCTCCTGCGTAAGCATATTTTTTACATGTACTTAATACATAGTATGTGGATTATGCAAAGAGAAAGTTAAGTACTTCCATGGAATGGATGAATGGATTCTGGCATGTTGCAGTATTGCTAATTAACATGATGGAGAATTATATTTGTTATCCGATTGATATTGTAAAAGACTTGTCGACTTACATGGAGCAGGGCAGCCTAGAAACAAACATAGTTATTGCTAGTTGTTGCTATTCATCAAGATTTTCCGTGGCTTCTGGTGAAGAATGAAGTCAGTAAGGTGGTGAAAATAAAAATATTAGGAGCGGTGATTTTGGCATAGAGCGTTTCTTTCCTAGTAAGCTCCGGCACAAACAGCGGTCAAGAAATTCATATTTGGTTAGCTTTGCAGACATGTAATTCATCTCATTCTTATTTGGTTAGCTCAGGTGTAGCCAATTCATGCACAAATGCCGGTGACGAGGAAGATAGGAAATAAATAAATAAAAGCATATCACGATATCACATATCATTTGAAAATGGCA
The DNA here is from genome assembly GCA_021605145.1 of Aegilops bicornis. NCBI lineage: Eukaryota > Viridiplantae > Streptophyta > Magnoliopsida > Poales > Poaceae > Aegilops > Aegilops bicornis. The sequence goes on along the minus strand of CM038674.1, from coordinate 470,087,692 downwards.
TTATCTAATTGCAAGATCTGACCGTAGTGGGACTTTTGTCAAAATGACACACATGAGCCATCATCTCATCTCACAAAACCTTGAAACTTTAAAAAAAAAATATCTAACCATAACAAATATCATTTGAAAATTGTACTATTTGATTGAACTACAGAAACTGCGAGTAGTAGGATGCTACTGGATTTATAAAATCGACACGACACTCCTCCACAATTATGATGCTCCGTAGCCTATAGGCATAAACATCTTTTACTTTTGTTTCATCTTTCATATCCCTCGCATGAATGATGAATCTGCATATATTGCCTTTAAGAGAGATGCTTGAAAATAAAAGAAACGGGGTTGCCGACGCCATGACTCGTTGGTGAAGACGTGCCATGGCCAATCCAGTTCTGGTATGAATTCATAGTCCACACTTTTCCCTACAATCCTATGTCAGAAGTAGACAAAATAAGGATTTCATAGTCCACACGTCTACATCAGTTTTGCACAGGACTAACACTGGAGCTTGTGCGTGATTCTATTTACCCAAAGTAGCGGAGCAAATAAAATGAATACAACATGAGAGAGAGAAAAAATATATACCCAAGCTTGCACTATTTAACGTATATTGAGGTGCTGGACGTTACACTAAAAATTGTCCAACAAAATACCATAGAAAGGTTGCTCAAAATAAATAGTATGGCATGATGTCATAGAGGAATGTCACGTAAAACTATAATAAGCCCTGCAATTCAGTTTCTATGATTCTCTAATACTAAAAGCAATAGCCAAATATCACCGTATAGTTCTTTCGGAGTAATAAAATGGCGGGCTCGCTTCAGCACCCGATCTAAATGCATGCGTCTCAATCAGAATTGCTACATGATCAGGTAATTTTGCTTGTAACCTTAGTTGTCCAGAACACAGGGGGCTCATGCCTATTAGAAATTGAATTGGCAAGATGTAGAGCCGCTTACTTGCCAATACCTTCAAATCTGATATAGAATCTACATGAAACTAATCTGCTGACAATACCGAAGCAAAAAAAAAGATGTAGTTTCTAGCACACTCATCTATTCTTCACCACAATTAGAGTTTTCTCAGTTTTTTTAATAATTGTTAGATGCTGAAAGGATTAAGTCATCCTAGTGTTAAGGCCTCTAGGGCATTTAAATTTGGTCTCAATTAATAAGATTAGTCCAAAATGATGCACCATCAGTATTCCCCATCAGATTTCAAGTACTCTTGAATTAGTCTACACCAAAAAGTACTATAGCACATTATAGATTGGATTCTCTTTTCATTTTGAAATTAAACTTTGATCAGCATGTATGTAAAGTAAGTTCACACAGATGAACAAAAAGCCAAATTTTCTTTGCGAAATTGCTATGTACAGTACTAAAGTACATGCAGTGCACCTACGGACTCTGAATAAAACTAAGAGCCCATAGTTAATTAGCACCACCACCACTTTATTATGTAAAAAAAGTACCACCAAGTGGATGCCTGCTCTTCTAATTCTATTTGAGCACATCATCTTACCATCCACTCCAAACACACCGAAACAGACTCTGAATTAATCTAATGTCGGTGAGCGTGAAAAACACCTCGCCGCGGAGGAGGGCCGCCTGCATCGTGAGTTGCGCATGCAGCGTGGCGGGTGGGTGGTCTGCACCGCAGAGGAGTTGGACTCGGCGGCCTGCAAATGCAGCGGAGGACGCTAGCATACACAGCCTGGGACGCTTAGTAGAATGGAATGGATCTGCGCCTGGTTGGTTAGTTTTCTGCATCGAAAATATGAACTGGATTGTTAGAAATCATGTGAAAATGCACACGCACAAAATCCTAACGAATTTTTTTTTTCGAAACGGACTAACGAAAATTGCAAGGCTATTGAAAGTGCGCAAGACCCAATATCACACATCAGTTCAACATGAGAAGTAAATATGTACAGTTGATCCGACGGACATTAGAATAACTACATACACAAAATCCAGTTTCAGAATTGCAACATATGAACTTAACGGGAATTTCAGTCGTAGCACTTAGAATTCAGTTTTCGGCAGTTCGGCACACGGTGTATCAAATAAAAACACACAAGATTTGAAATTGCCTTTGTCAAAACAGCAAGAAAGTAATTTATCGGTGAGGTCTGCGATGAAGGCGTGGCTGGGCCATCCAGTGGTTTTGCTCCCGACACTCAAGCAGCTATAGCCGTGCGCCACACGGGAGGCTGAATGGCCGAAGCGTGTGCTCACCAGATGGTTGGCCAGGACGACCTTGGCGCCCTTCCCCATGAGGAACTTGATGGACGGCTCGGAGGCGCGGATGCGGTTGTCATCAGTGATGTTCAGATCGGCACTAAGGAACACCTTCTTCCCCCTGAGGTCCTTGTCACCCAGGGTGCCCACGCTCCTCTTGGTCGCCATTTCCTCCTCGGTCTCCCCTTCCCCTGCATCAAATCCGAGTCTGTAAACATCAGAACAGTCCGCAGAGGAACCATATTTAGACGATTGGAGATTTACCACACAAGAGATCGATCGGGTTAATGGCAATTGAACATCACATTTCTTACTTTCGAACATAAGTTCATGAATCCTTGTGATGATTTTGTGGGTGTTCTCTTCCACACTGAATTCACAATCTGCAAAAATAGAAACTGAAGAACCTCGTCTTATGACGGAGGGATCACTCATTCGGTGCTGCAGCAGGAACCGTCTCTCCTTGGCAGGAGGCTTCTCCGCCTGCGCCATGGATTCCTGCCGCAAGTGGCAGAACACGGTGACCACGATAGGAAGGGGAGCAACATCGCCATGGCCTCGACGCACTGCCTTGAGCTTGTGACGCCAATCGTGGTGGAGATCCTGAAGCTGGCGACGTCGCAGGGGAAGCGGAGATGCATTGGGAGGAGGATCTGGGAGGCTGCAGCTGGCAAGGCTTCTGGTAGGGACCGCGAGGCGGGGAGAGGACGGTGGAGGAGGAGCGACGAACCTGGTGCCGCACGGAGGAACACCGAACACCGATAACTGCTCCATCGCCGGTCGGTTGGATCTACGGCGGCACGACTGATGTCCATCGCCTGGAACTTCTTCCCGAGCTATGTTGCCTCTGCGTGGTAGCGCTCGAAGAGGGGAGGCTCCGCGGCTTGGTGCATGTCGGGGGCGGCTGACTCTGGCCTCCTCCTCCGGTGCCACCGCAGCCGCTGTAGTTGATGCGCCCACCGCGGGCCGCCATAGTTGTTGCGGCCGCAGTAATAGTTGTCGCCCTGATGATATCGACCACGGTAGCCTCAGCCGCATCAGCCACATCACCAACCCTTTTGTAGCCACGGCCCGGCCTCCACCATCACCGCCGCCTCCTTGGTAGGCCCATCCTCGGCCACGACCACCGTCCTCGTCGCCCCATTGGCACCCACGCCCTCTTCCGCCGCCGCTATCACCGCCTCCTTGGTGGCGCAAGGTTGCTGTGGATCCATTCTTTTCGATCTGGGGCCAGCCAAACAAAAAAGGGTCGAGGAGCCACGATTTCGGTGGAATCAATCTGGAAATCCGGAGTTGTGGGCGGGGATCAGGGACGGGCAGGATGGAAATTGACAGACCATGGAGCGTCTGCTCGGCAGAACATCTAATCTGGGACGTTGATTTGCGTGGCAGACCATTAGCATAATATCAACGATAGGATGTGTTTAAGTTGATTTCATCGAAAGGTTCTGGTCATCCCGTGTACAGTTTGTTGTGTGGACTTAAGGAAATTTATGTTTGCTCTTTTAATAATAGTATAGATTCTAGAAAAAATCAAACGGCGAGGTGCCTGCGTACATACGCTGTCCGCCTCACCGATCGCATAGATAGATAAATACTATAGCAAATCAAATTTTCTACAAGGATGTACCGTACGGCACGTCGGCGCCAGCACCAGTTGTACATATACAAATACCACTAGTACTAGTAAACACCGCTCGAACTCGAACTCCGTGATAAGAGGGCAGCTAGCGAAGCTAGGTGTCCTCCTCCTCGAAATCATTACCAAATCACAACAAGCTACGCCATCAAAAGAAAGTTACTAGTGTTAGCTAGCTACCATATGGTCTGTTCGAACGGCAGGATCACAGCTTGATCGAATGATCGGCGCGGGGCTGGGCTGCTGCTTAGCTTCTACCGTTAGTTGATAGGGCACATCTCCGATCTCTCCCACTGATCGAGTTCTCGATTCCATTCCATCACGTGCGCTCTGACAAGGTCAACTACTAGAACTAAACAAACGAATTGGGAGCAGCTTAGCTGCCGCGCGCTGCCACTGACCTCACAGCCAACCACTTCATCAATAGATAATCCCATGGATCCATCGACAGATCGTCCATAGGAGCGACATATACAGGGCATGCACTTACCACAGCCGCAGGAAACGATCTTCCGTGACGTCCCGTGCTGGTTAAAATGGGTTCGGTTGGGCGGCCGTCCAATGGTGGCGCGACAACGCCGAGGGGGCCGCTTCTCCGGAGCCGTACGTTCTCACCGTACCCGGAGAGGAAACCCCCCAAAGCAGGTGGTAGCTAGCTAGATCGAGCCTGGCCATATAAAGTCATAAACATGAGGCTTTACTCGCTTTGCCTTAGATAAAGAGCCCCTAAAGTCAAGAACTAATCGTGAACTGATCGATTAAACAAGCCTACTCGGGAGAAGAAGACAGCCGGCAAAGGGCTCGCGTCATGGCTAAGCTCCAGTGCGCGTATCCTAGTCATTACTTGGACCCGACGGAGATTTGATTAGTCTAGTACAAGTATTCTAGTTAAGGAGCATGACTAAGAGGCATTGCCGCTTAACCAAGTTTGATGATTAAAATTTCGTCGGCCGCCCGTAATGCGTGCAAGCATAAGGTTGCATCGTCAGATTTTGATTAACTTGGACTCAAACGCTGATCTGCGTGGGGTTTTGTGGGTTAGTGTCTACTTGTTCAGATTGATTATATATGGCCCTCGGAACCTCCAAAGGACCCAAGTACCATCCGGGTACTTTCGTCATGCTCGCATTTGCCAAACCGAAGCTTCCATGTAGCATTGTTTTTGCCCAGTCTAACAAAGCTGCTAGCTGTTGGAGCAATATAAGCCCTAATTTGTGCAATCTAAAACCACCTTCGCGTATTCAAAATGGAAAGTCAAATGTCGCTCCAGTGAAAAGAAAAACACGAAAGGCGCCTGAAAATGGGAGGATGAGCAATCAACGGTCTGGTTCTTTGACTTTTATTTTTCACAATGCATCTCTCTGCCCTAACCAATTTTATGACCCAAAATAAATCACTATTTCAGGCGAGGCGGCATAAGGTGTAACCTACGTCGTGGGGTTCCCCAAGGGGAGAAGGAGAAACCTTAGTCTGAGCAATCTAAAACCACCATGATCATATATTCAAAATGGAAAAGTTTCCACGAACAAGACACAAAAGGCGCCTAACAATGAGAGAATGAATAGTCAACGATTTCTTTGTTTTTATTTTTGAAAAACCATTATTCCCTTACCATACTCAATTTTACCTTAACCCGAAATAAACCACTCATATGCTTTTGTTCAACACGGTAATGGATGTGGGGTGCGATATTGGCTCAGAATTCTAAGGATGTTGGCTCAGAATTCCATGGCAATGGATGTGGGGTGCGATATTGTGTGTTTATATGCCACCATGGTTGTGCGTTAGTGGGTGGTCTTTGCGTCGTGGGTACGTTATATTGCTTACTTGTCTAGGGCTATCGCCGGTTGCATCCTCGTTGTGTGGGTCAGACCGGATTTAGTCTACTTGGCCGGAGAAGGATATGCCTCCTCCTCCTCAATGCGGCGGTTATGAATTAGTCCATGGTGTAGGACTATGGTTCATCTTCTTCTAGTGCATGGCGACCTCGCAAAATCTTTTGCGAAATTGGATTTCGTCTTTGTATGATGTACGGGAGATATCACACGGTGTAACCTAGATGTGGGATTTTTTTAGGGGAGGGAAAGAAGTGTGGTTAGACTAGTGGTAATTTTGAGGATGAGTTGTCGTTGAGAGCAGTTGAAATCACATCTTAGCATTATATCACAGAGCTCTAGGTACGGACATTTAATAATGTTGTTGGAGGAGCCTTGTAGTTTGATCTCGAGAATGTAGGCTTTTGTGAGGCTCACCTTGGGGTATGGACGCAACAGTCTGGACAAGCCATCGATCTCTATTGGGAAACACTAATGACATCGATTCCGAAGGTTCATAGACCAAGAGAAGAGATTAGAGCAATTCTAGCGGAGTCGTCATATGTGCAATAGCCATATTGGATGCGGATTGTGCTCCATATGGATATGTAAGCTGTGGTGACTGTGCGCAAACACAGAGTCGTGATATGCGGCCTCCATATCTTTTCTTTCCTTTTTTGTTGCAGCAACTAAAAAAATGCACACACTCAATTTAATTAATTAAAACACTGATTGAGATAACGCTGCATTATAACCATAGGGGGTAGAAAAATCGCTTACCAACATTTTTTTACTAAACTAATGACTCTTTATGTCCTGGGGGAAGCACTAGTTGCTTCTCACCATGACGACGGTGAATGCAATGCTTGAGGCACATGCATATGTAACGAGTCGCCTCGTCCTCTACACGCGGCGGTGTGACGATCCAGTGATCTCATCTTTGTTCCATTCCCATGTGTGGTCGTCGAGGGGGGAGGGGGGTCGAGACCACATATGCCACGATCCGTCTCGGTTGATGACCCCAGATCGATGTCAAATTTGCGCCAGTTCATGCGCTTCCTCTCCTGGGCCAAGTCCACCTGGTTCTCATTGTAATATAGTTAGACGCCACGTTCCCTTTCTGCCTACAATGCCTTCCCAATGGTGGTATGCTCGAATATTTCGCCGGTGCGTACGACCTAGGCGTAGGCCTCGTAGCGCTCATCCCCTGCTCCTTAACAATGAGCCGAAGGGGAGCACGTGGTGGCCTATATGAGCTGCGTGGGTGGATTCTCTCTCCTATTGATGAGGGATGACGACCGGGTTTGGAGAGCAATGGTTGTCCGAACTGAGAAGCGAGGGACGAGGCAACACCTGTGGATGTTGGCTCATAATTCCAATGCAATTGATGTGGGGTGCGATATTGTGTGCTTATGTGCCATCTTGGTTGTGCATTAGTGGGTGGTCTTTATGTTGTGGGTAGGTGTCTTAGCTTACTTGTCTAGCGCTATCACCGGGCTCCTCCTTGTTGTGTGGATCAGGTCGGATTTAATCTACTTGCCGGGAGGAGGAGATGCTTGCTCCTCCTTGATGTGGTGGTTAGGCCTTTGTCCATGGTGTAGGACAGTGGTTTGTCTTCTTGTACTATACATGGCGACCTAGCAAAGTCTTTTTGTGAAATTGGATTCTGTCTCTGTATGGTACACGAGAGGTGTCACATGGTGCAAACTAGATGTGAGGTTTTTCAAGGGGAGGGGAAGATGTTCGGTCATGCTAGTGGTATTCAGGTTCACCAAAAACTAGAAGAAATCTTGGGGAGGATGTTGTCACCAAGAGCAGTGTAGATCACGTCTTAGCGTTATATCACAGAGATCTAGGTACAAACATTCAATAATTTTGTTAGAGGAGTTTTGTAGTTTGATCTCGAGAATGTAGGCTTTTGTGAGCCTCGCCCTGGGGTATCCATGAAACACCCCAAAGAAGTCATCAATATCTATTGGGAAACGCTAATGACGTTGATTGCGAAGGTTCCTAGACCAGGAGAAGATATTAGAGAAACTCTATCGATCTCTGCAGGAAATGCTAATGACGTTTATTCCGAAGGTTCCTAGACCAGCAGAAGATATTAGAGACACTCTAGCGGAGTTACCATATGTGTCATCGCCGTATAGGATATGAAGTACGCTCCATATGTATAAGGAAGCCGCGGTGACTGTGCGCAAAAACAGAGTGGCCATATGCGGCCTCCATATATTTTCTTTCAGTTTGTTGTTGCATCAACTGACTCAATTTAATTTATTCAAACATTAATTGAGATAATGTTGCATTACAAAGTGGTTACATAGGGGTAGAAAATCGTTTAGCAACATTTTTTTCAGTAAACTAATGACTTTTTACGTCTTAGGAGAAGCACTAGTTGATCCTTACCATGATGCCGGTGAATGCAGTGCTCTACGCGTGTCCTCTATGTGCGATAGTGTGACGATCCAGCGACCTCGTCTTCGTTCCGTTACTACTGGTCGTCATCGATGGAGTGTGTTTTTTCGAATTCCAATCCAGCCACTCATCAAAGTGGGATGCTCCTTCGGGCATCCCGCGCATAAAAGTCGATCCTTCGCCTCCTCCCCTGGCACCCCCTCATCTAGGATCCGACCTACTCATTTGAGAGCGGTATCCAGTCTAACCATGGGGTAAGCGCCATTGTGACAGAGAGGGGAGTAGATGTTTGTTTTAGTTTGTTTTGGGCTATTCGGTCATGGCTATGAGGAGGGAGGTGGAGGATATAGGCGGTGGTGTTCGAAATGGACCTTGTAAGCAATTCGACCATGGCAATGGCCTTTGTATAGTCGCGGGCGGCACGAAAATGTGCCGGCCGGAAACACGATGTTAATGGTTGTCGGCAGTTGGTACGTGGCCGGCCGCCATTAATTGGCATGCTTCTCGGTACCATGGTGTCTTCTGCCATCTGCTCCATTGACAGAGTGAGAAAATGAGCTATGCGAGAGGATGAGGAGGGAACTGAAACTTCTTTCCCGGTTGGTTAATGTCGCGCTTTTCATATCAAGGCCCCCAAATATGGAGGCTCATTATGATGACCCAGTGGTCGTATGACGGCTCTACTAGAGTGGTATCTTTGGCCAAAATCGCCAAATTGACGGTTATTGTGCCAATCGAGGCAATATGACAGATTCCGGTAGCCATGCTTTTAGGATATCCGTTTTCTTCAGAATAATACATACCGTGCGTTGTCGTACACTAACTGTTTCCACTGATTCTGATCGAGTGGTTAATTTGAACCAGCAACTGAAGTTCAGCGACCAGAGAATATATAGTTCCATAATATACAACTCGGACCTCTGAACTTGGATACCATGGTTTGGTACGGTCGATGTTGGAGAGCGTTAGAGCAGAGCTGAAAATTCTGACGACCCGGATCAAGCAAGATCCTCGCTGATTCTGTTGCCGCAACCACCAACCGATCCTGGAATACAAATAAGAATCACATCTCGTTCTCAAGTGAGTTCTGTTCCCAGAATGCTGTTGCCTTCGCAGAGATCTCACGGTATCACACTCGCTGACCATACGGTTCGTGTTAAACGAGAGAACAACGCCCTCTCGCCCGATTCCCAATAATGGTGGTATATGCTTTTCAATTAGTGGACTTAAGTCGACTCTTTTGTTAATGTCACCCGCTGAATCATTCTATGTGGTCTATTTAGTGTTTGTACCGTGATGAGTCTGTGATTAGTTTTTGTTGGGAAACATGAATCCCCCTCTCTGCCTTCCTGAATCCTGGCCCTACGGTGCTTGGAAGGCCGACTGATGTTCATCCTCTCTTCGTTCATGGATGCAGCTTCTTGCCCTCTTGTGCTTTCTGCTGGCCTTTGGTGCTCGATTCTGGCAACCATGCTAGCCAGTGGGCGCCTTTAAAACGGCTTGATGAGGTGTACCGCCACACACTAGTTGTTACAATTACATCACTTGGATGCTAAATTATGATCCACATCACGTTCATGTACGTACTAATTTACTGATCCTCCGAGTGATCAGTATGGTCAGGTATTTAATCTTCAAGAGAAATGAGGACTTGACAAAGCGGCCCAAACCTACTAATTATCCTTAACATCTACGAGGGAAGACAGGCACGCAGTCGCAGTCCTGAATCTTCCCAAGTCCGGATCCAGGATGCCATGATCTTTTCCTACCCTTGTACCATCCACTTACAAGGTTTTGGACCGCAGTATATACATTAAAAAAGTTGCCAAAATTTCCCGGTCCCAAGTTGCCGGACCAAAAAAGTAAAATCTCCATCAACCGCGCGATGGCGACGTTCCCGCGATTTACGACGGCGACCTCGTAGTTTCTTCTCCGTGGCGCACCACATCGGCTCCCTTCCCTTCCGTTGCTCTTTTGTCATGGCCCCGGTTGCCGTCGCGCTCGACGTCGGCGTCACGGCGCAATTATTTTGAAGGAGACCGGTAAACCAACGCCCATCACCCCAGTTAATCCCCCGTTTGTTGTCTGCAGTTTAGCTACGTCTGCCCTCTTCCGCGTGATTTATCTACTTTTAGTGAGATGATGATGCAGTAGCGTTGTTGTTACAATCAAGTTTGTTAAAAGGGAGAGAAGGATTGATGGGACATTTTTTCCTACTACCGGGTGTAGTTACATCCATTTTTATTTTCTACGTTTTAAGTAGTATCTACCATACCCTAGTGTATGTATGCGTAGTATATAGTATGTAAGAATATTTAGGTAGTATATATACTACTTTTTAGATAGTACATAGTATATTTTTAGCATACTTCTTTTTACGTACAAATATGTACGTATTTTCACAAATATGATAAAAACATGGGCTCACATGCTATTTTTTCACATAACTTGCTTTGAAGTATCTTAGATATAGTATATGAACATACTAAAAATGATAAAGTAGTATATATACTACCACATAGTAGTAGATGAGATATGGGTGTAAATACACCGGTAGTAGAGATGCATTTTCCCTATATATATATATATATATATATATATATATATATATATATATATATATATAGGACAAATGTTTCCTACAAGCAGTGGTAATTACCACCACTTTGCGTTTTATATGTTGTATGTAGTATCTGTCAAAACCGAGAGTATGTACGTGTAGTATGTAGTATATAACAATGATTAGGTAGTATATATACTAATTTTTAGGTAGTATGTACTATTTTTTTGAGTATGCTCTTTTTACGCACAAATATGTACGTATTTTACAAATATAACAAAAACTATGGGCTCATATGCAATTTTTCACGCAACTTGCTTTGAAATATCTTACATATAGTATATGAACATATTTAAAATAATAAAATAGTATATATAGTACCACATGGTAGTATATGAGACATGTGGGGTAACTACCACCGGGTGGTAGGATGGATTTTCCCTATATATATATATACATATATATATATATATATATATATATAGGAGTATAATGACCAATTTAAAATATAAGACAAGACAGGAACAAATCCTAGTCTATCCTATACTTCCTAATATATATTATACTCAACACCCCCCGCAGTCACAACATTACTGATGCAGACGATGAGACTGGAGAAGAATCCAAAGGCAAGCCGATGGACCCCCCCCCTCCCCATAGTCGTAACGGTCGTTGCGGAAGTCATGGCTGGAGTGGAAACCGACAAGGTTGCTCAAGCAAGGCGGTAGCCCTTTATGCCGTTTGTCGAGGTAGCCGAGAGCGTAGGGTGGTGGAGCCGTGATCGAGGTAGCCGTGCGAAGAATGTCGTGGTTGATGTCGAGTAGGGTAGCCGGAAGTCGTCGTGGAGCCACGGGCGCAAGGAGGCGTCGAGTTAGTCATGGACGAAGTGGCATCTAGTGGTGCGCCGGGAAGATGATGATGTTGACGACACGTCGTGCCGGGTTTGCCAAGCCCAGGGAACACATCATGAACGAAGGCACGCAACGATGTTGCCAGCACCGAGCATGCGTAGACGAATGAAGACGAAGTTGACGAAACGCCGCACCGGGTTTGCCAGGCCCGGGGACACGTCATGGACGAAGGCACGCATCGGTGTTGCCAGCATCGGGCATGCGTAGACGAGGGACCTGCACGAGCTATATGCCATGTCGGAGAAGTCGGAGGGGCCAGCAAAGAAGGACTCGACGATGGTAGTGGCGCCAATCGGTTGATGTCGCCCGTGGTGGTCGGAGTAGACGAAGTGGTTGGGGCAGGTGACGGCGACGCTGGCGACGGGCTGGTGCTGGACGAAGACGAAGGGGGTGGACGGGTGGCTGCGGCGGCTAGGAGGGTTGCGGCGGCGGCGGCCGAAGAAAAGCGGCGGCGGCGGCGTCCTGACGGTGGTGGCGGCGGCTAGGTTAGGAGCGCGGCGGCGATGCTCGAAGGAGGTGAAGAACCCGACAGCGTGACGAAGACCGGCGCGGACGGTGGCGTTCCCGTGCCAAGGGAGACGGCGCGGCACATACCACGGGTAGTCGACGCGCGGGGACAACGAAGTGGACTGCGGGTCGCGGCGCTAAGGCCCGAAGGAGCGATGCAGTGGCGGCGGGCTGGTCGGGGCGACGGCGGGAAGACCTTGGGATGGTGGCGGGGACCGCGGGTCGCAACGCGATGGCTCGAAGGGGCGGCGCGGTAACGGAACACGGGTCGGTGCAACCGCGGGAACGACTCAGGACGGCGGTGTGGACCGCGTGCCACACTCGCTACGGCCTGACGGGGCGACGCAGCAGCGGCGCGAGGGTCGGTGCAGCCACGAGATGGCCTGGAGCGGACGGCCTCAGGGCGGCGGAGGACCGCGGGCCGTGGCACTATGGCCTGAAGGGGCGACGCAACGGTGACGCGGGTCGGTGCAGCCGGCAACGAACCACAGGGCGGCGGCGCGGCGGCCCGGCGGGATGCAGCGGCAGCCCGTTGCTCGATTGGTAGAGGGGCGCGTTGAACTCGAGACGATCTTCACGGGGCCTGCGAAGCCGTGCGCAACAATGGGCCAAATCAGCCACACGATGTAGATGAGGCGGGTCGCGGCGGCGGGCGGGGGATCAATCCGATCGCGCCCAAGGTTGAGGACGCCGCTCGGTGGAGGCAGGGTTGCGGCGGAGTCCAAAATGAAGCCGGTAACGATGGACGACGTGCGGACGAGCGCGTCAGCACGGGCACCCGGGCCGCCAAAGCAACATCAGTGCCCGGACAGCGAGGGCCGAGCGACCAACGAAGCAATGGCGCCCGAGCTCGAGGCAGCCGACGGGCCTCACGGAGCCGGCCCGACGCAGCCGGGGACGAGGCCGACGAGGCAAACCGCAGGGCCGCATGCAGACGCGGCGCAGGCGGGTAGCATGGATCGATTAGCGGGCCTGCACGCGAGCGGCGACTATGATTAGCCGCCGCATGGCTCGAGGCCGCCGAGTGAAGGCGATGCAGGTGTCCCGTTAGGAGAGGGCGGAGATGGTCGGCGTAGATTGACGGGCGGGGCGACGCACAGACGACGTCTGTGAGGGGCCGCCTATCGCACGAGGTTGCCGGGTCGATGAAGGAGTCGGCCGGTCGCGACGGTGTCGTAGTAGATGCGCACGGGGGTCGACGGCGGTGGCCGGCGACGCAAACCGATCAGGCATAGATTGAAAAACCAAAAATAAACCGCCGATCAAGGTGAACAGCGGGAGAGAAAAAAAATCCTAATCAAGAGATCGGGAAAAAGACTCTCTAAGGCAGCGGTCAATATGATCGGCGGAAGAACAGTAGATACGGACGGCGCGGCCCCCGGCGACGATCATGGGGCCGACCGCCCCAAGGGCGACGCGCGAGTGTGGAAGCGGCGGCTAGTGTTTAAGATCAATTAGGCTGATATCATATTAAAAAAAAAAGAATTGATAAAATAGTTATTGTACTGTTTGAACTTCGTGAACATATATAATGTCTAATTCCATAAGCCATTAAGATCAAATACATGCACCAAAATTTGAGGAATTCAAAACCTGAGAAAACGAAGCAAACCTTCTCCTCCAACTCAAGCCACCAAGCCTAAGATGACGACCATCACACAACGGACCGAGGGAACGGGCGCGAACGGGCGGACTTAATTTTATGTGAAAGTCATTTTCTGTTGGATCTCTATTCTTAACTAGAAGAACGACCGTGCGTTGCAATGGGGCCATATTAATTTTAAGAGTTTAATATTAGTTATGTTAATATTATATTTAATATTCTCATACATATCAAGTGACATTGGCGACATTTTTTACATCAAATTCTCTCACACACACTCTCTTCCTCCCTCTTCCTCACTCTTTCTCCCCCTCTCCCTCTCTCTCTCTCTAACACATACACATATCCATCTTATCGGGTACGGGATCACAATCCATCTATTTCACACGCACTCACGCTAGTCATAACAATATGGATTATGTGTATTATATTTGCCACCACAACTTATATTTCCCCGAGCCGCATCGCTGCAGAGCCGAGCTCCCGCCCGACCACCTCGCTGGCATCGAAGGGGAATGGATAAGGGTGATGCCCTGTTTCCCCTGCCCCCCATGGCCTCACTCCTCGATGCCCCCTCCCAGATCCACTTCTCCTCCTCGCTCGCTCGATCCCGTCGATCTGGACGAAGTCAGACGCCACGGCCACCATGACCGACCCCGTCCACACAGCCACTGCTCTCTCTGCAGGCTAGGAGCTACTTCATCTGCGCCAACAAGATCAAGTCCAGCACCCCCGCATCGACGTCGCTGCCGTCTACCTCAACCATCGGCCACCGTAACATTGTCGTTCGATCCACGCCGCCCCGAGCTCCCTGCTACCTCTTGAGCACTGCGTTGGATTTCCCCGAAGAGGAGATGATGATGCAGCAAAGTAGCGTAAGTATTTCCCTCAGTTTTTGAGAACCAATGTATCAATCCATTAGGAGTCCACGGGCGAGTCCTTCATACCAACACAAAACGAATAGCTCAACGCAACCAACGCCATTAGGGTTGTCAATCCCTTCACGGTCACTTACGAGAGTGAGATCTAACAGAGATGATAGATAATATTTTTGGTATTTTTGATATAAAGATGCAAGTTAAAATAAAAAGCAAAATAAAAAACAAAGCAATAATAAATTGATTGAAGATTGATATGATGAGAATAGACCCGGGGGCCATAGATTTCACTAGTGGCTTCTCTCAAGAGCATAAGTGTTTCTACGGTGGGTGAACAAATTACTGTTGAGCAATTGATGTAATTGAGCATAGTTATGAGAGTATCTAGGTATGATCATGTATATAGGCATCACGTCCGAGACAAGTAGACCGACTCCTTCCTGCATCTACTACTATTACTCCACTCATCGACCGCTATCCAGCATGCATCTAGAATATTAAGTTAATGAAAATAGAGTAACGCCTTAAGCAAGATGACATGATGTAGAGGGATAAATTCATGCAATATGATAAAAACTCCATCTTGTTATCCTCGATGGCAACAATATAATACGTGCCTTGCTGCCCCTACTGTCACTTGGAAAGGACACCGCAAAATTGAACCCAAAGCTAAGCACTTCTCCCATTGCAAGAAAAACCAATCTAGTAGGCCAAACCAAACTGATAATTCGAAGAGACTTGCAAAGATAACCAATCATACATAAAAGAATTCAGAGAAGATTCAAATATTGTTCATAGATAAACTTGATCATAAACCCACAATTCATCGGTCTCAACAAACACACCGCAAAAGAAGATTACATCGAATAGATCTCCACGAGAGAGGGGGAGAACATTGTATTGAGATCCAAAAAGAGAGAAGAAGCCATCTAACTACTAACTATGGACCCGAAGGTCTGAGATAAACTACTCACACTTCATCGGAGAGGCTATGGTGATGATGTAGAAGCCCTCCGTGGTGGATTCCCCTTTCTGCGGAGCTCCGGAATAGGCCCCAAGATGGGATCTCGTGGGTACAGAAGGTTGCGGGGGTGGAATTAGGTTTTTGGCTCCGTATCTGATCGTTTGGAGGTACGTAGGTATATATAGGAGGAAGGAGTACGTCGGTGGAGCAAAGAGGGGCCCACGAGGCAGGGGCCGCGCCCTAGGGGGGGACCCTCCACCCTCGTGACCTCCTCCCTCGTTTCTTGACGGAGGGTCCAATTCTCCTGGATCTTATCTGTTCCAAAAATCACGTTCCCGAAGGTTTCATTCCGTTTGGACTCCGTTTGATATTCCGTTTCTTTGGAACACTGAAATAGGCAAAAAACAGCAATTCTGGGCTGGGCCTCCGGTTAATAGGTTAGTCCCAAAAGTAATATAAAAGTGGAAAATAAAGCCCAATATGGTCCAAAACAGTAGATAATATAGCATGGAGCAATCAAAAATTATAAATATATTGGAGAAGTATCAGGCATCCCCAAGCTTAATTCCTGCTCGTCCTCAAGTAGGTAAATGATAAAAAGAGAATTTTTGATGCGGAGTGCTACTTGGCATAATTTCAATGTAATTCTTCTTAATTGTGGTATGAATATTTAGATCCGAAAGATTCAAGACAAAAGTTCATATTGACATAAAAATAATAATACTTCAAGCATACTAACTAAGCAATTATGTCATCTCAAAATAACATGGCCAAAGAAAGTTCATCCCTACAAAATCATATAGTTTAGTGATGCTTCATTTTCGTCACACAAGAATGCTCTCATCATGCACAACCCCGATGACAAGCCAAGCAATTGTTTCATACTTTAATAATCTCAAACCTATAAACTTTCACGCAATACATGAGCGCGAGTCATGAACATAGCATTATGGGTGGAATAGAATATGATGATGGGGGTTATGTGGAGAAGACAAAAAAGGAGAAGACCTCACATCAACGAGGCTAATCAATGGGCTATGGAGATGCCCATCGATTGATGTTAATGCAAGGAGTAGGGATTGCCATGCAACGGATGCACTAGAGCTATAAATGTATGAAAGCTCAACAAAAGAAACTAAGTGAGTGTGCATCCAACTTGCTTGCTCACGAAGACCTAGGGCATTTGAGGAAGCCCATCCTTGAAATATACAAGCCAATTTCTATAATGAAAGATTCCCACTAGCATATGAAAATGACAAAATAAGAGACTCTCTATCATGAAGATTATGGTGCTACTTTGAAGCACAAGTGTGGCAAAGGATAGTAACATTGTCCCTTCTCTCTTTTTCTCTCTTTTTTTGGGCCTTCTCTTTTTTTATGGCCTTTTCCCTTTTTTTACCTCACTTGGGACAATGCTCTAGAAAATGATGATCATCACACTTCTATTTATTTACAACTCAATGATTACAACTCGATACTAGAACACAGTATGACTCTATATGAATGCCTCCGTGATGTACAGGATATGCAATGAACCAAGAGCGATATGTATGAAAGAATTATGAACGGTGGCTTTGCCACAAATACTATGTCAACTACATGATCATGCTAGCAATATGACAATGATGAATGTGTCATGATGAACGGAATGGTGGAAAGTTGCATGGCAATATATCTCGGAATGGCTATGGAAATGCCATAATAGGTAGGTATGGCGCCTGTTTTGAGGAAGATATAAGGATGTTTATGTGTGAAAGAACGTATCATATCACGGGGTTTGGATGCACCGGCGAAGTTTGCACCAACTTTCAATGTGAGAAAGGGCAATGCACGGTACCGAAGAGGCTAGCAATGATGGAAGGATGAGAGTGCGTATAATCCATGGACTCAACATTAGTCATAAAGAACTCATATACTTATTGCAAAAATCTACAAGCCATCAAAAACCAAAGCACTACACGCATGCTCCTAGGGGGATAGATTGGTAGGAAAAGACCATCGCCGTCCCCGACCGCCACTCATAAGGAGGACAATCAAATAACACCTCATGTTTCAAATTTGTTACATAACGTTTACCATACGTGCATGCTACGGGACTTGCAAACTTCAACACAAGCATTTCTCAAATTCACAACTACTCAACTAGCACGACTTTGATATTATCACCTCCATATCTCAAAACAATTATCAAGCATCAAACTTTTCTTAGTATTCAACGCACTCAAAAGAAAGTTTTACAAATCTTGAATACCAAGCATATTATTATTTTAAGCAAATTACCATGCTATTTAAGACTCTCAAAATAATCTAAGTGAAGCATGAGAGATTAATAGTTTCTATAAAACAAATCCACCACCATGCTCTAAAAGATATAAGTGAAGTACTAGAGCAAAACTATAAAGCTCAAAAGATATAAGTGAAGCACAAAGAGTACTCTAATAAATTCCAATTCATGTATGGCTCTCTCAAAAGGTGTGTACAACAAGGATGATTGTGGTAGACTAAAAATCAAAGACTCAAATCATACAAGACGCTCCAAGAAAAACACATATCATGTGGTGAGTAAAAATATAGCTCCAAGTAAAGTTACCGATGGAAGTAGACAAAGAGGGGATGCCTTGGGGCATCCCCAAGCTTTGAATTTTTGGTGTCCTTGGATTATATTGGGGGTGCCATGGGCATCCCCAAGCTTAGGCTCTTGCCACTCCTTGTTCCATAATCAATCAAAAGATTTCACCCAAAACTTGAAAACTTCATAACACAAAACTTAACAGAAATCTCATGAGCTCCGTTAGCGAAAGAAAACAAAAGACCACTTCAAGGTACTGTAATGAACTCATTCTTCATTTATATTGGTGTTAAACCTACTGTATTCCAACTTCTCTATGGATTATAAACTATTTTACTAGCCATAGATTCATCAAAATAAGCAAACAACACACGAAAAACAGAATCTGTCAAAAACAGAACAGTCTGTAGTAATATGTAACTAACGCAAACTTCTGGAACTCCAAAATATCAGACAAAATAGGAAGACCTAGTAAATTTGTTTATTGATCATCAGAAATTGGAATCACTATTTTATCACGTTTTGGTGATTTTTAACAATTGTTTTCGTGAATAGAAAGTTTCTGGAAATTACAGCAAGATCAAATAACTATCATCCAAGAAGATCCTATAGGTTTAACTTGGCACAAACACTAATTAAAAGATAAAACCACATCTAAACATAAGGTATATGGATAACAAAAACAAAAAAACAAAAATAAAATTGGGTTGCCTCCCAACAAGCGCTATCGTTTAACGCCTCTAGCTAGGCATAAAAGCAAGGATAGATCTAGGTATTGCCATCTTTGATAGGCAATCCATAAGTGGCTCTCATGATAGATTCATATGATAGTTTTATTTTATTCCTAGGGAAGTGTTCCATGCTTTTTTAATGGAAATTGGAATCTAATATTCCCTTCCTTCATATCAATAATTGCACCAATCGTTCTAAGGAAAGGTCTACCAAGAATAATAGGGCAAGAAGGATTGCAATCTATATCAAGAACGATGAAATCTACGGGCACATAATTCCTATTTGCAACAATAAGAACATCATTAATTCTTCCCATAAGTTTCTTAATAGTGGAATCCGCAAGGTGCAAGTTTAGAGAGCAATCATCAAAATCACGGAAATCTAGCAAATCACGCAAAGTTTTGGGAATAGTGGAGACACTAGCACCCAAATCACATAAAGCATAAAATTCATGACCCTTAATCTTAATTTTAATAGTTGGTTCCCACTCGTCATAAAGTTTTCTAGGGATAGAGACTTCCAACTCAAGTTTTTCTTCGTAAGATTGCATCAAGGCATCAACAATATGTTTAGTAAACGCTTTATTTTGACTATAAGCATGAGGAGAATTTAGCACGGATTGCAACAAGGAAATACAATCAATTAAAGAGCAACTTTCATAATTAAATTCCTTGAAATCCAATAAAGTGGGTTTAGCAACATCTAGGGTTTTATTCTTTTCAATCCCACTTTTATCAATTTCATCATCAAGATCTAAAAACTCTGAATTTTTGGAACACATTCTAGGTAAAGGTGGATCATATTCAGTCTCATCAAGATTCATATTGCAAAGAAAAGATTTAATAGGGGACACATCAATAACTTTTAGATCTTCATCTTGATTTTCATAGGAATTGGAAGAACACGCTTTAATAAAGGCATCTTTTGTAGCACGCATCCTGGCAGTTCTTTCCTTGCACTCATCAATGGAAATTCTCATGGCTTTGAGAGACTCATTGATATCATGCTTAGGAGGAATAGATCTAAGCTTTAAAGAATCAACATCAAAAGAAATTCTATCAACGTTCCTAGCCAATTTATCAACTTTTAGCAATTTCTCTTCAAGCAAAGCATTGAAATTCTTTTGCGAATTCATAAACTCTTTAACACTAGTCTCAAATTCAGAGGGTATCTTATTAAAATTTCCATAAGAGTTGTTGTAGGAATTTCCATAATTATTAGAAGGATTACTAGGATAAGGCCTAGGATTAAAGTTCCCTCTATAATGCGTTGTTACCAACATTATTCCTACCAACAAAATTCACATCCATAGATTCATTATTATTATCAATCAAAGTAGACAAAGGCATATCATTAGGATCAGAAGAAACACTCTTAGTAGCAAACAATTTCATAAGTTCATCCATCTTTCCACTCAAAACATTAATTTCTTCTACAGCATGCACTTTTTTATTAGTAGATCTTTCGGTGTGCCATTGAGAATAATTAACCATAATATTATCTAGGAGTTTAGTAGCATCTCCTAAAGTGATTTCCATAAAAGTGCCTCCCGCGGCCGAATCTAAAAGATTTCTAGAAGCAAAATTCAATCCGGCATAAAAAATTTGTATAATCGTCCACAAATTCAAACCATGAGTAGGACAATTACGTATCATTAATTTCATTCTCTCCCAAGCTTGTGCAACATGTTCATGATCAAGTTGCTTAAAATTCATAATATCATTTCTAAGAGAGATGATCTTAGCGGGAGGAAAATACTTAGAGATAAAAGCATCTTTGCACTTGTTCCAAGAATCAATATTATTTTTAGGCAAAGACAAAAACCAAACTTTAGCACGATCTCTAAGCGAAAAAGGAAATAACTTCAATTTAACAATATCATTGTCGACATCTTTCTTCTTTTGCATATCACATAAATCAACGAAGCTATTTAGATGAGTAGCGGCATCTTCACTAGGAAGGCCGGCGAATTGATCTTTCATAACAAGATTCAACAAAGCAGTATTGATTTCACAAGATTTAGTATTGGTAAGATGAGCAATCGGAGTGCTAAGGAAATCATTATTGTTGGTATTGGTAAAATCATACAATTTGGTATTATCTTGAGCCATCGTGACAAGCAAGCAACCCAACACACGAGCAAACAAAAAGCAAACAAGAAAAAGGCAAACGGAAAAGAGAGGGCGAATAAAATGGCAAGGGTGAAGTGGGGGAGAGGAAAACGAGAGGCAAATGGAAAATAATGTAATGCGAGAGATAAGGGATTGTGATGGGTACCTGTTATGTTGACTTTTTGCGTCGACTCCCGGCAACAGCGCCAAAAATTCTTCTTGCTACCTCTTGAGCACTGCGTTGGATTTCCCCGAAGAGGAGAGGATGATGCAGCAAAGTAGCGTAAGTATTTCCCTCAGTTTTTGAGAACCAAGGTATCAATCCAGTAGGAGGTCACGCGCGAGTCCCCCATACCTACACAAAACGAATAGCTCAACGCAACCAATGCGATTAGGGGTTGTCAATCCCTTCACAGTCACTTACGAGAGTGAGATCTGATAGAGATGATAGATAATATTTTTGGTATTTTTGATATAAAGATGCAAGGTAAAATAAAAAGCAAAGTAAAAAACAAAGCAATAATAAAGTGATTGGAGATTGGTATGATGAGAATAGACCCGGGGCCATAGATTTCACTAGTGGCTTCTCTCAAGAGCATAAGTATTTGTACGGTGGGTGAACAAATTACTGTTGAGCAATTGAAAGAATTTAGCATAGTTATGAGAATATCTAGGTATGATCATGTATATAGGCATCACGTCCGAGACAAGTAGACCGACTCCTGCCTACATCTACTACTATTACTCCACTCATCGACCGCTATCCAGCATGCATCTAGAGTATTAAGTTAATGAAAATAGAGTAGCATGTAAGCAAGATGACATGATGTAGAGGGATAAATTCATGCAATATGATAAAACCCCATCTTGTTATCCTCGATGGCAACAATACAATACGTGCCTTGCTGCCCCTCATCCTTTGGGAAAGGACACATAAGATTGAACCTAAAGCTAAGCACTTCTCCCATTGTAAGAAAAACCAATCTAGTAGGCCAAACCAAACTGATAATTCGAAGAGACTTGCAAAGATAACCAATCATACATAAAAGAATTCAGAGAAGATTCAAATATTGTTCATAGATAAACTTGATCATAAACTCACAATTCATCGATCTCAACAAACATACCGCAAAAAGAAGATTACATCGAATAGATCTCCACGAGAGAGGGGGAGAACATTGTATTGAGATCCAAAAAGAGAGAAGAAGCCATCTAGCTACTAACTATGGACCCGAAGGTCTGAGGTAAACTACTCACACTTCATCGAGAGGCTATGGTGATGATGTAGAAGCCCTCCGTGGTGGATTCCCCATCCGTGAACTCGGAACAGGCCCCAAGATGGGATCTCGTGGAGTCTGAAGGTTGCGGCGGTGGAATTAGGTTTTGGCTCCGTGTCGATCGTTTGGGGGTACGTAGGTATATATAGGAGGAAGGAGTACGTCGGTGGAGCAAAGGGGGGCCCACGAGGCAGGGGGCGTGCCCTACGGGGGGCGCCCTCCACCCTCGTGACCGCCTCCCTCCTTTCTTGACGGTGGGTCGAAGTCTCCTGGATCTTATATGTTCCAAAAATCACGTTCCCTAAGGTTTCATTCCGTTTGGACTACGCTTGATATTCCGTTTCTTCGAAACACTAAAATAGGCAAAAAACAGCAATTCTGGGCTGGGCCTCCGGTTAATAGGTTAGTCCCAAAAGTAATATAAAAGTGGAAAATAAAGCCCAATATGGTCAAAAACAGTAGATAATATAGCATGGAGCAATCAAAAATTATAGATACGTTGGAGACGTATCACTCCCCTGTCTTCCCCTAGGGCGCCATTGACACGGCCGTGATCTCCTCTTGCCTTTCCCCTGTTTCCCCTCTCGTTTGCTCTTGTTAGGTATTTCACCGTGGCCGAGAACCGCTGTCCGCCATGGCCATTGCAGGGGTAGCCACCGAGCTCCTCGGATTGACCCCGTGGCACATACCCGCTCCTATGCGCGCCCATGCCCGAGCCTGCTGCTCTTCTTCCGCGCCCGCGGGGCCACTCCCTCTCCATGCCCACGCTTGTGCCACACCGCGTCGATCGCGCCCGCCACTGCCGTCGCACTCGCCGCAGCCACCACACCACTGTGACCCGTGCGACGCACACCCTGGCCACGCGCCACACTCTCGCTAGCTGCGCTTGCCCCGTCTGCTGCCGCCTATCCCTTTGCTCGCCCCGCCGTCGCGCCCCTGCCTTGCGCTCCCTCCTGTCATGGCCATCTTCTGCCGGCCGCCCCCTCAGCCACGCCGGCCGCTTGCCTCGCCTGCTGCTTCCTGCTGCCATGCGCTGCTCTACTGCTGGTACGCTGTTGCGCCATGTCCTCGACACCGCCTTGGACAAACATGGCGGAGGGATTGTCGATGGAGTACGAGGAGGAGGTGGCGGAGAAGGTGTGGAGAGGTAGGAGGTCTGTGGTGGCGTCAGCTGGCTGTGGTGGAGGTGTTTATGCGAGAAGGAGCCGGAGCGGAAGGAGAGGTCACAATTGGAAAAAATCGCAAAAAAAATCATACCCTGGAGATCTCATTCCAAAAAAATGCTAATATCGATGGAGGGGTGATTTCCTTCTATAGAAGGAGAACATAGAAAATATTGGTTGTTATCAAGGAAAGGTAAAAATTTAAAAAAGTTAGGATTTTGAACTGATTTCTATGCAAACGGGGTTTTATTGTTTGGTAACGTGATATCAGTACCTGCCCGTTTGTGACGTGTCTGATTAGGAAAGTTTGCAAATGTTAAAAAACTATTTATTGGGGGGAAAGTTTGTGACGTGTCTGTTATTTGTTTCCTAAAAAAAATTTCACTAATGAGAGAAATTGATTGATTTAGATAAGTTAGGAAAGTTAGATTAAAATATATTATTTGTTTCCTGAAAGTCTGTTATTTGTTTCCTAAGACAAATTGAACCAATAAAAGGAGTCAATTGATTTGCATAATTTAAGGAAGTTAGATCCGTGATTTGTTATACGTTGCTGTAATAAAGAGTGGAGAGAAAAATAAACCGATGGACCAGGGTGGGAGGGGGTGGTGGGAGGAGAGACGAAAAAACCAGCAAAAATAAACCGTGGAGACTATTCACCAACTGCTCCATTAGGAGTAGAGATGAAGCACTTGGTAGTTTCGCTTCCAGGTTTTTTTCATCCCACCTTCCCTAGTTTTTTTTGGTACCTCCTCCCACCTTCGCTGGTTTTTTTAGATTTTTTTCGTCTCCTCCCCCATTTCATCGGTTTATTTTCGCGTCACCCTCTCACACAACCAAAGAAATTTGAAGAGATCAGAACTTTCCATACTGGCGCAAGTTATTTAGAAATGTAGAATCAATCACGAACAATCTCTAAAGATCAAATCTAAATGGATTAACCTTACCTTAAGTCACTCAATCACATTAATTAAAAAACAAATATTTGATTTTCAAAAAAATCGCTCAACCACATTAACCTTACCTTAACTCACGGATGAGAATCAATCTCCAAACAAAGGAAACAATACATCGAGGGAGAAGTAAATAAACTCCCTTTCTTATGACATGTATATGATCTTTCCTTCCCTCTCCGTTGTCGAGCGTTCTTGATTCTCGAGGACGGCGAGGCCGGGTGCCACGGCACCGTGTTGGCCGCGGCCGGTGAAGGGGGCGAAGAAGGGCGGCTTCCTTGGGTGTGGCCGTGGCCCTGGGAGTTGGTGCGGTGGAAGCGGCACTTAAAGGACCCGGTGTGGGTGGCCGGCACGTAGACGCACTTGGAAGCAGGCCCGTGGCCCGCGTCGGACGGCGTCGACGCCGACCCAGGCCACCTCCTCCGCGTATTCTTGGAGTTGTGGCTGGCCGATTTACATGAAATTAATTCCTTCAGTTGTGGTGACAAATATAATACACATAATCCATATTGTTATGCACTACCGTGTGTGTGAAATAGATGGATTATGGTCCTGTACCCAATAAGATGGATGTGTGTGTTAGAGAGAGAGAGGGGGAGAGGGGGAGAGAGAGTGAGGAAGAGGGAGGGAGAGTGTGTGCGTGTGAGGATTTGATGGTAAAAAAGGTCGTCAACGTCAATTGATATGTATGAAAATATTAATATTAAACTTTTAAAGTTAATGTGCCCCGTTACAACGCACGGGCGTTCTTCTAGTCTATATAGGAGTACAATGACCAACTTAAAGTATAAGATAACAAATCCTAGTCTATTTTGTACTTTCTAATACATATTATACTTAACAAAGTTCATGCCATAAATCTAGGATACGGAGACTTGCTTCACATATGACTTCCTTTGCAATGACAAGTACACCATCTTCCTTTTGGTAATCTTATATGTTTTTTCGTGCATGGGCACTACAAATTTCCTTTTTTTAGGAAATAAATTTCCTCTTAATTTCTTCTTAGAAAAGCCAATCCTTCTTTTTAGAATCTCATAAAAAACAACTTCCGTTTTAAAATAAGTGTCGTGGTTTTTGTTAATAAGTATCGTTGTTTTAGTTTCGTTGTTTTAGTTTATTACAAAAACTACGAAGCTATGGTTATTCAGAGGCAAATTGATACTCCCTCCGTTTCAAAATAAGTGTCACGATTTTAGTTAATAAGTGTTGTTTAGCATGTATGAATATATGACAATTCCAGTGTAGTTGTAGGCTGTAGCGCCTCGGCTCAAGACCCAACGTAACGTTCTTAAAATAATAAGTCATATAACAAGCGAGAAACCGGAAGTCCTCTTCTGCTCCCAAACTCTGACGAGCTCGGGATGAACAGTGAAATCCATAAAAATAGAAAACAAATAAAAAAATCTGATTCTTTTTGACAAATTTTGATAAATATTTTGTACGCTTAATAAATTTCATCCTGAAATGACATCCTTGGAAAGTCATTGCAAAAAAACAGCACTCTTGATACATTTTCGCAAGAGCACACCATTTGACAAAGTTTACCAAAAATAATTTAGATGTTTTTTTTTCTTTTACTGTTGACGTTTGAGCTCGGAAGCAGATACTTTGCGTCCGAGAGAACATTCCTTTGAGAGAGGGAGAGGGAGGGAGACTAAAGAATCTTGGCATTCAATAGGCTGGGCTTAATGATTTGCTCCCAAGGACTAGCGTTGGTGGGCTGTTATTGGCATCACTTGTCAGCCTGCAAAATTTAAGGGCGCAAACAATTCTCTGACTTAGTTTACATGATTTTGTTGAGAGCTCCTATTCCGCTGGATACGGGAGCTCCTGTATCGCGCCTTCAGGGCCAGAAAACTTAGTTGGCACACACTAGCGATCCCTATGGAGCCTAAGCCCACTACTCCTTCGCTCGTTCTCCCGTCGCCACTTCTTTTCTTCCGTTTGATATTTTCAGCTCCCTGCTTTCTCCTACCGCACTTAAAAAAGGAAAAAAAGAAAAATTAGCAAAAAATGAAAAAGGTTCATCGATTTCAAAATAAGTTCACGAATTTAAAAAAAAGTTCATCGATTCCGGAAAAAATTTCATCGTACCTGAAAAAAGTTCATCGAGATTTGAAAATGTTTATCGTTTTTGAAAAAAAGTTAATCAAATTTGAAAAATGTTCATAGTTTAGAAAAAGTAGTTCATCAAAATTGAAAAAAGTTTATTGAATTTGAAAAAAGTTCATCAAATTTGAAAAAGTTCATAGAAATATAAAAAAGAAAAGAAAAAACAAATAAGAACAGGACGGAAAACTGCCCAACGAACCAGGAAAAACCTGTTTCTAGAAGCTTCCCAAAGGCTTCCCGCGAACTGCAGAAAGTACAAAAGGGAAAAGGTATGATGTTCCATATTTGCTGCGTTTACCATAATGGTCAGTGCTCTAGTACGTGAACCTACAGATGCTGGGATCGAATCCCAATTACCACGTACATTCTTTTTTTACATTTCATTCACGAAGAAAAAACAGATAAATGGGCCAGCCCAGTTAAGCGGCTGCAGGCGCCGGTTAGGAAAATTGCCCTTAACCGGCGCCTGCAGCGCCGAATAAGGTTTGCCGCCGGATATAGCATGTGCCTGTTACACAAACCGGCACACACTCCCTCCAGCCTGAGCTTGGCCCATTTATATTCTTTTCTCATTTCTTCAAACTTCAAACAAAGGGCCTGTGTAGGATTTGATCTCTAGAACAACGATAACCACTTAGAACACATCACTTTCCGTGGCTACGTATTGTTTTTCCCCTCTTTTGTTGTATGTCAAATTGTAAAAATAAAAAGAGGAATCTAGTTTTTCTTTTTATGACAAGTTTTTGTTTGGTTTTCTATTTTTTTTATTTCTTTCTATTTATTATTTTCCTTTATTATTTTTATTTTATTTTCCAATACGCATGATTTTTTTAAAATTTGATGGTTTTTTCATGGATGAACTTTTTTCAAAATTGATGAACTTATTTTGAAAATTGATGAATTTTTTTCAAATATCTGATTTTTTTCAAGATTGATGATCTTTTTTCAAATTCAATGATATTTTTTAAAAACTCAATGAACTTTTTTAAAATGGATGAACTTCTTTTCCAAATCGATGAACTTTATCTGATTTATGAAATAATTTCAAAATTGATGAACTTCTTTCAAGTTTTTAAATTTTTATAAAATCAATTATTCCTTTTTAAAATTCATGAACTTTTTCTAACTCATAAACTTCAAACCTTTTTCTCGTTCGGGAGCTTATTTAAAACCAGTGAACTTTTTTGTTCACAAATTTTTAATACTAGGAAAAACAGTTCCCCTAAACCAATAGACTCGCACAGAGCGAGCGAAAAAAAGGCGAGTTGTGCCCCTGTGGTGTTGTGCGATCAAACGAACAAACGACGGGTGCTAGTCATCCGAGCGAGGGACATACTTGGCGCTTCATGGGCCGGCCCATGCCCGCGCACACCTGTGCGCAAAAGTAATTGGTGCTTAACCGAAATCATTAATTAAGAAGTACTCCTTCCAAAGATCACTCTCATCTCCCTAGGTTGTGACAAGTGGCGTGCTGCATGTGCGCCACTTGTCGCAACCTACGAGTTTTCCTTTTGTCGTAGATCCTTTTATTCAAAATGTTTTATCTCATAAACCGTTTTCACCGTTGGATTCCTCGCGTTGAGATCTTCAAAGCTAGATCCCATGTTGATAGATTTTGACGACCTTTTTTTCACGAAAAAAGCCGGACGAAAAAACTGAATCGGGGGCACCTTTTTTTTCCTTTTCGAGAGCCGTTTCTGAGAGGCATGGTCGTGCCCCTCGTGGAAGAAAAAGAAATAGCGTTTGTTTTCGTTTTCGAGAAGTACGGCCGTGCCTCTCATGGAAATAAAACCGTGGCTCTCGCGGAAGCAAAATTGTGCCTCTCGCGAAAGCAAAAATAAAATAAGAAAACGTGTTTTTTCGTTTCCGAGAGGCACGGCCGTGCCTCTCGTGGAAGAAAAGAAAAGTGAAACGCGTTTGTTTCCAGTTTCCGAGAGGCAACCATGCTTCTCGTGGAAGCAAAACCGTGCCTCTTAAGGAAGCAAAAATGTGTTTTTTTCATGCAGAAAAATTCAAAACCAAGGAAGACCGTTGGAAAACCGAAAAGTTGAAAAAATTTTGGACAAAAACATCTAAAAAGCTGAAAACACGTGTGAAAAAAAAACAGAATCTGAAAGGAGCGCCCAGGGTGCGACATGTGGCGGCGGCAAGTGGCGCGCTCTCAGCCCACCGCAAGTGATCCTTGCGATGCTCCCGAATAAGCGCTCCTCAACTAGTTGCTCCCGCACTTAATGCGAGGTATA
The DNA here is from genome assembly GCA_021605145.1 of Aegilops bicornis. NCBI lineage: Eukaryota > Viridiplantae > Streptophyta > Magnoliopsida > Poales > Poaceae > Aegilops > Aegilops bicornis. The sequence goes on along the minus strand of CM038674.1, from coordinate 470,058,995 downwards.
GGAGGTATCCTCCTATTCAGCGAGGCACCGCTATGTCTTCCTTTAAGCGAGTACAAGGGCCAGCCTCGCGTTGGGGGGAGCCTAGATGGGCCGGCCCAGCCGCACGGGAGGCCACGACCTTTTTTCCCTTTTTTGTGTTCTTGTTTTTTGCTTTGTTTTTGTATTTTTCTTTATACTTTAAAATATTATATATATATATATGTGTATACAAAAAACACTCTTCGAAAACACATTTGAAAAATGTTAAATAAGTATTAAAAATATTAAATAAGTATTTGAAAATTTTGAATAAGTATTAAAATGTTAAGAAAATATTTGACATATGTTGAATAAGTATTAAAAATTGTTGAATGAGTATTCGAAAAATGTTGAACATGTATTTGAAAATGTTGAATAAGTATTCAAAATGTTGAATAAGTGTTATTTGAAAAATGTTGAATAAGTAATAAATGTTGAACAAGTATTTAAAAATGTTAAATAAGCGTTCGGACAATGTTGAACGCGTATTGTAAATGTTGATCACTTACTAAAAAAATATTTTTGACACAGACAAAAATGTAGAGTGAAAACGAAACAAACAAAAGAAAAAAATAAAACCAAACAAAAAATGGAGAAGAAACAAAAGGAAAAAACAAAAGACAAAGAAACAAAATGCAAGAAAGAATGATAGAAAATTGAGATGAAAAAATAAAGGAAAAAGGAAAAACTTAAAAATAAACGGCTCCAAAAAGCCTCAAGTAGGACGTGCCACACAAATTTACCACGTGAGTGGCTTTTTTTGCGTCCAAACATACTTGCTTTATTCAACAGTAGCGTTCATAGGAATACAATTTAAAGTTCGGGGATTTATGAGCCACACATGACGCCCCAAACCCAGTCCAAAAGCATGTTTGGCGAGCCTCTTGATTAGATTCACGCCCTCCGAAGATGAAGGTGCATTGCTGAAACTGCGCTGAAGTAGCTATAATCTCCTTCACAATGCTTGTATACATTCCCCCTATACCTTGATTAATGTCACGCACCACTCCTTAGCAATCAGACGCTATGATGACATGTGTAATATCAAGGTCATGAGCGAGAGCAAGTGCCTCGCGACAAGCAAGCGTTTCAAGGGTTGCTGGGTCACTAACTCCAATGCATCTGATGGCCGAGGCTCCCATATATATACCCTCAGAATTTCTACAAACAGCGATATAAGCTCCTTCATTAGTTGACCTAGCCACAGCCCCGTACACTCTAATCTTAACCATCCCGGTAGGTGGTGGAATCCACCTGGGTTTTGCTCGGGTCGGAGTAGCGATATCGTGATTTGTTGGCTTCTTGACTTACCTTTGTTCAAGCTCATGGAGATATTTCATGATGAAACTGTGCGTTTGCTGTGGACTTTGAAAAACATGTTCATGGAGTGCCTTGCGCTTAGAGTGCCATATCTCCCATAAGCTGATCAACACCTGACTGAATTCTATCGGAGGTAGTATCTCCATCAGCTCGAGCACCCATCTTTTGGTATTGGGCACTCTTACACTATTAACTGCTTCAACAAGGTCAGGCTCTTGGAGAGCCCACACACATCTCGCCACCGTGCAATGCAGCAGAGGGTGTTGCCAAGAATCCTCCGCACCGCAAAGCCCACAAGAAGAAACTATTGACATATTTCTATGGTGGAGAAGATCAGCCATCGGGATCGAGTGTTGCGCCACGCGCCATAAGAATATTTTTAGATTTGAAGGCACATCGATTTTCCACAACTTCGACCAAGCTTTCTGCTCACCTGAATCATTTGATGAGTCTGAGCGCCCCTGTAACCATGCTTCACATCTTAACTTGGTTGAGACTAGCATCTGGTAGGCCGACCAAACTGAAAATATGCCATTTTTCTCATGTATCCAAGACCAGGAGTCCTCAATCTGGCGTGTGAACAACAAAATAGATTGGATTGAGGCTACATCTATTGGTATGAAGATTTCAGCAATAGCATCTCTATTCCATTCCGCCCCTGGGAGGATCAAGTCTCGAACCAACTGCGGAGGGTTAAGTATTCTGCTCATTATAGGCCGCATATTGTGTGGTCGGGGTAACCAGTTATGTTGCCAGATCAAGGTGCTCTATCCATCTCCAATTCTCCTGACCAAACCCTGGGTTAGCGTGTTCCTTCCTTCCATGTGGACCTCCACACATGATATGGCATTGATCCTAGTTCTGCTTGCAAAAATTCACAATTAGGAAAATACTTTGCCTTTAGGATTCGTGCACTTAAAGAGTTTGGTTCCATGACGATACGCCATGCTTGCCTTGCCAAGAGTGCAAGGTTAATTATATGTCTCTGAACCCTAGCCCGCCGCATTGCTTCGGCCTTGTCATAGTGCTCCAAGAAACCTAGCTAGCTTTCCTCTTGCCTTCCTTGCTTCCCCACAAAAATTTCCGTATAAGCGAATTCAGATGCTCACATAAACCACACGGGAGTTTGAAACAATACATAGAGTAAACCGGAACCGCCTGGGCCACTGATTTTATTAAGACCTCCTTCCCACCAGCTGACAAAACTTATTCCATCCAACCTTTCACTTTGTTCCACACTCGATCCTTGAAATACTTAAAGGCTCCATTTTTGCTACTTCCAACATCAGTAGGCATACCAAGATATCTATCAGAAAAAAGTTTCATTGGGTATATTTAAGGCCTGTTTGACATCTGTTTTGAGGCTGTTTGGACAACCCTTGCTAAAATAAACCGAGGACTTTGATAAATTTATTCTCTGACCAAATGCATTGCAATATCTCTCCATCAAAGAGGACAACTCATTTGCTCCATCAACACCAGCTTTCACAAACAACAGGCTATCATCCGCAAAGAGCAAGTGGCTTACCGACGGAGCCGTAGGGGCCACTTGAATTCCACTGAGGTGCGATGATTCATTTGTTGTTTTTAAAAAGGCACGAAAGGCCCTCCGCTGCAAGTAAAAATAGGTAAGGAGAAATTGGGGCCCCCCTGACAGATTCCCCTAGATGGTCCGAACCCTTCCAATTTGCCACCATTAAACATAACTGAAAAAGTGACTGAGCTCACCATCCTCATGATCAAAGAAACCCATGACGGCGCAAAACCCATTTTTATCATGATTGCCTACAAATACTCCCATTCAACACGGTCACACGCCTTCATCATATCCATTTTGACGGCACAAAAACGGTTTCTTTGGGCTTTGTTCCTCTTCATGAAATGCAAACACTCATATGCAGTGATAATGTTATCTGTGATGAGCCTTCCCAGAACAAAAGCCGACTTCTCCTCGGATATGATCTCTGGTAGAATCTATTTCAACCTATTTGAAAGGACCTTCGAGGAAATCTTGTACAACACATTAATTACAAAGACTTATAGGCCTGAACCGAGTAAGCTGAGTGGGGTCTTTTACCTTTGGGATCAAGTTGAGAATTGTTTCATTAATCAATTCCGGGCTCTCTTCACCTCGCAATATACGAAGTACCACTTCACTTACCTCAGCACCACAAATATCCCAATGCCTCTGGAAGAAGTGAGCCATGTATCCATCCGGCCCTAGTGCCTTCGTTGGGAACATTTGGAAAAGAGCTTGTTTTACCTCTTCTCCATTGAAAGGGGCAGTTAACATGGCATTCATTTCTGGCATTACTTTTGCTGGTACCGAATCAAGGACAATTCTGATCCCGGATGTGTCCTCTGACGTGAATAAATTCTGGTAAAAGGAATTTGCCATTACAGCCAACTCTTTCGGATCGGATGTCATGGTTCCACCCATCTGTTGAAGAGATTTTAATATATTTTTTCCGTCTCCTCATGCTTGCACGTCTTTGAAAATACTTCGTATTTTTATCTCCATCTGTCAACCAATCGACACGGGAACGCTGTCGGAGCAAAATCTCTTCCATATGATATAGTTCAACTAGCTTTTCTGTAGTTTTTAGCTCTGCATGTGACTGGCAGCACTGATCGAACTGCTTGCCGTACGCGCGCGCGAGTGGGCCGGCCAATACGACATAAGGAAAACCTTCAGCCAAAGTACCCCTCTCGACTCGGTGCATATTTTCAGCGCGTTCAACGGGAGTTAGCACGTTGGCGCTCGCACGCGACATTTAACGGGCCGGCCCAGCAACGCGAAACTCACTCGCTCGATTGCTTGTTCCGCTCGCCCACACCTTGTTCGCTCGAGAGATGTTTTTTAAATCTATTGGCACTTTATTGCATAACTGAAAAAGTTACATCCTTCATTACATGTGGTAATAAAAAACCTAGAGGCTCATCCTCCCAGGAGAACTCTAATTGCATATCATACGCATGTCTAGCTACAAAGTGTGCCAAAGTATTTGCTTCCCTAGGACAGTACATGAACTTCACAGTTGATATTTCATGAGCCACTTGAAAATAGTCAGCTAATAATGCTGAGTATGGTGCTCTAATTTCCTTCCCACCATTGCATGCTTCTATAATTTCTAGGCAGTCCAATTCCATAGTCACCCTTGAGCAATTTTTCTCACTGGCCAGCAACAAGCCACGTCGTAGTGCTAGCACTTCCACTGAAGCAACATCATGAGCATGAGCGAAGAGCTCTATAGCCCCCGCTACTGCCTGTCCTCGAGAGTCTCTGATAATAGCAGTGATTGCCCCCGAGCCATCTTCAAAAAAAGAAGCATCTGTGTTTACCTTGTACGACCTTGTGTCGGTTTCACCCATTGCTCGAAAAAAGTAATAGTTTCTGGAATCTGACCAGTATGATTTGATGCAATTGCATGAATTGAGAATGCTGAACCGATGGGATTCTTGACAGTGGCACCCTTCTTTGCTTCCCTACGTTCCCACCAAATATACCAGGCACCAACCGCAACTACTTCTTGGAGACACAGGTGACCCAGTATTTGTGATCTCTAAACTGGCCACCTTAGAATCTCCTCCAAAACAACTGAACCAGACCGATCCACAAGGAGAGCTTTCTCTATTTCATCCATAATGCCAAGTGCCTTCCACACTTTCCTGGCCCTACTACATATGAATAACAGATGTCAGATGTCCCTGACCCCTCCTAACAGATAGGGCATTGTGGAGATACCTTTATGTGTCTGTGAGCAAGAACTTCCATCCCCGGGATCGCGACACGTAGTGCTCGCCACATATAAATTTTGATCTTACTTGGTACTTTCAGCTTCCATATAATTGACCACACTGGGTTCACCGATGAAGGCCCTTCGGTGCTCACCATGTGTGAGCCAAATTGATGTTCCCATTCTGTGTAGTACGCAGAACATACAGAAAACACAAATGATTTTGTTTGATGCCAAGCCACAAAGTCCTCCTGAGGTGTTGTGATAAAGGAATTCTGAGAATTCTTTCCGCATCCATTCGGAGGAATATATTCCCAATCAAGGTCTCGTCCTAGCTTCCTGAATATGGATCAATTAGTTCATATACTATTTTCAATAAAATGTTCCCTTTCCTTGTATATACCATCCTTGTTGGGCTGCTCAGGATCCAATGATCCTCCCATATATTTATTTTCTCCCATGTACCGACTCTCCAAATATGACCCTTCTGAAAGTTTGCAACCCCGCCAACATGCTTTGCCATGTAAATGAAGAGCCATTTTTTGGGCCTGCCTTGAGAAAATTGCCATATGGAAAGTACTTTGCTCTAAGAACTCTTGCACATAGGGTTTCTGGATGAGTGATCATCCTCCAACTCTATTTGGACAACATTGCCAAATTAAAAGCATGTAGGTCTCTGAATCCGATACCTCCTTTCTCCTTTGGGAGGCACATCCACCACCAAGCTAGCCAATGCATTTTCTTCTCTTCCTCAGTGTCACCCCACCAAAACGCTGCCATGGCATCGGTGATTTCTTTGCATATTGTTTTGGGGATTTTGAAAACAGCCATTGCATACACAGGGATGGATTGTATAACTGCCTTCAGTAGGATCTCCTTGCCACCCATGGACACGATTTTTTCTTTCCACCCCTTTAACCTTTTCACTATCCTCTCGATAAGGTTGGTAAAGCTATCACTTCTATCTAGTCCTACCATAGCAGGGAGCCCAAGATACATATCTGAGACTGCTTCAATCATGATATTAAGGTCTGGACACATGCCAGCTCTTACATCAACATTCACATTGGGACTAAAAAGGATACTACTCTTTCCCACACTCACCAACTGACCAGAGCTAGCACAATATTCCTCCAAACCTGACTCAACGAGGTTGCATTAGTCATATCCGCCTTCATAAGGATTAGGGAATCATCAGCAAAAAGTAAATGTGATATTGATGGTGCATTTCTGCACACCCGGACTCCTTCAATGCCACGAACGTCCTCTTTATGAGCCAAAACACTAGACAAACCTTCAGCGCACATGAGAAATAAATAAGGTGATAAGGGATCCCCTTGACAGAGCCCCCTCGTAGGAATAAACCATTCCATCTCTTGATCATTGTATCTAACTTTGTATTTAACAGATGTCAGACACGCCATTATGAGCTACACAATCTCTTCATGGAAACCCAACTTTAACATCATTTTCTCCAAGAACCTCCACTCTACTCGATCTTACGCTTTGTGCATGTCCAGTTTTAATGCATAATAGCCCACCTTCCCTTTCTTTTTATTCTTTATAGTATGTAAGCATTCATAGGCTAGCATAATATTATTCGTAATAAGATGGCCCGGGACAAAAGCACTTTGAACGGGAGAAATAATTTCATCAAGGCAAGAGTTAATGCGAAAAGCAATCATTTTTTAGATCACCTTATAAAGTACGTTGCAGAGACTAATCGCCCTATACTGAGAAATTCTTCATAGTTCATCCACTTTAGGGATCAAGATAATGAATGTATCATTCCATCCTTCAGAGATTATTTTGTTATTGATCGAACTTAAGACTTCAGCAGTTAATGCATCCCCCAATATGTGCCAACATTCTTCAAGAAAATGGCATGGAGACCGTCCGTACCTAAAGCTTTTAGATCACCAAACAGAGCCCTCTTGACTTCCTCCGCCATATAAGGCCTCAGAAACGCTTCATTCATCTCCACTGTCACACGCGACAAAACTTTTTCTAACAGCCCGGGGTCCGGCTCGTCAATTTCCAACGTAAAAAACCCAGCAAAATAATCTGAAATATGCGGGTTCAGGTAGGTTGTACCTTCCTGCCAAGCTCCCTGTTCATTCATCAGCCTGTTTATACGATTTCTCTTCTTCCTGGCTGAGGCGTACTATTGAAAATATTGAGTATTTTTGTCACCAAATTTCAGCCAGTCCAAGCCTCATCTCTAACCCTAGTGTATCTCCTCTAACCGAAGTAATTTTTCAGTTTCCTCTGTGAGCTCTCTCTGCCGGATAACATTCTCCAGGGACAGCACGCCCTAGCAACCTGTTCTAGTTCCTTCTATACTTTCTTCAAGTTCTTTGACCTTTTCTCCTATACAGTTCTATCCCATCTATGGAGATGCTCATGCACATGCGATAGCCGAGCTACAAGGTCACCTCCTAGCACATCAAAGTCCAAAGAAACCCATGCTTCCTGCACCACATCTCGAAATTTGGCCTCTCGTAACCATCGAGCTTCAAACCGCAATACAGCAGGCCCCTTATTTTCTTGGATTTCCTCTCCAACCAGATTCATAAGCAGTGGTCTGTGGTCTAACTTGTAGTATTCCTAGTGCTCTAGGTAGCATTCGGAAATTTCAAACTCCATGCCTCGGTATTTAGGGCTCGGTTTAGTCACTCTCTGATAAGGCCTCTATGCCATGTAAATTTATCACCCACATAGACATGATCAACCAACTGACAGTCCTCCAAAGCATCCCCAAAAGCTTGCATAAAATGAATTGGTTGGTCGTTCCACCCTCCTTTTCAAAAGAGTAGAGAATCTCATTTAGATCTCCCATAACCAGCCATGGAACATCACATACGTCCTTTAGTTCTCTCAATCTTTTCCATGCCAAGTGTTTGTCTTTCCACTTAGGTTCCCCATACAAACCAGTTAATCGCCAGAAATTATCTTGATCACTGCCCATGAACATATCAATAAAATTATCCTTCTTATCTCGCAACGTGAGTGACACTTCTTCCAGTACAGAATCAGTCCTCCACTTTTCCCATCGCTACAAACTACAATCTTGTGGTCCATCTTAAGACGTCTCCGGAGACACTCAGCCGAAAATTCATCAAGATGGGTCTCCATGAGAAACATTAAATCCGGACTCCTACGCTTCTGAACAACCAGAAGCGCTCGTATTGCCGCAACTTGCTGCAAACCGCGACAATTCCAACTTAAGATTTTCATTGTGCCCGGTCCTCCTCCAAGAAGCCGGCCCCTTCCCGAACAAGTTGATTTAGCAGACGAACAAACCCGCCGTAATCAGGAAGATACGGAGGGACAGAAAACCAATCACAACACCTTGCAAGGCAACAGAGTTGCGTCGGGACAGACTACCGGCTTCGCGAGACGTGCACTGGGACAGACAATCAACTTCACGAGACTATGCAGTGACTTATCCTTCAAAACAGCCATGTAGCAGACCAGAAGAGCAAACAACGAGGTCAAACAAGCTCTTCTTCTCTCATGAGGGCCTCACGTTCGCAGTCAAATGGGGCCCATAGCCCCGTGTCAGACGACGGGCAGATGACCGGGCAAGCGGCACGCGAGGGTAGGCGCCAGATATCGCTCGAGAGATGTTGGTTGACTATTGACTAATGAGTTCTATAAAAGTTCATATTTTTTTAATAAAAAACATGAATTTAATAAAAGTTCAGAAAATTTTGGAAGTCCTTAAATTTGGGGGGGGGGGGGGAATTTATGAATTATAAAAATTCCATAAATGTGAAGAAAGTTCAAGAAAGAGAAAAAGGTTGCAAATTTTGGAAAACGTTCATATATTTGGAAAGAAAATTCCAAATTTGAAAGAGAATCATGGATTCGAAAGAGTTCATGCATTTGAACAAAAAAAATGAAAAACGTAAAAATGAACAAAGAAAAAGAGGAAGAAAAACCAGACAAAGTCCGGGCAGAGAAATTAGAAACAAAAGAAAAGAAAAAAGACGGAAAACTTATGGAAACTTCACAAAACCGGTTGGGAGCTTCACACAATGTGCATGGATGAGCTGGCCCACCAAATCTAGTGAAGCAAATGGGGTATGCGAATAACGACCAAGTTTCGATCAAGCAATGAGATCCTACAGTCGGTACTGCTCTGATACCAACTTGTAATGCCCAACATGAGGTCCTAGACCGAACGAAGACTTTGCAATCTCCGCTAAGGATAGAATCGCATATCAGACACACCCCAACATGTGACTAATCATACACGCAAGTGTCACATGTCAAAAATAAGATGGACATCATAATATAATACATTACAAGTAGATATGAGAATGTGAGCATTTAACCTTGCTTACACCCGCCACAACAAAGGGAGGTAACAACATAATAATATGATCCACCAAACAAGCATCAATCAACAAGACAGGATCCGAGTACGGATAAGAAGCACATCTGGAAAAGCAACGTACATCCTTGAGCGTTCCTCATAATACTCCGAATTGAGACCCATGGTCTCATCTGCGTCTTTCTCAAAGGTACCTGCATCTGGTGGTGTTGTAGTATCTATGAGCCTTTTGGGTGTGGCATGGTTAAGTGGTGAGGTTGCAGAAAGCACTAAGCATTTGGAAACCAACTAATCTTATGAGTACTAGAACAAGCTGAGGTAAATCCTACGCAAAAGGGTCACAACTAGAATGATCAGTAAGTGATCTTGAACACCTACTTACGAGTCACTCACAACCCACCGTGTTCTCTTCTTGATCCACTCACAAGAAAGTTGACAGATTATGAGCCACTTAATTGTCAAATCCTATATACCTAAATAGTTGATCCTCACTAACTCAATTATCTTGACATGCAACTATGTCAACTCACCATGCCAGCATGCATGCTCTCTCAACATTCAACTATGCCAACTCACTATGTCACTATGCATGGGAAAAGGCCCACCTTAACATGCATCATGCATGATACTTATATTAAACAAAATTTCTACAACTATATAATAATTAGTCATGTTATATTATATGTGCTTGGGATTCAATTCTCATATTGCTAATTAAAACATTAAACTTTCATACCGTCAATTCTCATAGTTATTGCATCCAATTCCTTCCGTCACGAGCGGGTATAATATCTAGTTAAATTAACTTGGTTGTGGTGTTGTTTAACGTCAATATACGTATATACCATTAGACTTTATTTATGGTACCTCCATGGGTTTGATGCCACTTTTGCCTATTGTTTGAAATTGAATATTCTATCTCTACCATCACATAACATTACAATATCTAAAAACAAAAACAAAAAATCATATTTTTGGTAACTATGCATAATTATTGTGGCAATTGTTCGCTAAATCATGATTAGCATGGGCATCAATGTTGACATATTCCGGCAACTAGAAGTGGAAAAAATATCATCCAAACGAGATCTTGTTTTGAAGCCCTCACGGGACACAATGATGATGCCTCGTTACATGGGAGGCCTCGGCTTCTAGGATTTTGAGCTATTAAAACTAGGTATTTTGTCCCGGTAGTCATGGAGGATCCTAACAAGCCTAGAGTCTTTGAGTGCTTGCGTTCTCAAAGCGATACATTTTCCTTGTTCTTCGATCTTGGATGCTAACTTGGAAAATCATCCGTCCCAGGTGTGGTGCTCCATACTAGAGGGAAGAGACATTATGAAACAAGGATTGGTTAAGCGAACCAGAAATTGCACAACCACAGAGATATGGAACAACAACCACAGAGATATGGAACACAAATTGGATTCCAAGACCGGAGCTAATAAGACCATTAGTTTCGAGAGTTGTGGGCCCTCCCCAACTAGTCTTTGATCTGATAGATAAACCAAATGCTCGGTGAAATTTAGCTTTTATCAATGAAGTTTTTCTGCCCTTTGTCGCAAAAGAAATCTTACAGATCCCTATTTGCCTAAAAAACGTGGATGACTATTGGTCATGGTTGTATGAAAAATCAGGGAATTTTAGCGTAAGGTCGCATACAGAATGATAGTGGAAACAAAGCGTCGCCGCGAGGACTGTATGGAAGGGAGGGCGGGACCCTCAAATAGAAAAGAAGAGGAAAAAGTTTGCGCAAAATTGTGGAAAGTTTTAGTCTCGGCAAAACTATGAGTTTTCATATGGAAATTGGCCCATCAATACATCCCGAGGGAAGACGTGAGAATGCACATAAATATATCTGCAACATGTACTTGTTCAGTGTGCCGGATGCCCGATTCATGGCGCCATAGCCTACTGGAGTGCATGATGGCTCGGCGTGTGTGGTCTCTGGTAGATCAGGAGGAGCTAGATCAGTTAATGGCCAACACTGAATCGAGAGCCAGGAACTAGTTATTCACAATGATAAAGATGATGCTTCATCACAAGTTTATAAGAGTAGCAACAACACACTGGGCAGTATGGTCTGCAAGAAGGAAGTTAATTCATGAAGGAATCAACCAAAGCCCACTGTCTACTCATCTATTCATGACTCATTTCATCACATAGTTGGGAGAAGCAAATGGCACATCTAAAAACCTTGGGGATTGTTCAGTACAATCGAAGCAAGCTCAGAGGTGGATCCCTCCCCCGGTGATGGAGGTGAAGATCAATGTCGATGCAGCTATGTCGCATGGCACTGGTATAGCTGCTGCTGTATGCAGAGATCATCTCAGCACCTATATGGGCTCATCAGCGTTTGTCATCAGAGGCTGACAGATCCGCCAAGTCTGGAAGCAATTGTGTGCCGTGAGGCCTTGTCTTTGGCTGAAGATATGGGCCTCCAAAATATGATGATAGCTTCTGATTTCTCGATGGTGGTGAAGCATATCAACAAAGCGATAGAAAGAAGTTATGGTGTAGTAGTAAAATAAATTAGGCATTGGAAGAATTTGTTTAATTCTTGTACTTTTACTCATGAATCTAGGAACTCAAACTACGAGTCTCATGATCTAGCTAGGCATGCTCTTTTGTTGGATCAATGAAGCACCTTTGGTTGGGGTAGCCTCATGATCCTCATGTAACTCCTGTATCCATTGCACCCGATGAATAAAGCCTAGTAGATTTTCTAAAAAAAAGTTGTCTGCCAGCTGTGATTTGTACGACTGATGGGTGCAGTAACACCCATCAATGATTATATATCAGGAAGTGGTGATTTTGGAGTAGTGAATAATTTTACTCCCTCTGATCCATGTTAATTGTCGGTTTGTCGTTGATTTAGTACAATTTTGTACTAAATCAACCACAATATTATGGACCGGAGGACAAGTACTTGTGCATTTAAGGAATACTACATACTAGAATATCTAAATCTCTGTTAGTGCCCAAAGATGAACCCTTCAAATACCAAAGATAGAAGATGACCAAGCAACTCAAAAATACTTAAAGTGTACTATATTTTATTGTAGTTCAACATAAATAATTTACTTGTAGTTCAACATAAATAATAACTGAAACAATGATACCAGCGACAGGATTTGCAATAATTTACTTGTAGTTCAACATAAATATATTTGGTTCCCACATACATGTTTCGTATAAACCCGAGGAACATCATTTTTGGTAGCATTTGCACAAGTTGTACTCAAAATAGACAACGAGGGGTGGAGCCTTTTACTTCAATCCGAGTCATTGTGCTGATCAAGTATATAATTTTATCTTAATAAAGTACAATTATACAATTTATTCCTCTCGTTTTGTTACCATATGAACTATTAAATTTTGTAAAAAAACACTAATCCAATAGTAGTCTAGATAAATGAAAACATGTATATAAATACAAAAGTAAAGCTGTTGGAATGTGCCCTAGAGGCAATAATAAAGTGGTTATTATTATATTTCCTTAATCATGATAAAGGTTTATTATTCATGCTAGAGTTGTATTGACCGGAAACTTAAATACATGTGTGTATACATAAACAAATATCGTGTCCCTAGTAAGTCTCTACTAGACTAGCTCGTTGATCAAAAGATGGTCAAGTTTTCCTAACCATAGACATGTGTTGTCACTTGATAACGGGATCACATCATTAGGAGAATGATGTGATGTACAAGACCCTTCCGTTAGCTTAGCATATGATCATCTAGTTTATTGCTACTGCTTTCTTAATGTCAAATACATATTCCTTCGACCATGAGATCATGCAACTCTTGGATATCGGAGGAATACCTTGTGTGCTATCAAACATCACAATGTAACTGAGTTATCATAAAGATGCTCTACAGGTATCTCCGAAGGTGGCTGTTGAGTTGGCATGGATCAAGATTGGGATTTGTCACTCCGTGTATCGGAGAGGCATCAATGGGCCCTCTCGGTAATACAACATCACAAGAAGCTTGCAAGCAAAGTGACTATGGTGTTAGTTACAAGATGATGTATTACGGAACGAGTAAAGAGACATGCCGGCAACAAGATTGAACTAGGTATGGAGATGCCGACGATCGAATCTCGTGCAAGCAACATACCGACAGACAACGGGAACTACGTATGTTGTCATAAAGGTTCGACCGATAAAGATCTTCATAGAATATGTAGGAACCAGTATGGGCATCTAGGTCCCGCTATAGGTTATTGAGCGGAGAAGCGTCTTGGTCTACATCATTCTCGAACCCGTAGGGTCCGCACGCCTAAAGTTCGTTGACGAGATAGTATTATATGAGTTATATATGTTGGTGACCGAATGTTGTTCAGAGTTCCGGACGAGATCACAAACATGACAAGGAGCTCTGGAATAGTTTGGAGGTAAAGATTAATATATGTGATAATAGTGTTTGGTCTCGGAAAGGGTTCCGGAATTCATCGGAAGGGGTTTCGGATGTTCCACGAAATGTTCTGGTGCGAGAACACTTTATTTGGGCCAAGGGGTAAAGCCCACGAGGCTTGAGGAAGGTGCAAAAGGAGTTTCGCGGAGGCCAGGGGGACAGACGCCAGGGACCCTTGCATTTGGGGCTAGACGCCAAGGACCCTGGCGTCTGGTCCTGGAGTCCGAGAAGGGCTCTTGCCTTGCATGCCAAACCGACTTTGAGGAGGCTCTTTCTCCAAGACACGACCCCAGGGCTCAACATATAAATAGAGGGGCAGGGCTAGCACCCGGGACACATCAAGATTGACCAAGCCGTGTGCCGGCAACCCACCCCCTCTATTTTATCCTTCGTCATAGTTTCCGTTGTGCTTGGCGAAGCCCTGCGGAGTTTGTTCTTCACCACCACCATCACCATGCCGTTGTGCTGCCGGAACTCATCTACTACTTCGCCCCTCTTGCTGGATCAAGAAGGCGAGGACGTCATCAAGCAGAACATGTGCTGAACACGGAGGTACCGTATGTTTGGTACTTGATCGGGACGAATCGTGAAGGTGTACGACTACATCAACCGCATTGATAAACGCTCCCGCTTAGTGATCTTCAAGGGAATGAAGGTGCTATCCCACTCTCGTAGCTATGCATCTCCATGGATAGATCTCGCATGTGCGTAGAATTTTTTTGTTTTCCATGTTCCCCAACAAAAGCATCACTATAATGATCAATGTAGAAACCAACATGCGTACTGTACATATGCTTCTCAACTATTCACATATCACGTTCCTTGTGCTGGAACCAGCCTAGCAAGGCTCAAATTGTAGACTCGGCACTGATTCTCGTATTTTCATGAATTTATGTCATGCTTTCCGGCGATGTTAGTTCCGTTGGAGGAGTTGTTCTCAACGACTATGAAGACGCATGTGGTGATTGCGTCAATCTCAAGATATCATGCCGAATCGGTATCTCGTAGGTGCTCATTTTTTTTGAAACTGGCCACTGAGGATCTCGCTTTCTTAAAAAAGCTAAAACCATTACAACATGCCCAGAAAGAAGGGCAACACGACCGATCTGGCACCCACAAGACCCACACACACACCGCCGAGGCGAGGACACCGTCGAGGTTGCCTGCAATGTCGTCGTCATCACCTCTCCCCGAGAAAGTGAAACCGACTTCAGCCGGATGACCCGTCAAGGACCCTCCGAACGAACGACACATGAGAACCATGTTGGCCAAAGCCACACAATTGGTCGGCGACGACGAGGACCAAGCAGCTCCGACCTTGATGACAAGCATCGCGGGACAAAAGGAGCACGTCTGGCGCCAACAGAGTCAGAATTGCCCATTGCATGGCATCGTTGCCGCCATGTCACCCTGCAACGCTGCAACTCTGACATTGCGCTCAGAAGCAAGCCGACTGACAAGGAACAAAGACCAGGCATAACCTACATCTTGCCACCATCATCATTGCAGGACAAACCGCGGTGCCAGAACCTCCACACTGTCGAATGGGCACCTATCGACCGCAACGCCATGAACGTCTAGCACATGGAGAGTACGAACCAGATCCCAAGGTCTTCAAGATGACACCCCAAAGGGGGAAACGACGATGCTGACGCTGTCACCCAACCCGACTGGGCCTTAGGCTTTTACCCGAAGACCTAAGACCGAGGGTGTGCAGGGGATGAACTCCACAGCGGCGCCTCCAAGGAGGTGATACGACGTCCACGGAAGCCGATGATACGTCTCCAACGTATCTATAATTTTTGATTGCTCCATGCTATATTATCTTCTGTTTCAGACATTATTGGGCTTTATTATTCACTTTTATATTATTTTTGGGACTAACCTATTAACCGGTGGCCCAGCCCAGAATTGCTGTTTTTTTGCCTATTTCATAGTTTCGCAGAAAAAGAATATCAAACAGAGTCCAAACGGAATGAAACCTTCGGGAACATGATTTTCAGAACGAACATGATCCAGAGGACTTGGACCCTACGTCAAGAAACAAAGGAGGAGGCCATGAGGTAGGGGGCGCGCCTACCCCCCAGGCGCGCCCTCCACCCTCGTGGGCCCCCTGTTGCTCCACCGACGTACTCCTTCCTCCTATATATACCTACGTACCCCCAAACGATCAGAACAGGAGCCAAAAACCTAATTCCACCGTCGCAACCTTCTGTACCCACGAGATCCCATCTTGGGGCCTGTTCTGGAGCTCTGCCGGAGGGGGAATCGATCACAGAGGGCTTCTACATCAACACCATAGCCCCTCCGATGATGTGTGAGTAGTTTACCTCAGACCTTCGGGCCCATAGTTATTAGCTAGATGGTTTCTTCTTTCTTTTTGGATCTCAATACAATGTTCTCCCCCTCTCTCGTGGAGATCTATTCGATGTAATCTTCTTTTTGCGGTGTGTTTGTTGAGACGGATGAATTGTGGGTTTATGATCAAGTTTATCTATTAACAATATTTGAATCTTCTGAGTTCTTTTATGTATGATTGGTTATCTTTGCAAGTCTCTTCGAATTATCAGTTTGGTTTGGCCTACTAGATTGATCTTTCTTGCATTGGGATAAGTGCTTAGCTTTTGGTTCAATCTTGCGGTGTCCTTTCCCAGTGATAGTAGGGACAGCAAGGCACGTATTGTATTGTTGCCATAGAGGATAACAAGATGGGGTTTTTATCATATTGCATGAATTTATCCCTCTACATCATGTCATCTTGCTTAAGGTGTTACTCTGTTCTTAGGAACTTAATACTCTAGATGCATGCTGGATAGCGGTCGATGTGTGGAGTAATAGTAGTAGATGCGAGGTGAGTCGGTCTACTTGTCTTGGACGTGATGCCTATATACATGATCATACCTAGATATTCTCATAACTATGCTCAATTATGTCAATTGCTCAACAGTAATTCGTTCACCCACCGTAAGATACTTATGCTCTTGAGAGAAGCCACTAGTGAAACCTATGGCCCCCGGGTCTATCTTCCATCATATTGATCTTCCAACACTTAACTATTTTCATTGCCTTTTATTTTACTTTGCATCTTTATCATAAAAATACCAAAAACATTATCTTATCATATCTATCAGATCTCACTCTCGTAAGTGACCGTGTAGGGACTGACAACCCCTTATCGCGTTGGTTGCGAGGATTTATTTGTTTTGTGTAGGTGCGAGGGACTCGCGCGTAGCCTCCTACTGTATTGATACCTTGGTTCTCAAAAACTGAGGGAAATACTAATGCTACTTTGCTGCATCACCCTTTCCTCTTCATGGGAAAACCAACGCAATGCTCAAGAGGTAGCAGCCGACCCTGCCGGCCGATAAAAGCCGAGCGAGCTTTCGCTCGGAGCACCACCCAACACCACACCCACACGCACCGCACCTCCGCTAATTTGCAGACCTCCCATGATGTCATCACGCCGACCACACATGAGAGCAACCACAAACCTGCAACGCCAGCCACTGCATAGAGACCACTAAGCTTCCAGGAGGTGGGCTGCCACCCCACCCTCACAGACCAATAGGACGCATGAAGGAAATATGCCCTAGAGGCAATAATAAAGTTGTTATTTTATATTTCCTTGTTCATGATAAAAGTTTATTACTCATGCTAGAATTGTATTGATTGGAAACCTAAATATATGTGTGAATACATAAACAAATATTGTGTCCCTAGTAAGCCTCTACTAGACTAGCTCGTTGATCAAAGATGGTTAAGGTTTCCTAACAATGGACATGTGTTGTCATTTGATAACGAGATCAAATCATTAGGAGAATGATGTGATGGACAAGACCCATCTGTTAGCTTAGCATAATGATCATTAAGTTTATTGCTATTGCTTTCCTCATGTCAAATACATATTCCTTCAACTATGAGATTATGCAACTCCCGGATACCGGAGGAATACCTTGTGTGCTATCAAACGTCACAACATAACTGGGTGATCATAAAGATGCTCTACAGGTATCTCCGAAGGTGTTTGTTGAGTTGGCATAGATCGAGATTATGATTTGTCTCTCCGAGTATCGGAGAAGTATCTCTGGGCCCTCTCGGTAATACACATCATAAGCTTGCAAGCAAATGACTAAGGAGTTAGTTACGAGGTGATGTATTACATAACGAGTAAAGAGACTTGCCGGTAACAATATTTAACTAGGTATGAAGATACCGACGATCGAATCTCGGGCAAGTAACATAACGATGGATAAAGGGAATTATGTATGTTTTCATTACCGTTCGACCGATAAAGATCTTCGTAGAATATGTAGGAGCCAATATGGGCATCCAGGTTCCGCTATTGGTTATTGACCGGAGAGGTGTCTCGGTCATGTCTACATAGTTCTCGAACCCGTAGGGTCCGCACGCTTAACGTTCGTTGATGATATAGTGTTATATGAGTTATATGATTTGGTGACGGAATGTTGTTCAGAGTCTTGGATGTGATCACGGACATGACGAGGAGTCTCGAAATGTTCTAGATGCAATGATCGATATAGAGGACGATGGTATTTGGACACCGGAAGTGTTTTGGGACGTACCGAGAAGGAATCGGGTCACCGGAAGGGGTTCCGGGCTCCCCCTGGCATGTATGGGCTTAATGGGCCAAAGGGAGGGACAGACCAGCCCACTAGGGGGCTGGTGCGCCCCTCTACTTGGTTGGCCGGCCCTAGGGACGAAAAAGGGGAGGGCTAGCCCCTCCCGCCTTTCCCTCTAATGGGAGAAAGGAAGGGGGGGGGGGGGCGCCACCCTCCCCTGCTTTTCCCCGCGCTCCAAATAGGGAAAGGTGGGGCCACCTTGGGAGAGACCCCAAGTAGGATTCCCCCTACTCGGGCGCCCCCTTAGCTGCTCCTCCCTCCCTCCCACCTATATAAATGTTGGGAGATCACATCACCATCACCATCACCATGCTGTCGTGCTGTCGGAACTCATCTACTACCTCACCGTCTTGCTGGATTAAGAAGGCGGATGACGTCACCGAGCTGAACGTGTGCAGAACTCAGAGGTGTCGTGCGTTTCATACTAGATCGGTTGGAGCACGAAGAAAGTTTGACTACATCAACCGCTTGTAAAACTCTTTCGCTTACGGTCTACGAGGTACGTAGACATACTCTCCCCCTCATTGCTATGCATCTCCATGGATAGATCATTGCGTGTGCATAGAATTTTTTTGTTTTCCATGCAACGATTCCCAATAGTGGCATCCAAGCCAAGTCTATGCGTAGATGATATGCACGAGTAGAACACAAAGAGTTGTGGGCGGTGATGGTCATACTGCTTACCACCAACGTCTTATTTTGATTCGGCGGGATTGTGGGATGAAGCGGCCCGGACCAACCTTACATGTCCACGTACATGAGACCGGTTCCACCGACAGACATGCAACTAGTTTTGCATAAAGGTGGCTGGCGGGGGTCTGTTTCTCCTACTTTAGTTGAATCGAATTTGACTGTGGCCGTTCCTTGAATAAGTTTGAAACAACAAACTTGATAAATCACCGTTGTGGTTTTTGCCGTAGGTAAGAACGGTTCTTGCCAGAAGCACGTAGCAGCCACGAAAAACTTGCAACAACAAAGTAGAGGACGTCTAACTTGTTTTTGCAGGGCATGTTGTGATGTGATATGGTCAAGACATGATGTGATATACGTTATTGTATGAGATGATCATGTTTTGCAATTTATCGGCAAATGGCAGGAGCCTTACGGTTGTCTCTTTATTGTATGAAATGCAAACGCCATGTAATTGCTTTACTTTATCACTATGCGTTAGCGATAGTTGTAGAAGCAATAGTTGGTGAAACAGCCACGACGCAACGATGGAGATCAAGTGTCGAGCCGATGACGATGGAGATAATGATGATGCTTTGGAGATGGAGATGAAAAGCACAAGATGATGATGGCCATGTGCAGACAAGAAAGATACCGAAATCAGGAACCAATTATGTCACATATTTTGATTGCATGTGATGTTTATCTTTTATGCATCTTATTTTGCTTAGAACGGCGATAGCATTATAAGATGATCCCTTCACTAAATTTCAAGATAAAAGTGTTCTCCCCAAGTATGCGCCATTGCGAAAGTTCGTCGTTTCGAGACACCACGTGATGATCGGGTGTGATAGACTCTATGTTCACATACAATGGGTGTAAGACAGTTTTGCACATGAAGAATACTTGGGTTAAACTTGACGAGCCTAACATGTACAAACATGGTCTCGGAACATTGGAGACCGAAAGGTCGAACGTGAGTCATATAGTAGATATGATCAACATAGAGATGTTCACCATTGATGACTACCCCATCTCACGTGATGATCGGACATGGGTTAGTTGATTTGGATTACGTATCACTTATATAACTTGAGGGTGTTTATTTAAGTGGGAGTTCATTAGTAATTTCATTAATTGAACTTAATTTATCATGAACTTAGTCCTGATAGTATTTGCTAATCTATGTTGTAGATCAATAGCTCGCGATGTAGATCCCCTATTTTTGATATGTTCCTAGAGAAAACTAAGTTGAAAGATGATAGTATCAATAATGCGGTCTGGTTCCATGATCACAGGATTATATTCATTGTTGCACAGAAGAATTATGTCCTTGATGCACCGCTAGGTGACACACCAATTGCAGGATCGGATGCAGACGTTATGAACATTTGGCAAGCTTGATATGATGACTACTTAATAGTTTAGTGCACCATGCTTTATAGCTTAGAACCAGGATTTCAAAAACGTTTTGAATGCCACAGAGCATATGAGATGTGCCAAGAGCTGAAATTGGTATTTCAGACTCATGCCTGTGTCGAAAGGTATGAGACCTCTGACAAGTACTTTTCCTACAAGATGGAGGATAATAGCTTAGCGAGTGTGCATGTGCTGAGAATGTCTGGGTACTACAATCACTTAAATCAAGTGGGAGTTAATCTTCCAGATAAGATAGTGATTCACAGAGTTCTCTAGTCACTATCACCAAGCTACTAGAACTTTGTGATGAACTATAATATGCAAGGGATGACAAAAACGATTCCCGAGTTCTTCGTGATGCCGAAATCGAAGAAGGTAGAAATCAAGAAAGAGCATCAAGTGTTGATGGTTGACAAGACCACTAGTTTCAGAAAAAGGGCAAAGTGAAAGAAATGGAACATCAAGAAGAATGGCAAGCAAGTTGCCACTCCCGTGAAGAAGCCCAAAGCTGGACCTAAGCCTGAAACTGAGTGCTTCTACTTCAAAGGGAATGGTCACTAGAAGCGGAACTACCCCCAAATACTTGGCGGATAAGAAGGATGGAAAAGTGAACAAAGATATATTTGATATACACGTTATTGATGTGTACCTCACTAGTGCTCATAGTAGCCCCTGGGTATTTGATATCGGTTCAGTTGCTAAGAAATAGTAACTCAAAACAGGAATTGCACAATAAACAGAGACTAGTTAAGGGCGAGGTAACGATGTGTGTTGGAAGTGATCCCAAGGTTGATATGATCACCATCGCACACCACCTGTACCTTCGGGATTAGTGTTGAGCCTAAATAAATGTTATTTGGTGTTTGCGTTGAGCATGAACATGATTGGATCGTGTTTATTGCAATACGGTTATTCATCTAAGTCAGAGAATAATTGTTATTCTGTCTACATGTATAAAACCTTCTATGGTCATACACCCAATGTAAATGGTTTATTGAATCTCGATCATAGTGATACACATATTCATAATATTGATGCCATAATGATAGTGCAACATACTTGTGGCACTGTCGTTTAAGTCATATTGGTGTAAAGCGCAGGAAGAAACTCCATGCGGATGGACTTTTGGAATCACTTGATTATGAATCATTTGATACTTGTGAACCATGCCTCTCATGGGCAAGATGACTAAAACTCCGTTCTCCGGAACAATGGAGCGAGCTAATGACTTATTGGAAATAATACATACCAATGTATGCGGTCTGATGAGTGTTGAAGCACGCGGCGGGTATCGTTATTTTCTGACCTTCACAAATGATTTGAGTAGGTATGGGTATATCTACTTGATGAAACACAAGTCTGAAACATTTGAAAAGTTTAATGAAATTCAGAGTGAAGTGGAGAATTGATATGTCTCCAACGTATCTATAATTTTTTATTGTTCCATGCTATTATATTATCTGTTTTGGATGTTTTATATGCATTAATATGCTATTTTATATGATTTTTTGGGACTAACCTATTAACCTAGAGCCCAGTGCCAATTTTTGTTTTTTCCTTGTTTTAGAGTTTCGCACAAAAGGAATACCAAAAGGAGCCCACATGGGATAAAACTTTTGCGAGGATTTTTCTTGGACCAGAAGACACCCAGGAGACTTGGAGTGCAAGTCAGAAGAGCCACGAGGGGGAGGGCGCGCCCCCTGACCTTGTGGGCTCCTCTGTGACCCCCTGACCTAGATCTTCCTCCTATATATACTCTTATACCCCAAAAACATCCAGGGGAGCCACGAAACCACTTTTCCACCACCACAACCTTATGTACCCATGAGATCCCATCTTAGGGCCTTTTCCGGCGTCCTACCGGAGGGGGATTCGATCACAGAGGGCTTGTACATCAACATCATTGCCTCTCCGATGAAGCATGAGTAATTTACCTCAGACCTACAGGTCCATAGCTAGTAGCTAGATGGCTTCTTCTCTCTCTTTGATTCTCAATACAAAGTTCTCCTCGATGTTCTTGGAGATCTATTTGATGTAATACTCTCTTGCGGTGTGTTTGCCGAGATCCGATGAATTGTGGATTTATGATCAGCTTATCTATGAATATTATTTGAATCTTCTCTGAATTCTTATATGCATGATTTGATATCTTTGCAAGTCTCCTCGAACTATCGATTTGGTTTGGCCAACTAGATTGGTTTTTCTTGCAATGGGAGAAGTGCTTAGCTTTGGGTTCAATCTTGTGGTGTCCTTTCCCACTGACAGAAGGGGAAACGACACCTATTGTATTGTTGCCATCGAGGATAAAAAGATGGGGTTTTCATCATATTGATTGAGTTAATTCCTCTACATCATGTCATCTTGCTTAATGCGTTACTCTGTTCTTATGAACTTAATACTCTAGATGCATGCTCGATAGCGGTCGATGTGTGGAGTAATAGTAGTAGATGCAGAATCATTTCGGTCTATTTGACACGGATGTGATGCCTATATTCATGATCATTGCCTTAGATATCGTCATAACTGTGCACTTTTCTATCAATTGCTCCGCGGTAATTTGTTCACCCACCGTAATAATTTCTATATTGAGAGAAGCCTCTAGTGAAACCTATGGCCCTTGGGTCTATTTTACATCATATTAGTTTCCCGTCAACTTGCCAATTTATGTCTCCGTTCCTTTATTTTGCAATCTTTTACTTTCCGTTCGATAAACCAAAAATACCAAAAATATTACTTTACTGTTTATCCATCTCTATCAGATCTCACTTTGCAAATAACCGTGAAGGGATTGACAACCCCTTTATCGCGTTGGGTGCAGGTTGGTGTTTGTTTGTGCAGGTATTAGGTGACTTGCGCGTTGTCTCCTACTGGATTGATACCTTGGTTCTCAAAAACTAAGGAAAATACTTACTCTACTTTGCTGCATCACCTTTCCTATTCAAGGAAAAAACCAAAGCAAGCTCAAGAGGTAGCAGGAAGGATTTTTGGCGCCGTTGCCGGGGAGATCTACACCAAGTCAAGACATACCAAGTACCCATCATAAACTCTCATCCCTCGTGTTACATTATTCGCCATTCGCCTCTCGTTTTCCTCTCCCCCACTTCTAAAACGATTTTCGAAAAGATTTGCCTTTTCTTCGCCCCTCTTCCGTTCGTATTCTTTGCTTGTATTTTGTGTTCTCGTGTGTGGATTTCTTGCTTTGTCACGATGGCTCAAGATAATACCAAATTGTGTGAGTTTTCCAATACAACAACAATGATTTTATTAGTACTCCAGTCGCTCCCGATGCTAATGTAGAATCTTGTGAAATTAATACTGCTTTGCTGAATCTTGTTATGAAAGATCAATTTTTCGGCCTTCCCAATGAAGATGTCGCATCCCATCTTAATAATTTCATTGATTTGTGTGATATGCAAAAGAAAAAAGATGTGGATAATGATATTGTTAAGTTGAAGCTATTTCCATTCTCACTTCGAGATCGTGCTAAAACTTGGTTTTCATCTTTGCCTAAAAATAGTATTGATTCATGGAACAAGTGTAAAGATGCCTTTATTTCCAAGTATTTTCCTCCCACTAAGATCATCTCCCTTAGGAATGATATTATGAATTTTAAGCAACTTGATCATGAACATGTTGCGCAATCTTAGGAGAGGATGAATTTGATTAGTAGGAATTGCCCTACTCATGGTTTGAATTTGTGGATGATTATACAAAAAAAGTTATGTCGGATTGAATTTTGCTTTTAGAAATATTTTAGATTCGGCCGCGGGAAGCTCTTTTACGGAAATTATTTTAGAGAAGCTACTAAACTCCTAGATAATATTATGGTTAATTATTCTCAATGGCATACCGAAAGACCTCCCACTAGTAAAAAGATGCATGCAATTGAAGAAATTAATGTTTTGAGTGGAAAGATTGATGAGCTTATGAAATTATTTGCTAGCAAGTGTGATCCTATTGATCCTAATGATATGCCTTTGTCTACTTTTATTGAAAACAATAATGAATCTATGGATGTGAACTTTGTTGGTAGGAACAATTTTGGTAATAACGCGTATAGAGGTAATTTTAATCCTAGGTCGTTCCCTAGTAATTCCTGTAATAATTATGGTAATTCGTACAACAATTCTTATGGAAATTATAATAAGATGCCCTCTGATTTTGAGAATAGTGTCAAAGAATTAATAAGCTCGCAAAAGAATTTCAACGCTTTGCTTGAAGAAAAATTGCTTAAGATTGATGATTTGGCTAGAAACATGGATATAATTTCTCTTTATGTTGATGCTTTGAAACTTAGATCTATTCCACCTAAGCATGATATCAATGTGTCTTTCAAAGCCATGATAATTTCCATTGATGAGTGCTAAGCAAGAACCGCTAAGATGCGTCACTACTGCAGGATACTACTAACGCGACACTACGATCAGAGATCCTTTGCCGAAACTTTGTGCGATGCAATAATCGCAAACGGTGGTGTAAAAACCCATCAAAAAAGGTGCAAAACATTTGCGATGGCGGAGCCATCAAACACGGTTCAGATTTTAGTTGCATGTGCGATGCAGGGCACACGATTAATCCATTCAAACTATTTGCGATGAGGCAGAACAACAAAAACAGGCAGCCATATCAATGTGTGTGCGATGCAGGACACATGGTTAATCCATTCAAACTGTTTGCGATGAGGTAGAACAACAGAAACGGGCAGCCATATCAATGTGTACGATATACGACATACGGTTCACTCGGATGAACTGTTTTCGATTAGGGAACACAACAGAAACGGTTCAACTTAACAAGATGTGTGTGATATGCGGCATACATTTCACATGGATGAACTGTTTGCGATGAGCCAAAAGAACACAAACGAGTCGTGTAAACAAGATGCGTGTGATACGTGGCAAACAGCCGACTCGGATGAACTGTTTGTGTTGAGAAATTACAACACAGACGGTCAGTTACTTCGTGTGCGATTCTTTGTGTATAAAAAACTTTGAAAAATGCAAACTAGTTGCTTGCGGTGGCTAGGAGTATCGCACACGATGCGTCTGCGAGTACTCGTGTGCGATGATTAGTATGTTACACATATGTTTCCTTATGTTAACATGTGTGTTGATACGTCTCCAACGTATCTATAATTTTTTATTGTTCCATGTTGTTTTATTATTAATATTAGATGTTTTATAATCATTTTATATCATTTTTTGGTACTAACCTATTGACATAGTGCCAAGTGCCAGTTGCTGTTTTTTCCCATGTTTTTTACATCGCAGGAAATCAATATCAGATGAAGTTCAAATGGGGTTCACCACCTCCATTGGTGCCTCTCCGGTGATGCATGAGTAGTTCCTTGTAGGCCTTTGGGTCCGTAGTTAATAGCTAGATGGCTTTCTCTCTCTCGCTGAATTCTCAATACAATGGTCTCTTGGAGATCCATATGATGTAACTCTTTTGTGGTGTGTTTGTTGGGTGATGTCTACTACGCAACCTTCTTCTTGTAGACGTTTTTGGGCCTCCAAGTGCAGAGGTTTGTAGGACAGTAGCAAATTTCCCTCAAGTGGATGACCTAAGGTTTATCAATCCGTGGGAGGCGTAGGATGAAGATGGTCTCTCTCAAACAACCGTGCAACCAAATAACAAAGAGTCTCTTGTGTCCCCAACACACCCAATACAATGGTAAATTGTATATGTGCACTAGTTCGGCGAAGAGATGGTGATAGAAGTGCAATATGGATGGTAGATATAGGTTTTTGTAATCTGAAAAAATATAAAAATAGCAAGGTAGCAAGTGGTAAAACTGATCGTAAACGGTACTACAATGCTAGGAAACAAGGCCTAGGGTTCATACTTTCAGTAGTGCAAGTTCTCTCAACAATAATAACATAACTGGATCATATAACTATCCCTCAACATGCAATAAATAGTCACTCCAAAGTCACTAATAGCGGAGAACAAACGAAGAGATTATTGTAGGCACGAAACCACCTCAAAGTTATCCTTTCTGATCGATCTATTCAAGAGTCTGTAGTAAAATAACATGAAGCTATTCTTTCCGTTCGATCTATCCTAGAGTTCGCACTAGAATAACACCTTAAGACACAAATCAACCAAAACCATAATGTCACCAAGATACTCCAATGTCACCTCAAGTATCCGTGGGTATGATTATACGATATGCATCACACAATCTCAGATTCATGTATTCAACCAACACAAAGAATTTCAAAGAGTGCCCCAAAGTTTCTACCGGAGAGTCAAGAAGAAACGTGTGCCAACCCATATGCATAAGTTCACAAGGTCACTGGACCCGCAAGTTGATCACTGATAACCCACAAGTATAGGGGATCGCAACAGTTTTCGAGGGTAGAGTATTCAACCCAAATTTGTTGATTCGACACAAGGGGAGCCAAAGAATATTCTCAAGTATTAGCAGCTGAGTTGTCAATTCAACCACACCGGAAACTTAGTATCTGCAGCAAAGTGTTTAGTAGCAAAGTAATATGATAGTGGTGGTAACGGTGACAAAAGAGTAGTCACGAGCAATAGTAAATATTTTTGGTATTTTGTAGTGATTGTAACAAAGAGTGGAAAGTAAATAAGCGAGAACCAAAGATATGGAAAGCTCGTAGGCACCGGATCAATGATGGATAATTATGCGGATGCGGTTCATCATGTAATGATCATAACATAGGGTGACATGTAACTAGCTCCAATTCATCAATATAATGTAGGCATGTATTCGAATATAGTCATACGTGCTTATGTAAAATAACTTGCATGACATCTTTTGTCCTACCCTCCCGTGGCAGCGGGTCCTAATGGAAACTAAGGGATATTAAGGCCTCCTTTTAATAGAGTACCGAACAAAGCATTAACACATAGTGAATACATGAACTCCTCAAACTATGGTCATCACCGGGAGTGGTCTCGATTATTGTCACTTCGGGGTTGCTGGATCATAACACATAGTAGGTGACTGTAGACTTGCAAGATAGGATCAAGAACTCACATATATTCATGAAAACATAATAGGTTCAGATCTGAAATCATGGCACTCGGGCCCTAGTGACAAGCATTAAGCATAGCAAAGTCATAGCAACATCAATCTCGTAACATAGTGGATACTAGGATCAAACCCTAACAAAACTAACTCGATTACATGATAGATCTCATCCAACCCATCACCGTCCAGCAAGCCTACGATGGAATTACTCACGCACGGCGGTGAGCATCATAAAATTGGTGATGGAGGATGGTTGATGATGACGACGGCGACGAATCCCCCTCTCCGGAGCCCCGAACAGACTCCAGATCAGCCCTCTCCCGAGAGATTTTAGGGCTTGGCGGCGGCTCCATATCGTAAAACGTGATGATTTCTTCTCTCCTATTTTTTCTCTACGAAAGCCAATATATAGAGTTGGAGTTGGCGTCGGAGGAGGTCCAGGGGGCCCACGAGATAGGGGGCGCGCCCTAGGGGGGACGCGCCCCCCACCCTCATGGAAAGGGTGTGGGCCCCCTGGTCTTCATATTTGGCGAGGATTTTTTATTATTTTTTATAAGACATCCCGTGGAGTTTCAGGTCATTCCGAGAACTTACATTTTTCGCACATAAAACAACATCATGGCAATTCTACTGAAAACAGCGTCAGTCCGGGTTAGTTCCATTCAAATCATACAAGTTAGAGTCCAAAACAAGGGCAAAAGTGTTTGGAAAAGTAGATACGACGGAGACGTATCAATCACCAAAACATACATCAAGTAGATCACGTGAATATCCCATTGTCACCACAGATAAGCACATGCAAGACATACATCAAGTGTTCTCAAATCCTTAAAGACTCAATCCGATAAGATAACTTCAAAGGGAAAACTCAATCCATTACAAGAGAGTAGAGGGGAGAAACATCATAAGATCCAACTATAATAGCAAAGCTCGCGGTACATCAAGATCGTGCCAAATCAAGAACACGAGAGAGAGAGAGAGAGAGAGAGAGAGAGAGAGAGAGAGATCAAACACATAGCTATTGGTACATACCCTCAGCCCCGAGGGTGAACTACTCCCTCCTCGTCATGGAGAGCGCCGGGATGATGAAGATGGCCACCGGTGATGATTCCCCCCTACGGCAGGGTGCCGGAACAGGGTCCCGATTGGTTTTTCGTGGCTATAAAGGCTTGCGGTGGCGGAACTCCCGATCTAGGTTTCTTTTCGGGGGTTTCTGTATTTATAGGATTTTTTGGCGTCGATCTCACATCAGGGGGGGTCTCCGAGTCATCCACGAGGAAGGGGGCGCGCCCAGGGGGGTAGGGCGCGCCCTCCACCCTCATGGATGGCTCGGGACTCTTCTAGCCCAACTATTTTACTCCGGCGGCTTCTTTTGGTCCATAAAAAATCATCAAAAATTGGCACGTCAATTGGACTCCGTTTGGTATTCCTTTTCTGTAAAACTCAAAAACAAGGAAAAAACAGAAACTGGCACTGGGCTCTAGGTTAATAGGTTAGTCCCAAAAATCATATTAAATAGCATATAAATGCATATAAAACATCAAAGATGGATAATATAATAGCATGGAATAATCGAAAATTATAGATACGTTGGAGACGTATCATTGGGATCTGATGAACTTCGAGTTTATGATCAGTTATATCTTTTTATATCCATGGAAGTTATTTGAGTTTCTTTGATCTCTTATATGCATGATCTCTTATAGCCTCGTACTTCTTCTCTGATATCTAGGTTTTGTTTGGCCAACTTGATCTATTTATGTTGCAATGGGAAGAGGTGCCCGGTAGTGGGTTCGATCTTGCGGTGCTCGATCCCAGTGACAGAAAGGGAACCGCCACGGATGTATCGTTGCTACTAAGGATAAAAAGACAAGATCTATATCTACCGCCATATAGATAAACGGATATTGTCTACATCATGTCATCGTTCTTATTGCATTGCTGTGTTTTTCCATGAACTTAATACACTAGATGCATGCTGGATAGCGGTCGATCTATGGAGTAATAGTAGTAGATGCAGGCAGGAGTCGGTCTACTAATCTTGGACGTGATGCCTATGTAATGATCATTGCCTGGATATCATCATAATTATTTGAAGTTCTATCAATTGCCCAACAGTAATTTGTTTACCCACCGTTTGCTATTTTTCTCGAGAGAAGCCACTAGTGAAACCTACGGCCCCCGGGTCTTATTTCTCATATATTTGCTTTGCGATATATTTTATTTGCACCTTTTTATTCAGATATATTAAACCAAAAACACAAAAATACTTTGCTGCACTTTATTTTATTTGCGATCTATTTATTTAATCTATTACAACTTTCTCCCGTCATCATGCAAAATTTCTAGCGCCGTACCCCGAAAGGGATTGACAACCCCTTTAACACGTCAGGTTGCGAGGTGTTGTTATTTGTGTGTAGGGGATGTTTACGTTGTGTTGCTTGGTTCTCCTACTGGTTCGATAACTTGGTTTCATATCTGAGGGAAATACCTACCGCCGTTGTGCTGCATCATCCCTTCCTCTTTGGGGAAATACCGACATAGCTTCAAGCGACATCATGTGTGAATTTGCAATATGGACAGTTAATATGCAAATGCCTTCTAGGCATCGTGCACACACTTAAACTCAATGAACTATGTACGATACTAATACTTTCCATGAAAATTTATGAACTTGGGTAACAACATTTGAGTAACATATATATAGTGGTTACACTATTCGACAAAAGGAGGATCTTCGTAACACGGTTTTGACAACCATATGGTCCATATCTACATACTTAACATAGTAACAACTATCACATTTTACAAGTCTAAGGGCCAACAACCATATGGTCCATATCTACATACTTAACATATATAGTAACAACTAGCACATTTTAAGAGGCTGAGGGCCAACAACCACAACTATCCACTAGAAGCAGCTTGATCACGGCGACTCGGCATCTCGTCAATGAAAAGGAAGGGCCCTCCTGTGCCTTGGTAGAGCATGAGTAGAACAGTGTCTCCAATTTTCCAATATGGATGCATTGCCACGAGAAGCGAGAACTTGTTAATTTGAATGGTTCCATTCCTGCGGGAAATGCAGTACCTTGCAATCATTTTGGCGTTATTAGCAGGCACAAGTGTAAGTCAACCACGCCGGGAAATCGATCCAGGAACTGCTACAGGGGGAATTTCTGTTGACATGTAGAATAAAAAACAATTGTAACATATCGTTGAAGATATATATAATTTATGAGCATCACCATTAAAATAAGACTATTTACTAGCGTTTTTGTGCACACAATTGGTCTTGTTCAGTGTGTTCACCATAGGTCTAATTAATCCCATCCAAGATCCAACGTTCATACGCTGTGCTATCTCTGTCAGATTATCAACAAAGTTTATGACATGCTTCAAGTCCTTCCAGTGAAATTTGGTACACTTAGTAACATACAGATCGTTCACTATGCATCCAATATATCCTGCTCAAAAGATGGAAATGTATTATTTATTCACAACATGGCAGAAGAATATATAGTGCACATAAGTTGGTAAATAGAATTTGTTACTACCTAGGAACGGAGTCAGAATATGATATCACAATTGGTTGCTTAAATAGTGGTCAATTGGTTGCTTAAATAGTAATATGACGGCATGGAGAAAGTTGAAAGGACACTAACCTCGATCAGACTTTGATCGGCTGATGATGTTGGGGAAGTAAACATCCATGTTAATTAGACCAGGCTGTGGTGCACGCACTAGAATCTTATTGCCATCTTTCATTTCATAACACTTAGACATTTTTCTCCAAATGTCCGCATTAAAATAGGAGTGACCATCTTTGTCAAGTTTTACACTAACCGTCATTGTAAATCCATGCTACATTGTCAATATGACATCCTGGGAGTCATCAGCAAAGTAAATCCCAAGATTTCCTTCTACTCCTGTTCTTGCAAAGCAAGGGATGTACTGCTTGAAATCAAAATTAAGATCGTAAATTAGATATATTGAAATAATAGGGCAAGATGCAAATATGGGAGTAACTGATAGAACATATCAATATATAGATGAAAGCAAAGTACAAAAGTATAGAATAAAAAATAGACAATGTAACAAAGATTTGATGCAAATATATAGATAATGTAGCAACAGGCGGTATATGTTCACAAATTTAGGCCATGCCGACCATGGTAGGTTGAGATTGAACATACCGAGCGCTCCATGAAGTCATCCGGAATGGTGAGATAGAACTTCGTTTCCGACTGGCCACGACCACAGTTGCCCGATTTGTGCTCGCACTGTGGACACAAGAATGAACACCCACGAATCAGCTAGAACAAAAAAAGATTCCATGGCGATTTTCCACCGGTTGATTAACAGCAACGGATGGACTGCGATAAGAGATGAGTGAATATTTCGCTAATTAAGTTGATTACCTTCTCCATGAGAAAAATCCCCGGCCCAATCCCGTAGAAAACCCCAGTCGACCAGAGTCTAGAATGTCGGTGCAGATAGGCGGCGGAAAGCGGTAGGGGCGGATTTTCTTTTTCCTTTTGCATGTGTGAGTGAACACACAAGGTTCGCAGAGGCGACGGAGATGAATCGTGTGCGATAGTAAATCACCGAGATTGAATGGGAATCCAAATTTCCTTTGTCCTTCATCCATGAGTTTTTTCTAAAATGAACATAAACCCTGCTAATCACCGTGTTCAAATTTGACACTTTTCCGGGTTCATTTACAATATTTAGGGGATTATGTGCATTTTGTAGGCATTAATGCACATAATTCAAATTCCAACAATTGGTGCTTGAAAAGGTGCACAAGATGGTGTGGAAAAACTATACTCGTGGTATTTAGTAATTTCTCAAGCCTTTTACAAGGAACGGGCAGATATTTCAATGCAATGTGTGGCAATAGTCAACCACAAACGCGTCATTTACTGGGTTATCAACTATAGAACAATGATATATATTCGTGAAAAACATGACGCCTGGCATTGTGCCATGGTATGGCCTCACCGTGCCCTGGTTAAAAGCTGAGAAGGTTTGATTTATGTCGTCATGCACACCCTTCATAAATCGAACCATCACCGACGAAGTTCAATGCTTTCGAGAGGGAAATCACCAAGATTGAAGGGGAATCCAAATTTTCGTCCTAGTTTGTCATTCAGTTTTTTCCCAGCGATCAACATACCTCCTCAAATGCAATGTGTTCAAATTTGAACTTTTTTCGAACTCATTTAACATATTTAGGGGATTATGTGCATTTTCTAGGCATTAATTATGCACATAATTCAAATTCAAACAATCGGTGCATGAAAAGGTGCGCAAGAACGGTCTGGAAAACCATGCTCGTGCTATTTAGTACATTCTCATGCCTTTTACAAGGAATGGCCAGATATTTCAAGGAAATGTGTGGCAATAGTCAACCATAAACGCGTCGTTTACTGGGTTAACAACTATACAAAAATGAAATACATGCTTGGAAAACATGACGCCTGGTGTGGTGCCATGGTATGACCTCACCGTGCCCTGGTAAAAATGTCATCATGCACGCCTTTCATAAAATGAACCATCACTGAGGAAGTTTCATGGTTTCGAGGGGGAAATCACCAAGATTGAATGAGGGGTCCAAATTTCCTTTGTCCACAAGTTTTTTTTTCTATGATGAACATACAACCTGCAAATCACCGTGTTCAAATTTGGCACTTTTCCGGGTTCATTTGCCATATTTAGGGGATTATGTGCATTTCCTAGGCATTAATGCACATAATTCAAGTTCAAACAATCGGTGCATGAAAGGGTCCACAAGAACGGCATGGAAAACCATGCTCGTGCCATTTAGTAAATTCTCATGCCTTTTACAGGGAATGGACATATATTTTGATGAAATCTGTGGCAATATATAGTCAACCACAAATGTTTGTTTGTTGGGTTTTCAACTATAGAAAAATGAAATAAATGCTTAAAAACATGATGCCTGGCATGGTGCCATGGTATGACCTCACCATGCCCTGGTAAAAATTTGAGAAGGTTTGGCTTATGTCGTCATGCACGCCCTTCATAAATCGAACCATCACCGAGGAAGTTCCATGCTTTCGAGAGGGAAATCCCCTAGATTGAAGGGGAATCCAAAATTTTGTCCTAGTTTGTCATTCAATTTTTCCCAACGATCAACATACCGCGTCAAATGCAACGTGTTCAAATTTGACATTTTTCCGGGCTCATTTACCATATTTAGGGGATTATGTGCATTTTCTAGGCATTAATGGACATAATTCAAATTCGAACAATCGGTGCATGAAAAGGTGCACAAGAACGGTCTGGAAAACCATGCTCGTGTTATTTAGTACATTTTCATGCCTTTTACAAGGAATGGGCAGATATTTGAAGGAAATGTGTGGCAATAGTCAACCATAAACGCGCCATTTAATCGGTTAACAACTATAGAAAAAATGAAACACATGGTTGGAAAACATGATGCCTGGCGTGGTGCCATGGTATGGCCTCACCATGCCCTGGTAAAAATTGGAGAATTTTTTCCTTATGTCATGATGCACGCCTTTCATAAATCAAACCATCACCGAGGAAGTTTCATGGTTTCGAGGGGGAAATCACCAAGATTGAAGGGGGTCCAAATTTCCTTTGTCCTTTGTCCATGAGTTTTTTCTACGATGAACATACAACCTGCAAATCATCATGTTCAAATTTGGCACTTTTCCGGGTTCATTTGCCATATTTAGGGGATTATGTGCATTTCCTAGGCATTAATGCACATAATTCAACTTCAAACAATCGGTGCATGAAAGGGTGCACAAGAACGGCCTGGAAAACCATGCTCGTGCCATTTAGTAAATTCTCAAGCCTTTTACAAGGAAGGGACATATATTTCGATAAAATGTGTGGCAATAGTCAACCACAAACGTTTGTTTGTTGGGTTTTCAACTATAGAAAAAATGAAATAAATGCTTGAAAAACATGACGCCTGGCATGGTGTGCCATGGTATGACCTCACCATGCACTGGTAAAAGTTAGAGAAGGTTTGGCTTATGTCGTCATGCACAACCTCCATAAATCGAACCATCACCAAAGAAGTTCCATGCTTTCGAGAGGGAAATCACCAACATTAAAGGGGAATCCAAATTTTCTTCGTTCTTTGCCCTGGAATTTTTTTTCTATGATGAACATACACCCTGCAAATCACCGTGTTCAAATTTGACATTTTTCTGGGCTCATTTACCATATTTAGGGGATTATGTGCATTTTTTAGGCATTTAGCGCATATAAATCCAATCCAGCTACAGGTGCACGGGTGTGATGTGAAGGACGTGGATTGCTGTTCGATCGCGCCGCATCCTACGGTGCACACGCGCGATCCGCGTGGCTGGGGTTCAGGACAATCATAACACAACACACAATAGGCTCATCGCACACTGTTTCCGGAAGCGACGGAGATGAACCGTGTGCGATAATGAACGAGCAAAATTGTAAGGGAGGCCAAATTTCTATTGTCGTTTGTTGTTGAGCTCTTGGATACCACCGCACTGTACGGTTGCCCGGCCCCTCCGTCCTAGAGCTCTCTCCAGGCATCGTCCATGGCACCGCGGCGCACAGTAACTGGTAAGGAAACGATGGCATCCCGCCGCGCCGCGTTCCTCGCCGCCCGTGACCGCACACATGGTAAGGAAGCGATGGCATCTCGCCACACCGAGTTCACCGCCGCCGGCGGCCAGACAGTTACATGGGAGGACTTTGAGGCTGCCATGGCTGAATGGGTGGTGGATCTAGAGCCAGCCAAAGCCACACAGAAGGAGTGGAAAAGGAAGAAAGCAGTCAAAAAAAGAGAGTCCCGCCGCTGCAAGAAAAAAGAGGCCGCACGCCGTGGTGAGGAGAGCTTGGCGGAGATCGAAGCACGGTGGGCTGCCGCCTACAAGGACGGGAAGAAGAACACCGACGTCTGGCCAGCATGCCCCGATGGCAGCATGCGAGAAGTAGTTTAAGTTTGTAGTATTAACGTAAAATGTTGGTAAGGGCATCCTTTGAGGGCTTTGAGCGTTGATTAGCATGTGTGCCCGTGTGCGTTTTTTTTTGCATTAATCATTAGAAGATCACAAAACACACGGTGTCTATGCCGTACCCGTCTACGTTTTTTTGCGTTAATGACCCATAAGTCAGTTACCGGTGCGATGTTTCCTAATAAACCAAGCGTACGATTGACCAAAAAAATCAAGTACACGTGTACAGTTTTTTGGAAATGGGATCTGCCAACTTTCTTTTTTCTCGCACATGAGTATTTTACGCGCTTCGTCTGTGTTGTGTGTTTCCCCCGCCCAAGTTTCAAGTTTCGCAGCGAAATTTTCATTAGGCGCGCGATTTTAGAATTTATTCCTCCAACCACATCCCCACCCTCAGTATCCCCCCTCGCGCCTCCCCCTACCGGCATCTCAAACCGCCACCACCGCAACCAAAGTTTCGACCACATCTACGTTCTTCTCTGATCCAGTCAGGTAACCCACCGATCTCTATCACGGCCCCGGCCTGATTGCTTAAATGGCGCCTGCGAAACATCCTCATGCCTCCAAATCCCCACCGCCAGGAGCTGATGGCGGTCCATGGCGCTGATGGTCACTGTGCGTGTTGACCCGAAGGAACACCTCGCCTCTGCCGCCGCCAACATGGTGCAGGCTCTGGACCAGATGAAGTCCCCCAGCGACTACCCCCCAGGACTTAACAGGTAAGATCTGACCAGCTAAATCTTACCAATACCACTTGCAACGACTATGATTTGTATGGTTGATGTATTGAGCATGTCCGTGCCTTGTTTATTTCAGTACTGCACACTGTGTGATGTTCAAATATTACCGTGTCCAGCTGAATTTCACCAATACCAGCAACAAACTTACAATACATGACCCAGGATATCACTAGAGATGCTGCCCATTAGCTATTTTTAGTGGATGCTAACCCTGTTGTACTTAACATGCCTGTCCATGTACTTACGCAGGGTCATAATGGCCGATGTTGTTGTTTGCCGTCGAGGTTAGCTGCATCCCATGTCTTACAATATTTCACATAGTTTGTGCAATTGCAGTTTAACTTCTACCATTTACTGGTTGCCTGTAGGTACACATGTTAGTGGCACTGATCCACGCTTCGACCCGGAGGAACAACTCGCCTCCGCCGTCGCTAACTTTGGGCGGTGTCGTGGGATTGTCAGGGCAGATGTCCTAGTGTGAGGACTTAGTCGTGGAGCCATCGCACTAGGTTAGCTTAAAGGGGTTAAACGGGACAAAGGACACATGAGTTTATACTGGTTCGGCCCCTTGCGGTGAAGGTAAAGGCCTAATCCAGTTTGAGGTGGTATTGCTTATGCCTCGATTACCAGGGAGCGAATACGCTTAACCTAGCTTTCGATCTGTCGGTGTGGAACGACACCTATGGGATCACAAGAATCCCTACTATGGTTGCCGAGGCGCAGGATTGCGAGGAGAGCGAGGCTAGTAGACAGCACAAGGATCGTTTACCCAGGTTCGGGCCGCGAGGATGCGTAAAACCCTAGTCCTGCTTTGGTGGGTGTATTTCTGAGAGTTCTTGAGCTCTCGAACTAGCTGTGGTCAGCGCGTGGTTCGAAAGAGCCGAATCCCTCTCCTGGTCGCCTCGGGCCTCCTTTTATAGGAAAAAGGGGTTGCCACAGTGGCACACAGGAGGTGGAAAGGTGTACAGTGTTGTGAGGTTATCCCTCGTATTACAGGACAAGATGCATTTAATGCATCGCTGGTGTCCCCTTGCTTTATTGGGGGACGGGGGCGAGGCCCGTCCCGTCCGTCGCCGCTCCTCCCCGCTCTGACACGTGCTTCGGCCAGGGATGCGTGCGGTGCCATGTAGGCAGGTAGGCAGCTGAGTTAGCGCGGTGGTGGAGCTTTCACGAAGATCTGCATGCCGCCACGCAGGCGTTTGATGAGTTGGCCTGGGAGCTGCATGTCGCCACGCAGGTGCTCGCCCAGCTGGTTGGGCTGGCAGCTGCATGAGAACGACGGTGGAAGCTTGGTTGATGTGGGCTTGGCGGTGGCCTTGCCGGCGTCTTTGGCGAGGGCCTTGCCGGGTGGCCTGGCAAGGGTCTCGCTGCAGGTTCCGACAAGGGTCTTGCTGCAAGGCCTTGTTGCCGTCCCGGCAAGGGTCTTGCCGGGGTCTCAGGAGCTTTCCTCGGCAAGGATCTTGCCGAGGGTTGTCGTCTTCTAATCCTCATCTGATCTTGAATATGTCTTCACAAAGATCTGCATGCCACCACAGAGGTGCCTTCCCGAGCCCTCGCCCCACGCTGACGATGGCGCTGGGGGCCGTGGGCTCAAGGGTGGCTCGCTCTGTTTGTGCGGGGCGAGCTGTCCTGGCAAGGGTCTTGCCGGGGCTGCTGAGGCCGCCCGGCAAGGGTCTTGCCAGGGGAACCTGCTTCGTCCCTCTGCTCTTTGTGGTCTTGGCCTTGGCGTTTCTTTGATTGTCTTGGGCTTTGATCTTACCTTGGCTCACCTCCCTCGTTCTGCTTGGTGTGGCCGTGCATGACTCTGTTGCCCGTGCACAGGAAAAGGGGTAAAAAATGCGCCCCTATTTTTGTACACCGACAGGAGCCCCCGGGCCTGGGCCACACATAAGCGCGTCACATTGTTGGGCCAGGCCCAAAACGGTGCGCGGGCAGGTGGGGCGGTTTTTACCGTGGTGAGATTCTTCACGCGCTCCGCTCCCCACGACCCGCGCGCATGGCGCGGCGTGGAGGGGTGTGCGTGACGTGGGCGGCATGCGTGGGGCGGTTTCCACACGCGTGCGTCACATCACAGTAATTGGGTAGCGCGCCCTGCGGCTTCCCCATAAAAAGGGATAACCGTGGGTGCACTGTTCCTTTTACCTTTCGCGCAACCCCAATCTCAGAAACCTCCGTCCGCCTTTCTCTTCTTCTTCAAGCTTCGTCCCTGCTCGCCGCCATTGCGCTTCCGCCGCCCTCTGTCCTGCCCTCCTCCCCCAGCCGCCATGGCGCCAAAATCCACCAAGGGCAAGGGAGTGGCCAAGGACGCAGGAGCTGCGGAGCCGCCGGAGAGTGCACTGGCAGTGCAGCGGACGCAGTCCGCCATCTTCCCCTCGACGGTTAGCGTGTTCGAGCTTCGGGACTTCTTCAGGCCCCTTTGGGGAGTGAAGACGGGGGGGGGGGGGGGGATTTGGGGCATCCTGCCACGCGCTTCATCCCCGCCGACTGCGCCGAGGCTGCCCCAAATCGGTACCCCTTTTTCGTCGATTATTTTTCCTGCGGGCTCTGTCCTCCCTTCTCCAATTTCTTCGGCGATGTCATGCACACCTTTGGCTTCCGCCTCCTGGATTTTACTCCGAATGCGGTGGCATGTATGGCCCTTTTTGCGCATCTCTGCGAGGGCTTAGCCGGACTGCACCCCAACATGGCGCTCTTCCGGCACTACTTCTCCCCTCGGATCCAACTGGGGGGCGCCATCTCCGGTTGCATCGCCTGGGTCTCAAGATCCAAGGAAGCGTATCCGGAGGGTGCCATGAAGAAGAGGTGGGAAGAATGGTGGGGCCGGTGGTGCTGGATTGAGGAGAAGGACCCTCCAGCGTTCTGTGAAGTTCGCCGGGCGCCGCCGGTCCGCCGAAATGATTGGAGCGACATCGATGCTGACGACGAGAAGCTCGTGGTCGCCACCACCAGGATCCTCCAGCTCACCGAGGCCGGCCTCACCCTTGAGATGATCGGGGCGGACTTCATCCGTCGCCGGATCGCTCCGATGCATAACAAGGGGAGGCCAGCCT
The DNA here is from genome assembly GCA_021605145.1 of Aegilops bicornis. NCBI lineage: Eukaryota > Viridiplantae > Streptophyta > Magnoliopsida > Poales > Poaceae > Aegilops > Aegilops bicornis. The sequence continues at coordinate 470,019,644 of CM038674.1, read as the reverse complement.
GGCTCTTTACGAACCCCACCGACATCATGCGGCTCCGCCCCGGCCTCGACCACAACTTCACCGTGATGGGGCACGCCCATTTCTGCCAGCGGCTCTTCCAGCTTGACGTGGGCCGCGACAGCGAGGTTGAGCGGACCGGCAAGGTCGCGAGGGCCACCGTGAAGGCCGGCAAGGTGTTCAAGGGGCCTCTGTTCAAGCTGCCGACGGGAGTGGTCCCGTTGTGCAATAACTCGCACCGGTCCAAGATCATTGCCATGATGCCGGACTGCAACGCGCATGGCCTCGACCCGAGCTGGAAGGAGCCGGAGGACGACGAGGTGCAGGAGTTCTTCGACACCCTGCACGAGGGGTATGTCAACGCCGACGTCGAACGGCTGCTTGTCCAGGATACCACCCAGGCGGAGCTGGACTACATCGCCACCAGGGCGAGGGAGGCACAGCTTGTCGAGGAGGCCGGTAGCACCGGTGGTGTGGAGGACAAGGCCGCAACAGCCGTGGAGGAGGAGGAGCTCGCCCGGTGGGCGGCGGCCGCCAAGGGGGCCAGCAGCGCCGGCACCGAGGCTCCTCTGGTCGAAGATGTGACCGCCGAGTCGTCGGAGGAGGAGGCCGAGACTGCAGGCCTGACGCCGACTATGGGGAGAGGGCGAGTCTTGCGGCGGGCCAGTTCCGGCAAGCCGGTCCGGCCCGACAGGGCTGCGCAGCCGCAACTGACCTTGGAGGGGTCCCGGCGCCATACGAGGGCCGCAGCGACGAAGAAGCCGGCGAAGGCCATGGTGAAGAAGAAGACGGCTGCCCCTTCTTCATCCAAGCGCGCCCAGACACCGCCTCCTTCCCCTCCTTCAGGGGATGTCGTCACGGAGGTCACCTTCGATTATGGATCCCTCGGCCCGAGGAGGAAGCAGAGGAGGAAGTGGACGACGAGTAAGCATATGGCTCCTTTACGTTATCTCTGCCTCCTCGCTCTGTGTTGCTTGTCTTGACTTGTCGTAATCTTTGCAGGGACGTGGAGATGCTGGCCCAAAGAGTGAAGAGGGCCAAGGTCTCGGTGGGTGGCCAACCCCCGGCTGGTACTTCGAGGGCGCCGTTGGTGGTGTTGAGCAGCCCGAACAGCAGCCCCCGGCATAGCCCCCAATGTAAGTTCGTCACTCTTCTCCCGTCGACATGTGTCAGGGGCATGACACATTGGTGCTGACCTTGCCGGGTATGCAGGATGAGAGCAGCGGCAGGAGGAGCCACAGAGGGCTACTCCCAACACGCCGCCCTCATCGACTACGCTGCCCCGAGGGGCGTCCCCGGCAAGGGCGCCAAGTACCGAGCCCGCGCACATGAAGGAGGAGGAGGAGAACTCGGGCACCGGCGGCTTTGCCTTGACACCAAATGTTGGCGGGGAGGGGGCTTCTGTTTCCCAGCCCGGTACCGGCACTGGTAAGCCGTTCGCCATTCGTCCCTGTTCTTTTTTCTTTCTGGTTTTTGGTCTTGGCCTTGCCTCACCCCCTTCTTTGGTGTCCAGATCCCGCCTCGGAGAAATCGGAGGACGTGGATGCCATTATCGAGGGCGTCGCCAAGGCCGCCAAGGCGGACGCCGAGAAGATTGCCGCCAAGGAGGCCACCAAGGGCGCTGCTGAGGACGCCCCCGAGGGGCCCGCCGGGGAGGCTGGCAAGGCCGCCGCTAAGGAGATCGGAAAGGGCCTGCCGGGAAGGCCGGTGGGGCCGCTGCTGAGGAGGAGGAGGAGGCTGGCGACCAGCCTTCTTCCTCCGCTGCTTCCGGCTCCGGCAAGTACCTGAGGGTGAGTGACGACTTGTTCGTCCACCTTCCAGGCGCGTCGAGCACCAGGACACCCATTGAGGGAGAGGTGTTCAACGACGAAGTGCTTGCCACTGCCGGGCTTGAAGTCGTCGACGAGCCAATCGTTGGTGGCGACAGATAACAGGAGGAGCGGCTCCTCCATACCATGGGCGCCAGTTTCCGGAAGCTCCAGGCGCTCCACCGCGCCCGCCTGGATAAGGCTAAGTCCAGGACAACGATGGTGGAGAAGGCGTAGGCGGACCTCCGTAAGCGTCGGCCGAGGCGCAGGATCGGTTCCGCGAGGCCCACGAGGAGCCTGGGGGCGGCCTGTGGTAGCAGGCCAAGCGCGACGTGGAGCTCACCATGAAGCTCGCCGACGTCGAGAAAGCTCAGGAGGCGGCGAAGAACTGGGCCACGGCCGCTGAAGCCGCCTGGACCCAGCGCGAGGCCGCATTGAACTCCCAGGAAGAGGACCTCGCTGCACGCGAGGAGAAGCTTGCCGCCATGCTTCGCGGCAAGGATGCAGAGGTGGAGAAGCTTGCCTTGTAGCGGACCAGTGAGCTGGAGCAGAGGCACCAAGAGGCACTCGATGTCCAGGCCCAGGTGCACGCCGACAAGGTGGAGGAGTTAGAGGCGGAGCGCGACGGGCTGAAGGGGCAGGCCCTGAAGCTGTCCCAGGAGAGGGACACGCTTAATAGTGCCCTGACAGAGGCACATGGCGCGATCGTCAGCAAGGCTGGGGAGCTCTCCGAGGCCAACAACTCCATCAAGGACCTCAAGCTGAAGCTGGAGGGTCTCGAGAAGGTGCTGGAGGAGGCCAATGAAGGAAATATGCCCTAGAGGCAATAATAAAGTTATTATTTATTTCCTTATTTCATGATAAATGTTTATTATTCATGCTAGAATTGTATCAACCGGAAACATGATACATGTGTGAATACATAGACAAACATATAGTCACTAGTATGCCTCTACTTGACTAGCTCATTAATCAAAGATGGTTATGTTCCCTAACCATAGACATGTGTTGTTATTTGATTAATGGGATCACATCATTAGGAGAATGATGTGATTGACATGACCCATTCCGTTAGCCTAGCACTTGATCGTTTAGTATGTTGCTATTGCTTTCTTCATGACTTATACATGTTCCTGTAACTATGAGATTATGCAACTCCGTTTACGGAGGAACACTTTGGTGCTACCAAACGTCACAACGTAACTGGGTGATTATAAAGGAGTACTACAGGTGTCTCCAAAGGTACATGTTGGGTTGGCGTATTTCGAGATTAGGTTTTGTCACTCCGATTGCTCGGAGAGGTATCTCTGGGCCCTCTCGGTAATGCACATCACTATAAGCCTTGCAAGAAATGTAGCTAATGAGTTAGTTACGGAATGATGCATTACGGAACGAGTAAAGAGACTTGCCGTAACGAGATTGAACTAGGTATTGGATACCGACGATCGAATCTCGGGCAAGTAACATACCGATGACAAAGGGAACAACGATGTTGTTATGCGGTTTGACCGATAAAGATCTTCGTAGAATATGTAGGAGCCAATATGAGCATCCAGGTTCCGCTATTGGTTATTGACCGAGAATAGTTCTAGGTCATGTCTACATAGTTCTCGAACCCGTAGGGTCCGCACGCTTAAGGTTTCGATGGCGGTTATATTATGAGTTTATGAGTTTTGATGTACCGAAGGAGTTCGAGTCCCGGATGAGATCGGGGACATGACGAGGAGTCTCGAAATGGTCGAGACGTAAAGATCGATATATTGGACGACTATATTTGGAGTTCAGAAAGGTTCCGAGTGATTCGGGTATTTTTGGGAGTACCGGAGAGTTACGGGAATTCGTATTGGGCCCCTTTGGGCCATATGGGAAAGGAGAGAAAGGGCCAAAAGAGTGGCCGCACCCCTCCCCTTGGACTAGTCCGAATTGGACTAGGGAGGGGGGGCGCACCCTTCCTTCCTTCTCCTTCTCTCTTCCCTTTCCTTCTCTCCTACCCATAATACATGGAAGGGTTCCTAGTTGGACTAGGAAAGGGGAATCCTACTCGGTGGGAGTAGGACTCCCCTAGGGCGCCGCCATAGAGAGGGCCGGCCCTCCCTCCTCCACTCCTTTATATCTGAGGCAGGGGGCACCCCATGGACACACAAGTTGATCTACGGATCGTTCCTTAGCCGTGTGCGGTGCCCCCCTCCACCATATTCCACCTCGGTCATATCGTCGTGGAGTTTAGGCGAAGCCCTGCGCCGGTAGAGCATCATCATTGTCACCACGCCGTCGTGCTGACGGAACTCATCCCCGACACTTTGCTGGATCGGAGTCCGGGGATCGTCATCGAGCTGAACGTGTGCTGAACTCGGAGGTGCCGTTCGGTACTTGGATCGGTCGGATCGTGAAGACGTACGACTACATCAACCGCGTTGTCATAACGCTTCCGCTTACGGTCTACGAGGGTACGTGGACAATACTCTCCCCTCTCGTTGCTATGCCATCACCATGATCTTGCGTGTGCGTAGGAATTTTTTTGAGATTACTACGTTACCCAACAGCCAAGACCCGAGAGGGGACCCTGGCCAAGGAGCTGGAGGGCGAGAAGTTGTTGCGGAAGAACGAGGGCCTCAACTTCGCGGATCACGTGGCGGGCGAGAACCTTGGCTCGATCGCCTCGCCACCGTCGCTAACCAGGCCGCCGCCCAGCTGACCATCATGGGGATGCCAGATGTGAGGTATGTCCCGGAGCGGAGCGTGAGCGCCAATTGCAGCCTGACCTTGTTCTTTGAGAAGGTCGTCAGCGCTCTGGAGCGGCTCCACGCCAACCGGGCGGCCTCACTGGCCGAAGAGTCCCGGAGGTTTTGCCAGGGAGCCATGACCAAGGTTCTCACCAAGGTGGCGCACTAGTACCCCGACCTCGACTTTGACGCCGCGCTGGAGAGCTTGCCGGAGGGTGCCGACCTTGCACCGCTCAGGGAGCGCATCGAGCCCATCATCAGCCGAGTCGGCAGAATTCTGAGGGTGGAGGGCCATCGCCGGGATTAGGCATCCCATTCTTTGCCGCCGCTGCAGGTTCACAACCAGGACAATTGCTATCTCTAGTTAGAACCACAGCAAAAATTTGATGTAATATAACTCTGCAACACTTTCAGTATTATGCATGTTATTTTCCTGTTCGATCTTCCTTTGTATGTCCACCCTACGTTACTGGGTAGGCTTGCCGGCGCGTAAACCCAAGGTGGCGTCTTTGGGACGGATCCCCATTGGCCTGCCGGGTGTGCTTGCTGCCGGGTGAACCACCTTGCCGGCCTTAGCGCGGCCGCCCAAACTATCGAGCTTGACTCGAGTCAGAGTTCGGAGCGTTGCCAGGTGCGGTAGGCTACCCCGCCACTTTCGACGCAGCCACTTTGAGCTGTTGAGCGGACTCAAAACAGAACAAGGGCGTTGCCAATCGCGGGAGGGCCCCTTTGCGTGCAGGTTACTCATACATAGGCGAGATCTCCGAGGACGATAACCTCAAGTGTAAAAAGGAAATAATCCAAGGCTCTGAATAACTTAGCTTTTCTGTTGCCGAGCCGGCGTCGTTTCTCCAGCCGCCTTCTTCTTAGAAACCGAAAGCAACGAAGAACTGCTAGGCTAACTACCAGACCAGATTCACACAATTGCGCCCCCTACCTGGCGCGCCAAAGATGTCGGTGTGGAACGACACCTATGGGATCACAAGAATCCCTACTACGGTTGTTGGGGCGCAGGGTTGCGAGGAGAGCAGGGCTAGTAGACAGCACAAGGATTATTTACCCAGGTTCGGGCCGCGAGGATGTGTAAAACCCTAGTCCTGCTTTGGTGGGTGTATTTCTGAGAGTTCTTGAGCTCTCGAACTAGCTGTGGTCAGCGCGTGGTTTTGAAAGAGCCGAATCCTTCTCCTGGTCGCCTCGGGCCTCCTTTTATAGGAAAAAGGGGTTGTCACAGTGGCACACATGAGGTGGAAAGTTGTACAGTGTTGTGAGGTTATCCCTCGTACTATAGGACAAGATGCATTTAATGCATTGCTTAGGTGTCCCCTTGTTTTATTGGGGGACGGGGGCGAGGCCCGTCCCGTCCGTCGCCGCTCCTCCCTGCTCTGGCATGTGCCTCGGCCAGGGATGCGTGCGGTGCCATGTAGGCATGCAGGCAGCTGAGTTGGCGCGGTGGTGGAGCTTTCACGAAGATCTGCATGCCGCCACGCAGGCGCTTAATGAGTTGGCCTGGGAGCTGCATGTCGCCACGCAGGTGCCCGCCCAGCTGGTTGGGCTGTCAGCTGCATGAGAACGGCGGTGGAAGCTTGGTTGACGTGGGCTTGGCGGTGGCCTTGTCGGCGTCTTTGGCGGGGGCCTTCCCGGGTGGCCCGGCAAGGGTCTCGCCGTGTCGCCCGGCAAGGGTCTTGCTGTATGCCATTGCCGCCCCCGTGTCGTGGTTCTAAGTCCGACAAAGATATCGGGGGTAGGTATGGAGAGGCAAGATACTAGCTATGGAGTAGTTGTATACGCACGAGTTTTACGAGTTCAGGCCCTTCTCGGGAATAACAGCCCCTACGTCTCGGAGCTCGGGAGGCGGTCGATTTGGATTATATGCGTAGGAATTACAGTGCGAACCCCTCTACCGTGGAGGGGGTGGCTTATATAGAGTGCGCCAGACCCCAGCCCAGCCCACGAAGCGGAGGGTTAAAGGTACATTAAGGCCGAGGCGTTCGGGTAACGCCATACGTAAAGTGTCATCATGACCATAAAGACTACTTAACTACTGCACCGTTTGGACACCGAGTGGTTCTTGAACTCTGGTGGTCGAGTGGGTCTTCATGGTCGAAAGTGTCTTTGAGTGCATCGGGTGGAATCCTACCGGTCATTTGGAAGGCAGTTTATTCTAAGGATGTCCTTGGGGAGGGTATCTTGGACAGGTCCATGACCCTACCCTAGGTACATGACTTCATCATTAGCTCCCGAATGGATCGAGGTTTGAGTGAGGAAGGAGTTGATAATCTTTCCGACCTGTTTTTTGTGCTGCGAGTGTGTCTTACTCTGGATCAGTGACCTTTTAGTGATGGTGTCAACTTCTCTTTCAGTCGCCTTGATCCATTCTTTACATCTGTCGAGTGAACTTTATGAACTTGGAGATTTCCGAGCGACGGATCGGAGGAAATCTGCCGTCTGACAAGTTGCTCTGCTGTTAGCGGATTTAGCGGGATCCGAATTTCAGGAAGCGCGCGAAGCAGAGAAGGCCGCGGTACTCGCATGGGATAAGGCAAGGACGCCTCAATCTCCGCGCCACCTTTTTCGCCTTGTATCGCGCGCACGACTGTTGCGGGATTTGACAGGATTGCCCGGGCCTACCAGTCAGCCACTCGGAAGCGACTTCATATAAGGTGCGGGGCGGGGGTATTTTGAACAGTGCGCCCTCATTTTCCCCTCCCCCGTCCTCAGATTCATCTGCCGCGCCCGAAACCTGCTCAACGCTGCTGCTCCATTCCTGCTTCGCCGGCGACAATGGTGAAGGATAAGACAACGGCCTTGGAGCGGGCGAAGAAGGCGACGGCGAAGGCGAAGGGGAGAGCGACCAGTCGGGGCGGATCCTCGTCGCGGTCCAGCCTGCCGCAAGGTTGGGTCCAGGGAGATTGGATCCGCTCGACCATCACCGAGAAAGACCTCGACGACCTGGCCAACGAGGGATTGATCCCCATGGGTCGCCAAGGCTTAGGGGACGGAGTGGCAGCCGCAGCCTCAGGAGGGTCAGTGCATCCTCTTAGCCACCCATGTTGATCGCGGATTTTCTCTACCGCCGAATCTTTTCTTTCGGGGTTTTCTGAACTTCTTTGGAGCACAACTTCATCACTTCACGCCCAACTCCATTGCCTATCTCGCTGCTTTCGTGTCTTTGTGCGAAAACTTCTTGGGTTGTTGGCCACACTGGGGCCTCTTCAAACACATATTCACTTGTCGCTCTCAGACGGTGAAAAAGGCTAGTCCGAATGATGAAAGAACCCAAGTAATCCAGATGTGTGGGGGTCTTGGGGTCGGATGAGGGGTAAAAGTGCCTTTCCAGCCATGATTCTTCCCGATTCGGTTAGAGGGTGGCGATCGACCTGGTTCTCTTGCCAAGACGATCGACGCCTTGAGGCGATCGATTGGACTCCTCCTTTCTCCATGGATCAAGTGAACAAGCCGTCCTCTCTGAAGGTGCTTCCGGAGGAGAAGGTCCATGTTAAATTGTTGATGGAGCATGTAGTCCAACTCATTCGCGACGGAGTGACCGGCATGGATCTTCTGGAGGTTTTCCTTCGACGGTGCATTCAGCCGCTCCAATACCGAGGCCACCCGATGTGGTTGTATTCTGGTACCGAAGACACCACCCGGGTCCACCCAGAGGAGGTCGACGACGCCACATTGGAGAGGTGGATGACTGCCATCACAGGGAACAAGGATAACCCTCGTGGAGCTAGGAGGATCCCACCACTCGACCAATCTTACGAACCAGACAAGGTATGACCACTTATCTCCGACTGTGATCCTGTTGCATTCGCTCTGTTCCGCTGCGAATCGGCCGATTGACTTTCGTCTTGTTTTGCTGTCTTCTAGGCCACCACTGAGATGTACTCGATGCCCAACGGGGCGCAAGAACAATTCGAAGAAGAAGAAGGAAGCGGAGGCGAAAGCCAGGAGGAATGGGAGTCCGACGGTGAGGAGGGCGAGGGAAACGACAGCTCTGATGAAGCGGAGGAGGAGGAGGAGGAGGAGGAAGACGTGGATCCTCCCCACTCGAAAAGGCGGTCCAAGCTGATGCATGATCCGGCGGTCGAGCGCGGTAAGGCTATCGCGCCCGTTGGGCGGTTGACGAAGCGCCCTCGGACGACTTCCCCAGTGCCGACTAAGAAACCGCCAAAGCAACCCCGAGCAACGTCATCAAAACCGACGAAGGCCCTGCCCAAGATGAGGATGGTCATTCCTACCATTTCTGGGTAATCAGCATAACTTGTGTTTTCCTGTTTATCATGGGTGTACTTTTGGTCAACTCATTTGACTGATCAACTGATTTCTGAAATCTGCAGTGCTGCCACCTCACGAGACCTCATTAAGCACGAAGATCGTGAAATGGAAGACGCCGCCACCTCCAACCTTGGTATGATCTCTGCAGTTTTGCTTTATGGTCGATTGATTTCTGTTTTACCTTTGAATCTTTCTTGTAGTTCCACCTCATGTCATTGATCTCTCGACGACGACGATGAAACACCGCCGAGGAAGAGGAAGGACAAAAGGTGCTCTTGGCAAGGCTACTCAAGTTGTATCACCGCCTCGAGACGCCGGTTCACGAGGGAGGCGACACCACTCGGGCTTCGTGTCCTTTGTCGTGTCACCGACGAGTGTCCGCCTTCATTGCCGATCACCGACCTGCCTTCCCTTTTTGCCACGCACCACATCCCGGAAGACCAAGTGATTGCTGCTAAGGAGGCCATACGCTAGGCAGGTATCATGATGGAGCAAGTGAAGGTGGTCCGGGAGGCCAGCCAGGCGGCTTATGATGCAAGCTCAGCTCTTCAGAGCAATGTCCAAGTAAGTTGGTCGCTGCTTGTTACATTAGGATATGCTACCTGAAATTTCTTCTTCTGAACATTTCCATATCAGATTTGTACACCTTTGGGCGGGTGTGTCGATATAATTTTTTCTTGGTGGGGGCATGCCGAGTGCACCCACTGGGTGTAGTCCCGAGACTATGGTGGATCGAGGCGATCGACAATAGTCTTTATACTTTGAACTTCTTCACTCGGTCTGGTCGGGCCATGTCGAATGGATCTTTGGAACCGGTGGGGGCACGCTGAGTGCACCCACTGGGTGTAGTCCCCGAGACTATGGTGGACTGCTGGCAGTCGACTATAGTCTAAGGAACTGTTTTTTTTACGGCTGACTGCTGACAGTTAGCTATGGTTTTAGGATCATAACCTTTTTGCCTGTTTCGGTCGACTGGTCGAACCGAATTGGTAAAGCTTGGGGGCACAGAGTGCACCCACCGGGTGTAGTCCCGAGACTACTGTCGAATGTTTTGATTCGACTGTAGTCTTAGAAATGCTACAATTTTTCTTTAGTCACTCGGAAGTGACCTGTCTTTGATGTTTTGTCGATTGACTCTTCGCAAAAATCTTGCGAGCTCGTGGCCCGCTATACCGAATTGGAGAACAAACAGATCCAGCTCAACCTTGACTTGAAGCTTGCTCAGGAGAACTTGCAAAAGGCGAGAGACAAAGCAAAAGGTATGGCTGGTGAGAACTTTGACGACTGTCTTTGTCTTTCTACCCATTCTCAACTCTGGGCTTATTGTTATTTTGCAGACAAACTGGAGGAGGCTCTGAAGAAGAAAGACCACGACCTTGCAGGGGCATAGAAGGCGGCTTTGGAGAAAACAAAGCTCGCGGAAGATAAACTGGTCTCAGTCGGCAAACTCGAAGAGGAGAATACCAGACTGAAGGCTGCTCTCGACGCGGCCAACAAGGAGGTTAGCCGACTGAAGAATGACAAAGTTGCCCTGACTGACAAGGCTGGCGAACTGGCGGGGAAGAGGAATGATCTGGAGGCTTATCTGGGAGGACTCGCCAAAAAGTTATTCCTCATGCTCGAAGGTAATCTCTTCTACCCGACTGTCTAGTTATCACCGACTGATCATAGAACCGTTAACTTGAACCCGAGTTGCATTTACGTAATTCGCCGAACTTGAAGAGGAGACCGGTCGAGTGGAGACAAGCCTGGACCCCATCAACTCTCCGTGAAGGATGAAGCCGCTATGAACGTGCTTCGACCGGAGTCTCGCATTCTTTGGTGTGGTGGACTATCTCGCCGACCGAAAGCTGCGGTGTCGCGGATCGACTCAACACTACCGCCGGACCAGACGCTTCAGAATGACCTTGAGTCCTTAATGACTCGGTGAATGAGGTTCCAAGTCAAGTGCAAGAATGGAAAAAGTCTTACGCGGTGCGGTCTTGATGTTGCTCCGTCTACGGTTCGTGTCCCACTGCAAGGAAGCACGGGAGGAAAAGTCAAGGCGTCCATCAAAGTTGCCAATACCAAGAAGTATGATTTCCAATCTTTCATGGAGACTTTCATCGCCATCGCCACCCGGATTCTTGATGGGATCGACCTTGACCAGTTGTGGCTTCTTCCAGGTCCTCCACCGAGGAGTAAAAAACTTCTAAGCACAACCTTAAATTTGCATCGGAATGCGGAGTGGTTTTGTAACCGATAAACTTTAACGTGCTTAACGCCCGAGCACTATCGAATCCGTAGGACGTTTATCCGAACTTGGTTTATCATCGAGCGTGCTTTTATTTGCCTTCGATGCGAACTTTGCTTTTCATTCGGAATATACTTCAATGCTTGAGCAGCATCCTTGGGGTGAATATCCAGTCGACTTGCACTTCATCGATTTTGCAGGTAGGGATGAAGTACAGGCTGCAGCTGACCTCGTCTTCTTTGCAGATCGGGATGGACCACATGTGGTACTTGTGGTGCAGCTCTGAAGGAGAAGGTAGAAGTCGACCTGCACCTCGTCGTCCTTGCGGATTGCGATGGACTGCACATTGTACTTGTGGCGCAGCTCCGAAGGAGAAGGTAGCAGTCGACCTGCACCTCGTCGTCCTTGTGGATTGGGATGGACTGCATGTTGTACTTGTGGTGCAGCTCTGAAGGAGAAGGTAATTGTCGAACTGCCTCTCGTCATCCTTGCGCATCAGGATGGATTTCTTACTTAGGCTAGATCTTGGACATGCAGCTAAGCCCGAGTGGGAGGTTTGCTCTCCACTCGGTAGGATTTTTCAATACTTAGGTGATCTTGGACTGCAGCTAAGCCCCAGTGGGAGGTTTGCTCTCCACTCGGTAGGATTTTTCAATACTTAGGCGAATCTTGGACTGCAGCTAAGCCCATGAGTGGGAGGTTTGCTCTCCACTCGGTGGGATTTTTCAATACTTAGGTAGTCTTGGATCTGCGGCTAAGCCCCGAGTGGGAGGTTTGCTCTCCACTCGGTAGGATTTTTCAATAATTAGGCGAGTACTGGACTGCAGCTAAGCCCCCAAGTGGGAGGTTTGCTCTCCACTCGGTAGGATTTTTCAATACTTAGGCGAGTACTGGACTACAGCTAAGCCCCCGGGGAGGTTTGCTCTCCACTCGGTAGGATTTTTGATGGCGTAGCTCCGAAGGAGAAGGTAGCAGTCGACCTGCACCTCGTCGTCCTTGTGAAGCGCATATTGTATTAAATACTTAGGCGATCTTGGGATGCAGCTAAGCCCCCGAGTGGGAGGCTGGCTCTCCACTCGGTGGGATTTAAAACACTTAGGCGATCTTGGGACTGCAGCTAAGCCCCGAGTGGGAGGCTGGCTCACCACTCGGTGAGGATTTTAAAACACTTAGGCGAGTTCTTGGACTGCAGCTACGCCCCCGAGTGGGAGGCTGGCTCACCAATCAGTAGGAGTTTTAAACACTTAGGCGAGTACTTGGACTGCAGCTAAGCCCCCGAGTGGGAGGCTGGCTCACCACTCGGTAGGATTTTAAAACACTTAGGCGAGTACTTGGACTGCAGCTAAGCCCCCGAGTGGGAGGCTGGCTCACCACTCGATAGGATTTTAAAACACTTAGGCGAGTACTTGGACTGCAGCTAAGCCTCCGAGTGGGAGGCTGGCTCACCACTCGATAGGATTTTAAAACACTTAGGCAAAACAGATTCGTAGCTAAGCCCCCGAGTGAGAGGCTGGCTCACCACTCGGTAAGGATTTTTTTTACAAACTTAGGCGAAAAGGATTCGCAGCTAAGCCACCCACTGGGGGGGGGGGGGAATTTAACAAAAAGTAATAACAATCACTGGGAAAATTATAACCTTCTTGATTTAGATAAACAAACTACAGAGGTACTTTTATTACAACTCATCCGAGTGAGTACTTAAGTATAGAAGGGGCGGAGCAGCTCCGCATTCCAGGCTCGAGGCTCATCGATCTGGCGTTCGATGTTGTAAAGATGATAAGCTCCATTGTGGAGAACTCTGGTGACGATGAAGGGACCTTCCCAAGTGGGAGCGAGCTTGTGTGGTTTCTGTTGATCCACTCGGAGGGCCAGATCCCCTTCTTGAAAGGCTCGGCTCTTCATATTTCTAGCGTGGAATCGACGCAAGTCCTGCTGATAGATGGTCGAGCGGATCAGGGCCATCTCTCTCTCTCCTCTTCAAGGAGGTCGACCGCATCTTGCCGGGCTTGCTCCGCTTCAGCTTCAGAGTAGAGTTCGACTCGGGGCGCATTGTGAAGCAGGTCACTCGGCAGAACTACTTCAGCTCCATAGACCATAAAGAATGGAGTTCTCCCAGTCGACCGATTAGGAGTGGTCCTCAATCCCCAAAGAACCGACGGAAGTTCGTCAACCCACGCTCCTGCTGCGTGCTTGAGATCACGCATCAGTCGAGGTTTCAGACCTTTGAGAATTAGACCTTTTGCTCGTTCTGCTTGTCCATTCGACTGGGGGTGAGCGACTGAAGCATAGTCGACTCGCGTGCCCTGAGAGGCGCAAAAGGATTTGAACTTGTCGGAATCAAAATTTGATCCATTGTCCATGATGATGCTGTGCGGAACTCCATATCTGAATATCAACTCTCTGATGAAACTGACAGCAGTGCACGCATCACGGTTCTTGATAGGTTTAGCTTCGATCCACTTCGTAAACTTGTCGACTGCCACAAGCAAATGGGTGAAACCACTCCTGCCAGTTCTCAGTGGTCCAATTATATCCAACCCCCAAACAGCGAAAGGCCAGACGAGGGGAATGGTCTTCAATGCTGAGGCGGGTTAGTGTGACATATTGGAGTAGAACTGACATCCTTCACACTTGTCGACTATTTCCTTTGCCATTTCATTTGCCTTTGGCCAGTAAAATCCCGCCCGGTATGCTTTAGCCACGATGGTCCGAGAGGACGCATGGTGACCACAGGTCCCCGAGTGGATATCATCAAGAATTATCTGACCTTCTTCTGGCGTTATGCACTTTTGGCTGACTCCAGTCACGCTTTCTCTGAATAACTATCCCTTGATCACAGTAAAGGCCTTGGACCGACGGATGATCTGTCTAGCCTCTTCTTCGTTCTCCGGGAGCTCTTTCCTCAGGATATACGCGATGTACGGTACTGTCCAGTCGGGAGTGACGACCACGACTTCCATGACCAGGTCGACCACTGCTGGGACCTCAACCATCGGATCGGTGGCACTTTTTGGCTGTGGAGCTTCTTCATGAAAGGATCCTCTTGAATCGACGGCGTCGCGGATGTGCTCCAAAAACACATCACTTGGGAATGGCTTCCTCTTGGACCCTATTTTCGCCAAATCATCAAGCAACTTGATTTTTCAGTCGGGGTATATGATGGAGCTCTAACCCTCAAACTTCTTCTCTAGCTTCCTCCTTTGCATAAAGAGCGATCATGGCTGGGCTTGACGTCCCACTCCTTCATCACCTGATTAACCACCAGATCTGAGTTGCCATAGACCATGAGGCGACGGACGCCGAGTGAAATGGCCATACACAACCCATACAACAGTGCTTCGTATTTTGCTTCATTGTTGGAAGAGCCGAGCCACCTCCTCGCCTATGGCCTTTCTCTTCTGGACGGCGGACCGTCGAAGATGTTCTTTGACAGGTTTGACTTTTGAGTCGACTTCATGACGGTGCTCGGCCCGACTCCACAGGAACACCCGGCATGTCAGCAGGCTTCCATGCAAAGATGTCCCAGTTCTCACGGAGGAACTGGACGAGCGCTTCTTCCTATTTGGAGTCGAGTGTTGTTGAGATGTTGGTCGGAGCAGCATTGGGGTCGGTCGGGTGAATATGAACCTGCTTCGTCTCACCGGACGATTGAAATGCCGACTTCGTAGCGGGCTTCTTGGCTCTCAACAAATCACTCCGGATCTGCAGTCTTCGATATTCTTGCAATTCTACTTGCCATCCGAGCATCGGCAATCTTAGAGCCTTTTACGGAAACACTCTTCCGCTTTCTTCCGATTGCCAGTGACAGTGATCACACCCTTGGGGCCGGGCATCTTCAGTTTAAGGTACACATAACATGGTCGAGCCATGAAACGCGCATATGTTGGCCTCCCCAGAATAGCGTGATAAGCGCTCTGGAAATCCACAACCTCAAAGGTCAACTTTTCTTTGCGGAAATTCTTCGAATAACCAAAAACAACATCAAGAGCAATTTGACCAAGTGACTCAGCCTTCTTTCCAGGAATGACTCCGTGGAAACTCATGTTACTGGTGCTGAGTCTGGACATCGGAATGCCCATCCCTTTCAACGTCTCTGCGTACAAGATGTTCGACCTTGCCACCATCCATCAAAACTTTGGTCACCGAGTGCCTTCGACGATCGGATCGACCACTCAACGCTTGCCTCCCGAGGGGTGGCAATGTGTTGTCGGATGATCGGCGGGTCGAATGTGATGGCGGTGCAGGACCATTTCAAATAATTGGGCGTGAGCGACCATGTTCACTTCTCGGTTGATAACTTTCAATCGACTTTTGCTTTCAACGCCAAAGAAAATCATCAGGGTGGAATTGACACAGGGGTATCCACCATCACTATCTTCCTTGTCCTCAACTTTGTCCGACTCCTTTCCCTTATCCTTGGGCTGCTTCCCTTGAACTGCTTGAATCAAGAGCCGACATCGTCGAGTGGTATGCTTCGGGTAAATGAGTTTACCCTCTTCATCTTTCTTCGTGTGAATGTGACATGGTAAGTCCAACACATCATTCCCATCTTGGTCTTTCACCTTCTTGGGGTTCCACGGACCCTTGGGTTTCCCCTTGAACTTTCCTGGGGTCACAGCCAAGGCTTCTCCGGGAGCGGCTGGCTCGGCTTTGCGCTTCTGCTTCCGACTGGAGTTCCCTCCGCCGGCTTCATTAGCGGCTGACTAGTACTTACCACTCCGGAGCCGATCCTCTTCTTCACCATTAGCATACTTGGTGGCAATCTCCATCATCCGACTCAGGGTCATATCTCTGTCCGGCCAATTTCAAACTCAACTCCTGTTCTTTACACCTTCCTTGAAAGCACAGATCGCTGGTGATCGGACACATTCTCAACTGTGTGGTGCAAGGTAATCCATCTCCGGATGTAATCTCTAAAAGTTTCATTCGACTGTACACACGATCGCAGCTCTCTCAACCCTGCTGGTCGCTTGCAAGTCCCTTCAAATGTCTGACAAACACTGGGCAAGATCTTCCCAAGTGTAAATCATTTGGGTGCTAACTGATTCAACCATGCTCTGGCCGAACCCTCCAACATAAGGGCAAATGCTTCATAGCTACCTCATCGTTGCCGCCGCCAATCTGACAGCCACTCGGTAGTCCTCAAGCCAAGTGTCGCTTGGACTCACCGCTGAACTTATCGACTCGGCCGCCAACTTTGAAGTTGGGAGGAATCCTGGCAGCTCGATGGCCACTGCTAAAACACTACGGCCCCGAGACATGAACTCTGCTGCTTTGGAGGGAACATCTGTCATGGCCTTCTCGGTGAGCTCTGTTCCTGTCGACCAAGCCTTGAACGATAATGGATCTCGCATCAAAGCCTGGCTCTCTGGGGTCGACTAGAACCCTTCGCCCAACACTGTGCTGGCGTCTGTCATCTTGTTGCCGAGGAGCGTATGATCCACCCCTTGGGGGAGGGGTGGGCACTCGACGTCGATCATTGCAATCGAATAGGTGCTCATACGGCTCGCGGTTCCTGTACTGATCATCACGCCGGCCCCCACGTTCCTCACGCCTCGGGGGCGATCTTGGACTATGGGTCGACTGGATTGAATTCGCAATGACGGATCTGCTGTGAATCCTATTCCGTGGATCGTAATCTGACTGGATTTTGATCTCCTGCTGCCCGGAGTAAATCTACGATCTGTTGCAAACCTCTACCCGCCTCCATTTGGGAAGGCTGAATCGATTACGCTATATGGGCTGCAGCTGCTAAATTTTGAATCGGAGTTCGATATACCTGAGTTGGTTGTGGAAAGAGCCGACGCCGATCGGATTCTCGAACCCGTGGTCGGTAGGCGCTCGTCGAGAACTTCATTGGAGGTTCTCCGGCCGAGTGCGCCGCCAGTTGGCCAAGCGCGATCCTCCAAGGCACGAGCCTCGGGGGTTTCTCCAGTGATAGGAGTGTGAAGTGCATCCATGTTTCGGTGGCGAAGATCCTCCCTCTGCAGCGAAGTGAGGGGCTCGGGTTGGTACTCTTCGTGAGCTTGCTCCGGATCGCCTCCACCGTCACCTCCGTCGGTGCGGGGGAATCCAGGAGGACTGCGTGGTCCGTCGGCCATCATAACCTCTACTCCCGGATCCCTGCTATCGCACCCGGATGCACGATCTCTGAGCCGGTCGGCCATGATCGAGCAGGCCGTAGAGAGATTCGTCGGCTCGATTGCCGCAACTTGGGAAGTGGCCATTGGCGAGCCACCACATGCCTCACCCACCGCTGAAGCCTCGACCGACCGGAGCGCTTGCGGGCGTGGGAGATCGGGAGTGAGGACGGCACAAGAACCAACCCATACTTGGGTCGACGGTTGCGCGAGGAGGATGCCGCGACGCACGCTGAAAAGTGCGTTGCCCATGGACGGGAGCGTCGGCGTCGAGAGGAGCCTCCTAAGCCAAGCGGAGTCGTCGGCGATGAGCGTGAGCGCACCGAGGCGGATCTCATGACCCTCGACCAAAACTCCACCTGAAACCATGATGTAGGAGATCGAAGAAAGAATCCCAACTTCTCCAACAAATTGCTAGAACACACCTTACGATTGGGCGCCAACTGTCGTGGTTCTAAGTCTGATAGTAGAATGGGGGGTAGGTATGGAGAGGAAAGATACTAGCTATGGAGTAGTTGTATACGCACGAGTTTTTACGAGTTCGGGCCCTTCTCGGAGGAAGTAACAGCCCTACGTCTCGGAGCCCGGAGGCGGTCGACTGGATTATATGTGTAGGAATTATAGGGATGCGAACCCCTCTACCTGTGGAGGGGGTGGCTTATATAGAGTGCGCCAGGACCCCAGCCAGCCCACGTAGCGGAGGGTTAAAGGTACATTAAGGCCAGGCGTTACTGGTAGCGCCTTACATAAAGTGTCATCATGACCATAAAGACTACTTAACTACAGACCGTTTGGACACCGAGTGGTTCTTGAACTCCTGGTGGTCGAGTGTCTTTGAGTCTGTCGGGTGGAATCCTACTAGGTCGACTGGGAGGCAGTTTATTCTAAGGATGTCCTTGGGGAGGGTATCTTGGACAGGTCCATGACCCTACCCTAGGTACATGACTTCATCACCCGGCAAGGGTCTTGCCGGGGTTCTGGTGGCTTTCCTCGGCAAGGATCTTGCCGAGGGTCGTCGTCTTCTAATCCTCATCTGATCTTGAATATGTCTTCACAAAGATCTGCATGCCACCACAGAGGTGCCTTCCCGAGCCATGGCCCCATCTTGTGATGGCTATTTGGGGCCGTGGGCTCAAGGGTGGCTCGCTCTGTTGGTGCGGGGTAGCTGTCGGCAAGGGTCTTGTTGGGGCTCTTGAGGCCACCGGCAAGGGTCTTGCCGGGGAACTCGCAAATCCCTCTGCTCTCAGTGGTCTTGGCCTTGGCGTTGCTTTGATTTTCTTGGGCTTCGATCTTACCTTGGCTCACCTCCCTCGTTCTGCTTGGTGTGGCCGTGGGCGCGGCTCTGACTGCCCGTGCACAGGAAAAGGGGTAAAAAATGCGCCCCTATTTTTTACACCGACAGATCTGTTGTCTCTTGCCCTAAACCGTCGCCGGGTCGTCCCTTTATATACACAGGTTGACGCCCTGCGGCTTACAGATTCCCGTCCGGCTCATAAACGTGTTTGGCCTGGTAACTAATCACACTTGCCTTACGATGCAAGTTATGCATATATGGCGGTTTACACCTATGGGCCTTAAGCCGCCTTTGGGCCTTGGGCTCTTAGTAAGTCATCCACATGAACCGCCATCTTCGATACCTTCATGGGCTTCATGACAATGAACCGCCGTTGGTATAACCCAGCCCCTCCTGGGCGGGTCATACCTAATAGTTATATCCCCAACATTAGGCCCCAGGTTGATTTGAACTTGTTCATGTCAATCTTCAACACTTAGGAAAAATCCTTCTTCACCTGTTCTCGCAAGATATTGTAACCCGCCATGACGTCATCTCCTGGAATTACGGAAAACCGCCATGATGTCATCTCTCATTAATTTCGCACAATACCCAGCGTATCTAATAGATCCTTATCTTTAATAACCATCCCGAAAATCGAGGCGTTGGAACAGCTAGATAATCATTCTGTGGCCTCCTCGATTCTCGCGCCCGCCTATTACCCCTTTCCTTATAAATAGGGCCAGGCAGCCTTTTCATTTTCCCTCTTTTCCTTCTTGTTTTCCACCTCTCTCCGCGACGCATCTGCACACCTGAGCACTACCACCGCCGAGCTCGTCAACTTCCTCGACCCTGGCCGCTGCATCGACCTGAACGTGACCAGAGAAACCGCAGCGCCTCTCCATTGCTCAGTGGATCCAGTAAGTGCCTCTCCTTTCTCCATTGTAGACCTCCATTAGGGTTTCTCGAAGTTCTTCATTTCTCATCCTTGTTCTTCGCTGTAGCTTGTAACTTTGACCCAAACTTAGCACTTCTCCTGCACGGCGGCAGCCGTGATACTTGTTTTTGTTATTAGATCATCTCCTTCGCGTAAGAAAAAATCAATCTGAACATATGAACTGCTCGAGCACTGTAATTTAGGTCAAAAATATTTTCCATTATCCGAAGTGTCGTAGATCCGAAATCCTAGCATCAATCTATGAAACCTGTTTGCTTCAACACTTAGTAGAATTCGCTTTTGATAGATTTTGAATACCATTATTTCTGTCATGGCGGCTTACAACACTGGTTTATAACTATCCATATATCACTAGGCCCCACTTAAGCCGCCAATCTGAATAATAGTGTAACGTTTTACTTCTGGCTTAATGAATCAACTTAAACCGGCAAAATATTCTTTCTTTTAGGCTTCTTCCTTCACAATGCCGCCGAAGACAGTCACATCATGTAATTGGGTTCCCATTGTCACTGAGAACACACTCAAAGACTTTGTCAAAATCGGCTCTTTACCAGCAAAAGATATCATGCACTAACGCGCCCCCAAACCAAGCGAAGAAAGACCTCACCCAAAGGATGGTGAAGTCATCGTTTTTACTGATCACATGAATCGGGGCTTCTCACCGCCTGGATCAAAAAAATCCCAAGATGTTCTGCACTTCTTTCAACTCCATCCTCAAGACATCGAACCCAATTCCGTGTCAAACATTTGCAATTTTCAAGTTTTCTGCAAAGTATACCTCCTAGAGGAACCCAGTGTTGAACTCTTTAGGGAATATTTTTATTTGAATCGGCAAAACGAGTTTACGAACGGACCCAGCTTGGAACTTGGTGGAATCTCAATTCAACGAAGAAGAGATGACATCTTCCCATATGCTTGCTTGCCAAGTCACCCCAAAGATTGGAACCAGACATGGTTTTACTGCAAAGATACCTCTTCGGCTGATGAGAATCCACTACCGGGTTATCGTGTCCACCATCTTGACCCAAAGCATCGTCTTCCCGAAAAGCTTACCACTACTGAAAGTGCAAAGCTTGCCCCCACCATTGCAAAGGTCAAGGCTCTGCTGGGAAATGGGTTAACTGGCATTTACTTGGTTCGGTGCTAGGTTTCTTGGCGAATCATACCCTTGAGCCGCCAACCCGGCTTAATGTGTACTTACACGGGTGGTATAAAGGACCCATTGCACCACAGTTCAGTGCGTTTAACTAATGAGGCAATCAATGAAATGACAAAGACCCTTCTGAATGAAGATTCGGAAGACTGCAGCAAAGTGGGTCTGAACCCTTTCTGCAAACTTAACCCGCCACCGGATGTGAGTCTCTAAATCTCTTACTTTGCCCTCATCATTCAAATATTCTATTAACTCAATCTTTCATGACTTTTACAGGCTGACTCTGACTTTTGGAGAAAACAATATGACCATGAAGCTGCCAAAAAGTCCAGGGCTGCCAAGAAAGCCGCCAAGAAAACCATCAAGAAAAATAAGAAGAAATCAAGTGCTTTCGAGATGTTTGAACTGAATGACAGCTTTGAGTCGGAGGTAGCCCTTGACACCCTTGGCTCCTTTTTCAATTACCTTATTGACACTGATTATCTTCAGGATGACACATGGGCCAGCCAAGCAGTTGAAGAAGAGGTAACTATTATTTCCTCCGTCTCAACACCTTTGCCAAGACAGAAAATTCGACGAGTAACCCGGAAAGTAAGCTTTTCAAACCCCTTAGCTCATTTGGATCCTCACTTTCTTTTGAAGCAACAGCAGCACGAGAACCAGCGACAGACTCGGACCAGCGGAGGTGAAGAATTATCCTCCGGCTTACCAAATACTCCAGTTCCGTGGAAACACCGAAACGAGGTTCTTCCGAACTTAAACTCTTTTTACCCACTGGACGGTCTCATTCGCCAGCCACTTAATTCTTCCGATTCAAACTCCCAGGAGGCTTCTCGCTCTTCTTCTGGTGACTCATCACAGACTCAGTTGCAGGCTTTCAAGACTGCTCCTAGGTAATAACAATTTCTTTTATTCTCTACCTCATTATGCTCTTATACTTGTACTGACCTCTCATAACCCCTGCAGTGGACAAGCAAAGCCTAGTAAGAAGGCAAAGGTGACCAAGCCGGTTGAAGATCCTAAAGCCCATGAACCGGAGCAGTAAGTCCCAACATCAGACACTTCTGAAAAATAACTAGAAGAACCTGCCAATGATGCCCTGCCGGAAATTCCTGATCTCTCCCATGACCACACAAATATCAATCCTTTGAACACTGAATCATCAAGCCCACTTAAACCGTCAGAAGAGCATAGTGAAGATGTTATGATCACTGGCACCAGCTTCAAAGAACCGGGACAACCTACCGTCTTGGCCAAGCACTCCGCCAAAATAGAATTCGTTGAAAGACGGAAAGTGAGATTTGACATTGCTGATTATTCTCAACTAAGCGTCAGTGAAGTATTCTATGGTTATCTCAACCAAGTTCATACTAGCCGTGACCTTGAGATTGACATGGTGATACAGATGCACCAGTAATATGAGGTATGAATTCCGGCTTAAATAAATTACGCATATCCTGTCAGCCCCAAGTCCACTGTATATAATAGAATAGAATATGCTGTACACTTAGAATAATGATGAGTACAAAACATCTTTGATAAAAAATCCCTCAAAAAGTCGTCTTTCACTTTCAGAATTAAACTGGATTTTAACAATCAACATTGCATCCGTAGCCCCCAAGGGCCGGTTTAATCAGCATGAATGAACCGATACTTATCATTGTGTAAAGATCAAAACTTACTTCTGTAGCCCCCATGGACCGGCTGTGATTGTTTGCGGGACAACCGGGTCATCATAAAGTAGTAATGAAACGCGAGCAAATATGCATTAGCCCCCAAGTGCCAAGTACTCTTGCTTGCAAAGGGCTTGGGACTTATCCACATAAGCCATTGTATGAATAATTTTTTGGCAGGCATTAGTCCCCACGGTGGGCGCCAACTGTCGTGGGATTCTCACGCCATATGTCCTAGTGTGAGGACTTAGTCGTGGAGCCATTGCACTAGGTTAGCTTAAAGGGGTTACACAGGACAAAGGACATAGGAGTTTATACTGGTTCGGCCCCTTGCGGTGAAGGTAAAGGCCTAATCCAGTTTGAGGTGGTATTGCTTATGCCTCGATTACCAGGGATCGAATACGCTTGACCTAGCTTTCGATCTGTTGTCTCTTACCCTAAACCGCCGCCGGGTCGTCCTTTATATACACAGGTTGACTCCCTGTGGCTTACAGATTCCCGGCCGGCTCATAAACGTGTTCGGCCTGGTAACTAATCACACTTGCCTTACGATACAAGTCATGCATATATGGCGGTTTCCACCGATGGGCCTTAAGCCGCCTTTGGGCCTTGGGCTCTTAGTAAGTCATCCTCATGAACCGCCATCTTCGATACCTTCATGGGCTTCATGACAATGAACCGCCATTGGTATAAGCCGGCCCCTCCTGGGCGGGTCATACCTAATAGTTATATCCCCAACAGGCAGGCTCTGGCCAAGATGAAGTGCCCAACAACTACCTCTCAGGAATTACCAAGTATGTACTCACCAGTTCAATCTTACCAATACCAGTTGCAATTAATGGATATGTTCTATGCGGTCGATGTATTAAGCATGGTCTAGTAAACATGCCTAACATGTTTTTGCTACTTTTCCTACCTTTTTATAGACATCTGGGCCATTCTCTGCTCTGGGAGCACCTGCCTTGTGATGTTTAACTATGCCAATTGCATTTTTATCAGCACCGGTTTCAATGTCTATTAAGCCTGTTGCAATTAACAGTTGAATCCTTTTAAAACAGTTTTATTTCAATTGCTACAAACAAACAAAACATTACTTAGGATGTTGTTAAACCTCTTGCAATTAAAAATTGTATACATTTTAACTCTGTCCATTTGCTACCATGCTACTCTCATAATGAAGATATACTAGAGATGCTGCCCATTTGCTATTTTTGGTGGATGCTAACCCTGTTCTACTTAACATGCCTATCCATGTACTTACGCGAGGTCATAACGGCCGATCTTTGTTGTTTGCCGTCGAGGTTAGCTGCATCCCATGTCTTCTGATTTCACATCATTTGTGCAATTGCAGTTTAACTTCTACCATTTAATGGTTGCTGTAGGTACACATGTCGATGGCAGCGATCACGCTTCGAGGGAACAGTTTCGCCTCATTGTCGCCGACTTTGGGCGGGCTCTAGCCAAGATGAAGTGCCCCAGCAACTACCTCTTAGGACTTACCAAGTATGTACTCACCAGTTCAATCTTACCAATACCAGTTGCAATTAATGGCTATGTTTTTACGATCGATGTGTTAAGCATGTTGTAGTAAATATGCCTACCATGTTTTATCTATTTTCCCTACCTTTTTATAGACAACTGGGCCATTATCTGCTCTGGCAGCACCTGCCGTGTGATGTTTAACTCTGCCAATTGCATTTTTATAAGTACCGGTTTCAACGGCCATTAAGCATGTTGCAATTAACAGTTGTATCCATTTTTAAAGAGTTGTATTTCAATGGCTACAAAATTACAAAACATGAATTAGGATGTTGTTAAGCCTGTTGCAATTAACAGTTGTATCTATTTTTTAATCCGTCCCTTTGCTACCGTGCTACTCTTTCGCAATGAAGATATCACTACAGATGCTGTCGTTTTATTACCATTTGCTATGTTTGGTGGATGTTAACCCTGTTGTAGTTAACATTGGCTTTCCATGTACTTACACAGGGCTACTATGGGCGATGCTGTTATTTGCCGTCAAGGTTAGTTGCATCCCATGTCTTATACATCATCCTAAATATAAGTATTTTTAGAGATTCCAATATAGACTACATAAGGAGCAAAATGAGTGAATCTAGATTCTAATCTAAACTATATCTATAATTCTATATACATCCGTATGTAGTTCATATTGAAATCTCAAAAAAAAATACTTGTACTTAGGAACATAGGTAGCTGTATTTTACATCATTTGTGCAATCTCAGTTTAGCTTCCAACATTTACTGGTTGCTTGTAGGTACATATATGAGCGGTACTAATCCACACTTCGATCCCTTCTGCGTATAGGGCAATGAGATATTCATGAACAAGCGTCAAGTGAGGAAACTAAGAAAGATTGTTAGGCGAAAGAAACGAGTGGTTGGAATTAAGCTCTTTATTTACACTGTGTCGAAGACAACAGTGAACTTTAGGATGGTAACTAATGTGTTTCCTTTCCCCCTGCCCACAACAAGTTACTCTATTAGACCTTAGTATCTGATATTTTTCTCTTTTCAGTGGTTTAGAAGCTATTCTTGATGATTACCTTGCAAACTACATGATCGGAGTGGAGGCAACTAAGGTTAAAGTATATAATTCATGCTACCATGATAATGCTCTAGAAGTCTTCCTGAAGGCGGTGAAGGATGGGCGGGCGATTGTCACAAGGGGTTGGACAAAAGTGGTTCCTGAAGGCGGTGAAGGCACATTATGGGCATTCCGCTTCTTCAACACCGTCGGTAGTCAAAATGATTTACACTTGTCTCTTCACCTTTACCGCCTTTAAATATTGTGGTTCATCATAGTTAATTGCTGCATAATCCTATAATTACTGAACATATTATACTGGCAATTTTATTTATGGATTCGTTGTTGAACCATTGTGCTAAGAATTTGAATTGCACGTTTCATATTTCAAAATTTCCAATTCGAATAATAAATTACAGGCAAAAATAAAAAGAGAACAGACGGTCATGGAACTTTGCAAACGGTTCTGGCAGTAAAATCACCTGTGATGGATAGCCCAATGCCACACAGTTTTCTACATCAAATCGTTTGTGATGTAGTTCATGGAAGCAAACAGTTAACCAAGGCAGAGCGTGTGTGATAGTTACACCTTTCACAAATGAGCGTATACCTAAAACTATGTGGGATGTACATGCGAACAATTTTTTTTCCCTAGATTGACTGTGTGGTATGTACATAAGAACGGAAATGTATTCCTTGGATTGACTGTGTATGATATACATACGAACGGAAATGTTTTTCCGGGATTCACTAGGATGTACATACGAACGGAAATGATTGGGTTTCGATGCCTCGCCTAATCGCACACGGCCCCAGCCTTTGTCCCAGGAGGGCCTATCCCTAACGATTTCTGGGTCATGTGGGATGCCCCCCCCCCCCTATCGCTGTAACATCCCAAATTTTCAATTTGCAATGTTATACATAGAGCATCATTGCATATCATATTTTTTCGTTGCATTTTTGCTCGATCCTAGAAATTCTACACAACTCAAGGACCCACGGAGAGTTGGGGATTTCGATTATTTTCATATTTGAGTTTTCTAAAATTTTGAAAATAGGATCATTTGATTTTAATTATTTTATCTTCAATTATTTCTACTATCAAAATATGAGAGAGGGAATAAAATGACTTTCCCAAAATAAAGAAATAATGAAGATTTAAAAATAAAAGCAAATAAGATTTTATTTTGAAGTTTTTCGCCTTTTTATTTGAATTTAGGAAAAAATACGCGTTTTTCAAAATTGCATTTAAGCCCCAAATAAATGTTCATTAAATCCGGCTTGATTTTAGAAGCCGGGGAAAATTTATTTCGGGATTTTTGGAGTTCTTTTTATTTTTTTCTGCGCGTAATTATTTAAAAAACGCAGCTGACCTAACCGTGTCCATCCGGGACTCTGGCCCGGCTTTATAAGCCGGGCAGCCCACCCGGCAAACCCTAGCCCGAAGCCGCCCAGCTGGCCAATGCCTCACGCTTGCCCTTGCCGCCTCGCGCCACGCTTGCCGCCACGCCGTCGCCGGACCCCGCCGCCGGACTCCGCCGCCGCCGCGCCGGACCCTCCAGACTCCGCGCCAGACCCTCCAGACTCCGCCGACGCCTCGTTCCCCGTGCGGCCGGTTTTTTTAAAAACCGGACGGTTTTTATTTCGGTTTTTTTGTTTTT
Organism: Aegilops bicornis; assembly: GCA_021605145.1. NCBI lineage: Eukaryota > Viridiplantae > Streptophyta > Magnoliopsida > Poales > Poaceae > Aegilops > Aegilops bicornis. The sequence continues at coordinate 469,993,199 of CM038674.1, read as the reverse complement.
TTAGTTTCGTTTTTTTATTAGTTTCGGTTTTTTTCGGTTTAGGCTAATTAGCGGACGTTCGTCCGTTAGTTCGTTTAAACGAACGCGTTCGTCAGATTAGTTTAGTTAACGAACATCCGTTCGTTAACCCGTTCGTCATTTTTCTTTTTCTCGGATTTAATCCGCGATTTTTCTAATCGCGATTCCTGATCCGATTTTTGTTTTAGTATAACTTTTCGCTCGTTTATCGGAATCAGGCGATTCAAGCGCCTAGAGTTTCGTCTCGAAACCCTCTTTCCGAATAACCTACTTAAACAAGTTTTTGCTTCTGTAAAATTTTACTTAGATCTAGATTAGTAAAACAGAGCTGTTTTCTGCCGCCGTTTGACTTTCGTTGCCTCGTTTGATTTGATTCTTTTTGCAAACCGGAGTTCTTAAGTTGAACTATCTGGTTAGATCTATTTGAGTTTTACATGTGCATTAGATGAGTACTTATTGTATTCTTGTTTGTTTGTCTGCGATAGAATACCCGGAGTGCGCCGCCTGTTACTTCGAGTCTCTAGGTTTCGCGGATCATCAGCAAGGCAAGTAACACTTTGATCATACCTCTTCTCATACCCAGTTTTTATGCATTAGATCTATCCTCAAACACTTGCATGATTAGGATCTAATTAATATTGTGGGTTTTGGGAAGTAGATTGAGGTAGTACCTATTACCTGTTTTATTATCAAACCCTTGGGAGTTACTTCTACGTTTGCTTTATGCCATGCTATGCTAGTAGACGTGGATTGGGTGAGTGCATCCATGACATATGTGAGATTGTTATTTAATGGTTTATTTAAGGTGGCAACTTAAACACACATCTGGATGGATTGAGGCACCTGGTTTCTATCAGGACTTGCCTGTATTTCTTCGGACCGTCACCTGTGCTCAAAGGGATCATGAGATTATTCAAACTAGAAACTTCCGTGTGCAGCCACAAGCCATTATGGGCTCTGGCATAGTTGACTAAGTTGTGCGAACTCTTACGGGTAGACTAGCAGATGTAGGGGAAAGTAGGTGTACCGGTCTACCCACATGTAAGGTGTAGTGCTTCTGAAAGACTATGTCTTGGTCATCCGTTTCTCAAACACCATGTAGTGCGAGAAATCAAACAGAGGCGATCGAGTCTTGTGGGGAAAAGTGTGCAAACCTCTGCAGAGTGTATAAACTAATCATGGTTAGCCGTGTCCCCGGTTATGGACATCTTGAGTATCTAGTACTTGGATATCATGTGAATCTCATCATGTTTCTTCTAATTTATTTTGTTTGGTTTTAAATGAGTACTTTTTTTTGGGTTTGAGAATTACGTCAACCATTCTCAATGTTTAACAACCACCATGATAGTTAAATAAATTTATTCCTTTGCAGTAGGGAAAAATTGGCTTTATGCAAAACTGTAACCATAGAGCTTTCCACCAGCCAAATATGCATGTAGTATAGGCTTATATTTCCATTACTCTCTATGTGTTACATTGCTAGCATATTCCATGTCTTTGACCGTTTTGGGCTGCAACGTTTCATGTTGCAGACTTTTCAGACGACGAGTAAGGTGCTTAAGTCGTGGTTCTATACTCAGTGATGCCGTTGGAGTTGATGGACTCGCTTATTATTCCAAGCCTTCCGCTGTTATCATATTAGATGGCCTTATGCCATATTTATTTTATTAAGTTCTCTCTTGAGATATTCGATTGTAATAAGTGTGTGATTGCTACTCTGTTATAAATCCTTCGAGTACTGTGTGGTGTCAGCATTACTGATCCAGGGATGACACTGAGCACAGAGATCAGACTGTTTGAGGTCTGGTCGCTACAATCGCCCACACTCACTTGGCGACGGTTCCAAATGCCGTCACGGAAAGGGGTCAAAATCCATTTGTATAGCACCGACACGTACTAGTGCGTGCTAAAAAAGTTTGGTTTATAAAAGCGTGTTCTTCTAGTTTCCGTGAAAATAACGATGAAGATCTTAAAGTGATTGATGTGACTCCTATTGAATCTTTGTTTTCCAAAGTAAATCTTAATAAATGTGGGACTGGAGATGAGTCAACTTTAGTTAGAAGGCGTCCCAATGATTCGGAGTTTTTAGATCTTGATGCAAAAATTGATTAAAGTGGGATTGGAGAGGTCAAAACTTTAGGTAGCAATGAACCCACTCTTTTGGATTTCGAGAAATTTAATTATGATAATTGTTATTTAATAGATTGTATTTCCTTGTTGCAATCCATATTGAATTCTCTTCATGCTTACAATCAAAACAAAGCTTCTACTAAACATATCATTGATACTATGATGCAATCTTTTGTAGAAAAGCTTGGATTGGAAGTTTCTATCCCTAGAAAACTTTATGATGAGTGGTAACCTACTATTGAGATTAAGATTAAAGATTATGAGTGTTATGCTTTGTGTGATTTGGGTGCTAGTGTCTCCACGATTCCAAAAACTTTATGTGATGTGTTTGGTTTTTGTGAATTTGATGATTGCTCTTTAAATTTGCATCTTGCGGATTCCACTATTAAGAAACCTATGGGAAGGATTAATGATGTTCTTATTTTTGCAAATAGGAATTATGTGCCCATAGATTTCATTATTCTTGATATAGATTGCAATCCTACATGTCCTATTATTCTTGGTAGACCTTTCCTTAGAACGATTGGTGCAATTATTGATATGAAAAAAGGAAACATTAGATTTCAATCTCCGTTAAGGAAAGGCATGGAACACTTTCCTAGAAAGAAATTAAATTGCCTTATGAATCTATTATGAGAGCCACTTATGGATTGCATGCCAAAGATGATAATACTTAGATCTATTCGTGTTTTTATGCCTAGCTAGGGGCGTTAAACAATACCGCTTGTTGGGAGGCAACCCAATTTTGTTTTTTTTTGCTTTTTAGGTTCTATTTTGCAATAAAATTTTCATCTAGCCTCTGGTTAGATGTGGTTTTGTGTTTTAATTAGTGCTTGTGCCAAGTAAGGCATCTGGGATAGCCTACGGTGATAGTTAATTTGATCTTACTGAAAAACAGAAACTTTTGCGCGCACAAAAATAATTTTCATAAATCACAGAAATGTGATTTTTAGTTCATTCTTTTTGCAGAAGATTAATAAACAAATTTCATAGGTATTCCTAATTTATCAGGATTTTTGGAGTTACATAAGTATTCGAAATATCTAGATTGCTACATACTGTTCTGTTTTTGACAAATTCTGTTTTCCGCGTGTTGCTTGCTTATTTTAATGAATCTATGGCTAGTATCAGGGGGTATGAACCATGGAAAAATTGGAATACATTATATATTACACCAATGTAAATAAAGAATGAGTTCACAACAGTACCAAAAGCGGTGATTTATTTTCTTATACTAACGGAGCTTACGAGATTTTCTGTTGGAGTTTTGTGTTGTGAAGTTTTCGAGTTTTGGGTTAGGATTTGATGGACTAAGGAATAAGGAGTGGAAAGAGCCTAAGCTTGGGGATGCCCAAGGCACCCCAAGGTAATATTCAAGGAGGCCCAAGAGCCTAAGCTTGGGGATACCCCGGGAAGGCATCCCCTCTTTCGTCTTTGTCTATCAGTAACTTTACTTGAGGCTATATTTTTATTCACCACATGATATGTGTTTTGCTTGGAGCGTCTTGTATGATTTGAGACTTTGCTTTTTAGTTTTCCACAATTATCCTTGTTGTACACACTGATACGTCTCCAACGTATCTATAATTTTTTATTGTTCCATGCTATTATATTATCAATCGTGGATGTTTTATATGTATTTATATGTTATTTTATATGATTTTTTGGACTAACTTATTAACCTAGAGCCCAGTGCCAGTTTCTATTTTTTCCTTGTCTTTGAGTATCGCAGAAAAGGAAAACCAAATGGAGTCCAATTGACCTGAAATTTCACGGAGATTATTTTTGGACCAGAAGAAGCCCACGAAGTATCGGAGATGGCCCAGAAGAGTCCCGAGGGACCCACGAGGGTGGGGGCGCGCCCTACCCCCTGGGCGCGCCCCCCTACCTCGTGGCCGCCTCGGAGACCCCCTGACTTGTTCCTGACGCCAACACCTCCTATATATACCCAAACTTCCATCACATAACCTAGATCGGGAGTTCCGCCGCCGCAAGCCTCTGTAGCCACCAAAAACCAATCGAGACCCTGTTCCAGAACTCTACCGGAGGGGGATCCCTCACCGGTGGCCATCTTCATCATCCCGGCGATCTCCGTGACGAGGAGGGAGTAGTTCACCTTCGGGGCTGAGGGTATGTACTAGTAGATATGTGTTTGATCTCTCTCTCTCTCTCTCTCTCTCTCTCTCTCTCTCTCTCGTGTCCTTGATTCGGCACGATCTTGATGTATCACGAGCTTTGCTATTATAGTTGGATCTTATGATGTTTCTCCCCGTCTACTCTCTTGTAATGGATTGAGTTTTCCCTTTGAAGTTATCTTATCGGATTGAGTCTTTAAGGATTTGAGAACACTTGATGTATGTCTTGCATGTGCTTATCTGTGGTGACAATGGGATATTCACCGATCTACTTGATGTATGTTTTGGTGATCAACTTACGAGTTCGATGACCTTGTGAACTTATGCATAGGGGTAGGCTGCGTTTTCGTCTTGACTCTCTGGTAGAAACTTTGGGGCACTCTTTGAAGTTCTTTGTGTTGGTTGAATAGATGAATCTGAGATTGTGTGTTGCATACCGTATAATCATACCCACGGATACTTGTGGTGACATTGGAGTATCTAGGTGACCTTAGGGTTTTGGTTGATTTGTATCTTAAGGTGTTATTCTAGTATGAACTCTAGGATAGATCGAACAGAAAGAATAGCTTCGTGTTATTTTACTACGGACTCTTGAATAGATCGATCAGAAAGGATAACTTTGAGGTGGTCTCGTACCCTACAATAATCTCTTCATTTGTTCTTCGCTATTAGTGACTTTGGAGTGACTCTTTGTTGCATGTTGAGGGATAGTTATATGATCCAATTATGTTATTATTGTTGTGAGAACTTGCACTGGTGAAAGTATGAACCCTAGGCCTTGTTTCCTAGCATTGCAATACCGTTTACGCTCACTTTTATCACTTGCTACCTTGCTGTTTTTATATTTTTAGATTACAAATACCCATATCTACCATCCATATTGCACTTGTATCACCATCTCTTCGCCGAACTAGTGCACCTATACAATTTACCATTGTATTGGGTGTGTTGGGGACACAAGAGACTCTTTGTTATTTGGTTGGAGGGTTGTTTGAGAGAGACCATCTTCATCCTACGCCTCCATCGGATTGATAAACCTTTGGTCATCCACTTGAGGGAAATTTTCTACTGTCCTACAAACCTCTGCACTTGGAGGCCCAACAACGTCTACAAGAAGAAGGTTGCGTTGTAGACATAAAGCAGTTTCTGGCGCCGTTGCCGGGGAGGTGAGTGCTTGAAGGTATATCTTTAGATCTTGCAATAAAATCCTTTAATTTCTTGTTTTATCACTAGTTTAGTTTATAAAATAAAACTAAAAAAGAATGGAATTGAGGGTGCCTCATATGCTTCATCTTTTTAATGTCTTCCGTGAAAATAAGGATTCGGATAATTGTGCTCAATTGCTAGAGGAAGAATGCCTTAGAATGTTTGGCACTAAATCTTTGAATGATGATCATGATTGCAATGTTGTTAGTACGAATTCCTTGAATATCCATGATGCTAATGATATGCAAAGCCACAAGCTTGGGGATGCTATGTTTGACGAAGATGATATTTTTTGTCCCCCAAGTTTTGATGAGAAAATTTATTATGATGATAGCATGCCTCCTATTTATGATGATTATATTGATGAAAGTGGGTTTGGAAGAGTGTCAACTGTAGGAAGTAATGATCCTACTATATTTGAGGGTGTTGAATCTTATTGTGATAATTATGAAAGTGGATTTGGAGTGGTCATGACTTTATTTAGTGATTAATCCACTATTTCGGAAGAGGTTCCAATTGATTATGAGAATAAAGTTTCTATCTATGATGATTAATTTGATGACATATATGCTATAAAGAATAATGATAACCATGAAACTTGTCATCATGAATTTAGTTTTCAATTGGATTATGCCTCACATGATAGTTATTTTGTTGAGTTTGCTCCCACTAATATTCATGAGAAGAAATTTGCTTATGTGGAGAGTAATAAAAATTATATGCTTGTAGATCATGAAAATAATGCTTTATGTGATGGTTATATTGTTTAATTCATTCATGATGCTACTGAAAATTATTATGAGAGAGGATCATACGCTTATACATATTGCACTAATATCAAGTTTCCTCTCTATGTGCTTAAAGTTTTAAAATTATGCTTGTTATGCCTTCCTATGTTAGTTGATTATTGTTCCCATAAGTTGTTTTCTCACAAAATCCCTATGCATAGGAAGTGGGTTAGACTTAAATGTTATGGTCATATTCTTCATGATGCTCTCTTTATGTTTCAATTCTTATCTTTTATGTGAGCATCATTGAAATCATCATGCCTAGCTAGGGGCGTTAAACAATAGCGCTTGTTGGGAGGCAACCCAATTTTATTTTTGTTCTTTGCTTTTTTTCTCCTGTTTAGTAATAAATAATTCATCTAGCCTCTGTTTAGATGTGGTTTTATGTTTTAATTAGTGTTTATGCCAAGTAGAACCTTTGGGAAGACTTGGGTGAAGTCTTTGCGATCTTGCTGTAAAAAACAGAAACTTTAGCGCTCACGAGATTAGCTGCCATTTTTTACTGGAGAGTGCTTTTAGGTTGATTCTTTTTACAGAAGATTAATATAAAAATTACTCAGGTCCACCAATTTATATCAGAATTTTTGGAGTTACAGAAGTATTCGAATGATACTGATTACTACAGACTGTTCTGTTTTTGACAGATTCTGTTTTCTATGTGTTGTTTTTGCTTATTTTGATGAATCTATGAGTAGTATCGGAGGGGTATGAACCATATATAAGTTGGAATACAGTAGATATTACACCAATATGAATTTAGAATGAGTTCACAACAGTATTTAAGTGTTGGTTTTATTTTCTTATACTAACGGAGCTTACGAGTTTTCTGTTGAGTTTTGTGTTGTGAAGTTTTCAAGTTTTGGGTAAAAGTTTGATGGACTATGGAATAAGGAGTGGAAAGAGCCTAAGCTCGGGGATGCCCAAGGCACCCCAGGGTAATATTCAAGGACAACCAAGAGCCTAAGCTTGGGGATACCCTAGAAGGCATCCCCTCTTTCGTCTTCGTTCATCGGTAACTTTACTTGGAGCTATATTTTTATTCACCACATGATATGTGTTTTGCTTGGAGCGTCATTTTATTTATTTTATTTTGCTTGATGTTTGAATAATATACCAATATCTGAAATTCTTAAATATTAGAGAGTCTTCACGTAGTTACATAATTATTCAACTACTCATTGATCTTCACTTATATCTTTCGGAGTAGTTTGTCGTTTGCTCTAGTGCTTCACTTATATCTTTCTAGAGCACGGTGGTGGTTTTATTTTATAGAAATTGTTGATATATCATGCTTCACTTATATTATTTTGAGAGTCTTTTAGAACATCATGGTAATTTTCTTTGGTTATAATATTAGTACTAATATGATAGGCATCCAAGTTGGGTACAATAAAAACTTTCAGATAAAGTGCATTGAATACTATGAGAAGTTTGATACCTGATGGTTGTTTTGAGATATGAAGATGGTGATATTAGAGTCATGCTAGTTGAGTATTTGTGAATTTGAGAAATACTTATGTTGAGGTTTGCAAGTCCCATAGCATGCACGTATGGTAACAGTTGTGTAACAAATTTGAAGCATGAGGTGTTCTTCGATTGTCTTCCTTATGAGTGGCGGTCGGGGACGAGTGATGGTCTTTTCCTACCAATCTATCCCCCTAGGAGCTTGCTTGTAGTGCTTGGTTTTCATGACTTGTAGATTTTTGCAATAAGTATGTGAGTTCTTTATGACTAATGTTGAGTCCATGGATTATACGCACTCTCACCCTTCCATCATTGCTAGCCCCTTCGGTACCGTGCATTGCCCTTTCTCACCTCGAGAGTTGGTGCAAACTTCGCCGGTGCATCCAAACCCCGTGATATGATACGCTCTATCACACATAGGCCTCCTTATATCTTCCTCAAAACAGCCACCATACCTACCTATTATGGCATTTCCATAGCCATTCCGAGATATATTGCCATGCAACTTTCCACCATTCTGTTATTATGACACGCTTCATCATTGTCATATTGCCTTGCATGATCATGTAGTTGACATCATATTTGTGGCAAAGCCACCATGCATAATTTTTCATACATGTCACTCTTGATTCATTGCCCATCCCGGTACACCGACGGAGGCATTCATATAGAGTCATACTTTGTTCTAGTATCGAGTTGTATCTTTGAGTTGTAAATAAATAGAAGTGTGATGATCATCATTAATAGAGCATTGTCCCGAAAAAAGGGAAATGCCAAAAAAATGCCAAATAAAAAAGGAAATAAAAGGGACAATGCTACTATCCTTTTTCCACACTTGTGCTTCAAAGTAGCACCATGATCTTCATGACAGAGAGTCTCTTATATTGTCACTTTCATATACTAGTGGGAATTTTTCATTATAGAACTTGGCTTGCATATTCCAACAATGGGCTTCCTCAAATGCCCTAGGTATTCGTGAGCAAGCAAGTTGGATGCACACCCACTTAGTTTCTTTTGTCGAGCTTTCATACATTTATAGCTCTAGTGCATCATTTGCATGGAAATCCCTACTCCTCGCATTGACATCAATTGATGGGCATATCCATAGCCCGTTGATTAGCCGCATCAGTGTGAGACTTTCTCCTTTTTTGTCTTCTCCACACAAGCCCCATCATCATATTCTATTCCACCCATAGTGCTATGTCCATGGCTCACGCTCATGTATTGCGTGAAAGTTTAAAAAGGTTTGAGAATACTAAAGTATGAAACAATTGTTTGGCTTGTCATCGGGGTTGTGCAAGATGAGAGCATTTTGTGTGACGAAAATGCAGCATGGCCAAACTATATGATTTTGTAGGGATAAGCTTTCTTTGGCTATGTTATTTTGATAAGACATAATTGCTTGATTAGTATGCTTGAAGTATTATTATTTTTATGTCAATATTAAACTTTTGTCTTGAATCTTTCGGATCTGAATATTCCTGCCACAATAAAGAAAATTACATTGAAAATTATGTTAGGTAGCATTCCACATCAAAAATTCTGTTTTTATCATTTACCTACTCGAGGACGAGCAGGAATTAAGCTTGGGGATGCTTGATACGTCTCCAACGTATCTACAATTTTTGATTGTTCCATGCTATTATATTATTAATCGTGGATGTTTTATATGCATTTATATGCTATTTTATATGATTTTGGGGACTAACCTATTAACCTAGAGCCCAGTGCCAGTTTCTGTTTTTCCTTGTTTTTGAGTATCGCAGAAAAGGAAAACCAAACGGAGTCCAATTGACCTGAAATTTCACGGAGATTATTTTTGGACCAGAAGAAGCCCACGGAGTATCGGAGATGGGCCAGAAGAGTCCCGAGGCACCCACGAGGGTGGGGGCGTCCCCTACCCCCATGGGCAAGCCCCCCTACCTCGTGGCCGCCTCGGAGACCCCCCTGACTTGTTCCCGATGCCAACACCTCTTATATATACCCAAACTTCCAGAACATAACCTAGATCGGGAGTTCCGCCGCCGCAAGCCTCTGTAGCCACCAAAAACCAATCGGGACCCTGTTCCGGCACCCTGCCGGAGGGGGATCCCTCACCGGTGGCCATCTTCATCATCCCGGCGATCTCCATGACGAGGAGGGAGTAGTTCACCTTCGGGGCTAAGGGTATGTACCAGTAGCTATGTGTTTGCAATATCTCTGTCGTGTTCTTGATTCGGCACGATCTTGATGTATCACGAGCTTTACTATTATAGTTGGATCTTATGATGTTTCTCCCCCTCTACTCTCTTGTAATGGATTGAGTTTTCCCTTTGAAGTTATCTTATCAGATTGAGTCTTTAAGGATTTGAGAACACTTGATGTATGTCTTGCATGTGCTTATCTATGGTGACAATGGGATATTCACATGATCTACTTGATGTATGTTTTGATGATCAACTTGCGGGTTCAGTGACCTTGTGAACTTATGCATAGGGGTTGGCTCATGTTTTTGTCTTGACTCTCCGGTAGAAACTTTGGGGCACTCTTCGAAGTTCTTTGTGTTGGTTGAATAGATGAATCTGAGATTGTGTGATGCATACCGTATAATCATACCCACGGATACTTGTGGTGACACTGGAGTATCTAGGTGACATTAGGATTTTGGTTGATTTGTATCTTAAGGTGTTATTCTAGTATGAACCCTAGGATAGATCGAACGGAAAGAATAGCGTCGTATTATTTTAGTATGGACTCTTGAATAGATTGATCAGAAAGGATAACTTTGACGCGGTTTCGTACCCTATAATAATCTCTTCGTTTGTTCTCCGCTATTAGTGACTTTGGAGTGACTCTTTGTTGCATGTTGAGGGATAGTTATATGATCCAATTATGTTATTATTGTTGAGAGAACTTGCACTGGTGAAAGTATGAACCCTAGGCCTTATTTCCTAGCATTGGAATACCGTTTACGCTCACTTTTATCACTTGCTACCTTGCTGTTTTTATATTTTTAGATTACAAATACCCATATCTACCATCCATATTGCACTTGTATCACCATCTCTTCACCGAACTAGTGCACCTATACAATTTACCATTGTATTGGGTGTGTTGGGGACACAAGAGACTCTTTGTTATTTGGTTGCAGGGTTGTTTGAGAGAGACCATCTTCATCCTACGCCTCCCATGGAGTGATAAACCTTAGGTCATCCACTTGAGGGAAATTTTGTACTGTCCTACAAACCTCTGCACTCGGAGGCCCAACAACGTCTACAAGAAGAAGGTTGCGTAGTAGACATCACACACCTTTTGGGAGAGACACGCATGAATCATGATTTATTAGAATGCTCTATGTGCTTCACTTATATCTTTTGAGCTAGGCAATTTTGATCTATGTGCTTCACTTATATTTTTTAGAGCACGGAGGTGGTTTTATTTTGTATAAATTGATGAACTCTCGTACTTTACTGCTACCTCTTGAGCTTGCGTTGGATTTCCCCGAAGAGGAGAGGATGATGCAGTAGAGTAGCGTAAGTATTTCCCTCAGTTTTTGAGAACCAAGGTATCAATCCAGTAGGAGGCCACGCTCAAGTCCCTCGTACCTACACAAAACAATAGCTCCTCGCAACCAACGCGATTAGGGGTTGTCAATCCCTTCACGGTCACTTACGAGAATGACATCTGATACAGATGATAGATGATATTTTTGGTATTTTTGATATAGAGATGCAAAGTGAAAAGTAAAAGGCAAAGTAAAAAAGCAAAGCAAGATTAAAGTGATGGATATTGACATGATGAGAATAGACCCGGGGCCATAGGTTTCACTAGTGGCTTCTGTCAAGAGCATAAGTATTCTACGGTGGGTGAACAAATTACTATTGAGCAATTGATGAATTGAGCATAGTTATGAGAATATCTAGGTATGATCATGTATATAGGCATCACGTCCGAGACAAGTAAACCGACTCCTGCCTGCATCTACTACTATTACTCCACTCATCGACCGCTATCCAGCATGCATCTAGAGTATTAAGTTAAAAACAGAGTAACGCCTTAAGCAAGATGACATGATGTAGAGAGATAAATTCATGCAATATGAAATAAACCCCATCTTGTTATCCTCGATGGCAACGATACAATACGTGCCTTGCTGCCCCTTCTGTCACTGGGAAAGGACACCGCAAGGTCGAACCCAAAGCTAAGCACTTCTCCCATGGCAAGAAAAACCAACCTAGTAGGCCAAACCAAACTGATAATTCGAAGAGACTTGCAAAGATAACCAATCATATATAAAAGAATTCAGAGAAGATTCAAATATTATTCATAGATAGACTTGATCATAAACCCACAATTCATCGGTCTCAACAAACACACCGCAAAAAAAAAGATTACATCGAATAGATCTCCACGAGAGAGGGAGAACATTGTATTGAGATCCAAAAGAGAGAAGAAGCCATCTAGCTACTAACTATGGACCCGAAGGTCCGAGGTAAACTACTCACACTTCATCGGAGGGGCTATGATGATGTAGAAGCCCTCGTGATGACGGCCCTCTCCGCAGAGCTCCTAACAGCCCCAAGATGGGATCTCGTGGATCTGAGAAAGTTGCGACGGTGGAATTAGGTTTTTGGCTCCGTATCTGATCGTTTGGGGGTACGTAGATATATATAGGAGGAAGGAGTACGTCGGTGGAGCTCCGAGGGGCCCACGATGCAGGGGGCGCACCCTAGGGGGGGCGCACCCCCCACCCTCGTGACCGCCTCTTGGCTCCCTTGGAGTAGGGTCCAAGTCTCCCGGATCACGTTCGGTGAGAAAATCACGTTCCCGAAGGTTTCATTCCGTTTGGACTCCGTTTGATATTCCGTTTCTTCGAAACACTGAAATAGGCAAAAAACAGCAATTACAATTTGGGCCTCCGGTTAATAGGTTAGTCCCAAAAATAATATAAAAGTGGAAAATAAAGCCCAATATAGTCCAAAACAATAGATAATATAGCATGGATCAATCAAAAATTATAGATACGTTGGAGACGTATCATTTACTTATATTGTTTTTAGAGTTCTTAGAATATCATGGTAATTTGCTTTGGTTATAAAATTAGTCCTAATATGATAGGCATTCAAGAGGGATATAATAAAAACTTTCATATAAAGTGCATTGAATACTATGAGATGTTTTGAGATATGAAGATGGTAATATTAGAGTCATGCTAGTGAGTAGTTGTAAATTTGAGAAATACTTGTGTTAAAGTTTCTGATCCTGTAGCATGCACATATGGTGAACCGTTATGTGATGAAGTCGGAGCATGATTTATTTATTGATTGTCTTCCTTATGAGTGGCGGTCGGGGACGAGCGATGGTCTTTTCCTACCAATCTATCCCCCTAGGAGCATGCGCTTAGTACTTTGTTTCGATGACTAATAGATTTTTGCAATAAGTATGTGAGTTCTTTATGACCAGTGTTGAGTCCATGGATTATACGCACTCTCACCTTTCCGCCATTGCTAGCCTCTCTAGTACCGTGCAACTTTTCACCGGTGCATCCAAACCCCGTGATATGATACGCTCTATCACACATAGGCCTCCTTATATCTTCCTCAAAACAGCCACCATACCTACCTATTATGGCATTTCCATAGCCATTCCGAGATATATTGCAATTGCAACTTTTCACTGTTCCGTTTATTATGACATGCTCCATCATTGTCATATTGCTTTGCATGATAATGTAGTTGACATCATATTTGTGGCAAATCCACCTTTCATCATTTTTTATACATGTCGCTCTTGATTCATTGCACATCCTGGTACACCGCCGGAGGCATTCACATAGAGTCATATCTTGTTCTAGGTTTTGAGTTGTAAGTAAATAAAAGTGTGATGATCTTCATTATTAGAGCATTGTACCAAGTGAGGAAAGGATGATGGAGACTACGATTCCCCCACAAGTCGGGATGAGGCTCCGGACGGAAAAAAAGAAAGGGGAAGAAAAAGAGGCCAAAAAATGAGAAAAGGCCCAACAAAAAAATGAGAGAAAAAGAGAGAAGGGACAATGTTACTGTCCTTTCTCCACACTTGTGCTTCAAAGTAGCACCATGATCTTCATGATAGAGTGTCTCCTATGATATCACTTTCATATACTAGTGGGAATTTTTCATTATAGAACTTGGCTTGTATATTCCAATGATGGGCTTCCCCAAAATGCCCTAGGTCTTCGTGAGCAAGCGAGTTGGATGCACACCCACTTAGTTTTATTTTTGAGCTTTCATAAACTTATAGCTCTAGTGCATCCGTTGCATGGGAATCCCTACTCACTCACATTGATATCTATTGATGGGCATCTCCATAGCCCGTTGATACACCTAGTTGATGTGAGACTATCTCCTTCTTTTTGTCTTCTCCACAACCACCGTCTATTCCACCTATAGTGCTATGTCCATGGCTCACGCTCTTGTATTGCGTGAAAGTTGAAAAGGTTTGAGAACATAATTATTTGGCCATGTTATTTTGAGAAGACATAATTATTTTATTAGTATGCTTGAAGTACTATTGTTTTTTATGTCAATATTAAACTTTTGTTTTGAATCATACGGATCTGAACATTCATGCCATAATAAAGAGAATTACATGGATAAATATGTTAGGTAGCATTCCACATCAAAAATTCTATTTTTATCATTTACCACTCGAGGACGAGCAGGAATTAAGCTTGGGATGCTTGATACGTCTCCAACGTATCTATAATTTTTTATTGTTCATGCTATTATATTATCTGTTTTGGATATTTTATATGCATTAATATGCTATTTTATATGATTTTTGGGACTAACCTATTAACCTAGAGCTAGTGTCAGTTTCTGTTTTTCCTTGTTTTGGAGTTTCGCAGAAAAAGGAATACGGAGTCCAAACGGAATAAAACTTTCGCGATGATTTTTCTTGGACCAGAAGACACCCAAGAGACTTGGAGTGCAAGTCAGAAGAGCCACGAGGCGGCCACAAGGGTGGAGGGCACGCCCCCTGACCTTGTGTGCCCCTCGGTGACCCCCTGGCCTAGATCTTCCTCCTATATATACTCTTATACCCCCAAAACATCCAGGGGAGCCACGAAACCACTTTTCCACCGCCGCAACTTTTTGTACCCATGAGATCTTGGGGCCTTTTCCGGCATCCTGTTGGACGAGGATTCGATCATGGAGGGCTTCTACATAAACACCATTGCCTCTCCGATGAAGCATGAGTAGTTTAGCTCAGACCTATGGGTCCATAGCTAGTAGCTAGATGGCTTCTTCTCTCTCTTTGATTCTCAACACAAAGTTCTCCTCGATGTTCTTGGAGATCCATTCGATGTAATAGTCTTTTGCAGTGTGTTTGCCGAGATCCGATGAATTGTGGATTTATGATCAGCTTATCTATTAATATTATTTGAATCTTCTCTAAATTCTTATATGCATGATTTGATATCTTTGCAAGTCTCTTCGAAATATCGATTTGGTTTGGCCAACTAGATTGGGTTTTCTTGCAATGGGAGAAGTGCTTAGCTTTGGGTTCAATCTTGCGGTGTCCTTTCCCAATGACAGAAGGGGAAACGACACGTATTGTATTGTTGCCATCGAGGATAAAAAGATGGGGTTTTCATCATATTGCATGAGTTAAACCCTCTACATCATGTCATCTTGCTTAATGCGTTACTCTATTCTTATGAACTTAATACTTGATAGTGGTCGATGTGTGGAGTAATAGTAGTAGATGCTGAATAGTTTCGGTCTACTTGACACGGATGTGATGCCTATATTCATGATCATTTCCTTAAATATCGTCATAAATTAGCGCTTTTCTATCAATTGTTCGGTAGTAATTGATACTTCTCCAACGTATCTATAATTTTTTATTGTTCCATGCTGTTTTCTTATCAATCTTGGATGTTTTATAATAATTTTATAGTCATTTTATATCATTTTTTGGTACTAACCTATTGACATAGTGCCAAGTGCTAGTTGCTGTTTTTCCATGTTTTTTACATCACAGGAAATCAATATCAGATGAAGACCAAATGCCACGAAACTCCACGATGATTTTTTATGGGCCAGAACGAAGGAAATGGGCCCTGGTTGCACCTGGGGGGGTGCCTCGAGGGGGGCACAACCCACTGTGGCGCCAGAGGCCACCAGCGCCTGGTGGGTTGTGCCCACCTCGGGTGCCCCCCAAACCGCCACTTTGCTCTATAAATACCACAATATTCCAGAAACCCTAGAATAAGCGTCGAAATATTCATCCAACCGCCGCAGAGTCCAGAACCACCAGATCCAATCTAGACACCATCTCGGATGGGGTTCACCACCTCCATTGGTGCCTCTCCGATGATGCGTGAGTAGTTCCTTGTAGACCTTCGGGTCCGTAGTTAGAAGCTAGATGGCTTGCTCTCTGTCTCTCTCTCTCTCTCTCTCTCTCTCTCTCTCTCTCTCTCTCTCTCTCTTCTGAATTCTCAATACAATGGTCTCACGGAGATCCATATGATGTAACTCTTTTTGCGGTGTGTTTGTTGGGATCCGATGAACTTGAGTTTATGATCAGTTATATCTTTTTATATCCATGAAAGTTATTTGAGTTTCTTTGATCTCTTATATGCATGATTTCTTATAGCCTCGTATTTATTCTCCGATATTTGGGTTTTCTTTGGCCAACTTGATCTAATTATCTTGCAATGGTAAGAGGTGCCCGGTAGTGGGTTCGATCTTACGGTGCTCGATCCCAGTGACAGAAAGGGAACCGACACGTATGTGTCATTGCTATTAAGGATAAAAAGACGACATCTATATCTACCGCCATATAGATAAACGGATCTTGTCTACATCATGTCATCGTTCTTATTGCATTACTGCATTTTTCCGTGAACTTAATACACTAGATGCATGCTGGATAGCGGTCGATGTGTGGAGTAATAGTAGTAGATGCAGGCAGGAGTTGGTCTACTAAACTTGGACGTGATGCCTATGTAATGGCCTGGATATCGTCATAATTATTTGAGGTTCTATCAATTGCCCAACAGTAATTTGTTTACCCACTGTTTGCTATTTTTCTCGAGAGAAGCCACTAGTGAAACCTACGGCCCCCGGGTCTTATTTCTCATATATTTTATTTGCGATCTATTTTATTTGCACTTTTTATTCAAATCTATTAAACCAAAAATACAAAAATTCTTCGCTGCACTTTATTTTATTTGCGATCTATTTATTTTAATCTATAACAACTTTCTCCCGTCATCACGAAATTTCTGGCGCCGTACCCCGAAAGGGATTGACAACCCCTTTAACACGTCGGGTTGTGAGGTGTTGTTATTTGTGTGCAGGGGCTGTTTACGTTGTGTTGCTTGGTTCTCCTACTGGTTCGATAACCTTGGTTTCATATCTGAGGGAAATACCTACCGCCGCTGTGCTGCATCATCCCTTCCTCTTTGGGGAAATACCGGCGAGCTTCAAACGACATCAAAAGGAATTTCTGGCGCCGTTGCCGGGGAGGATCTTCAACATAACCAGGTTCCTAATCACAAATCTCATCTCCTTGCAATTTACATTATTTTCCATTTGCCTCTCGTTTTCCTCTCCCCCGCTTCACAAAAAATTGCCGTTTTATTTGCCTCTCTTTTTCCGTTCACCGTTTTCTTGCCGGATCTGTTTTTCTGTGCGTTCTTGTTTGCGTAGTCACGATGCCTCAAAGAAAATATTATGATATTCCTTACCCACATATATTTCTTGAAATTGAGAAGAGTACTAAGGAATATATGACTACACAATTTGAGCATAATAAATACTTTACTGAAGAACATAAGGAGCACTCCGTTGTGCTTGGTGCTATTACGAAACAACTTGATGATATTAGTAGAGAAGTTTGCAATCTCAAATCTAAGTATGCTTTTGCAGAAAGTTTGCTAGGAAAAATATACGACGCACAAGCTACCTTAGTAAATCAAATTGCCGGTAAACCAATCTCGTTACAGGATAAAAATGATGAAGATCTTAAAATGATTGGTGTTTCTTCTATTGATTCCTTGTTTAGTAAAGTTAAGAATGATGAAAAAGGTACTAGAGAAGAGTCAACTTTAAGTAGAAGGCGTCCCAATATTTTGGAGGGTGAAAATCTTGTTGAGAAAATTGATGAAAGTGGGTTTGGAGAGGTCAAAACTTTAGCTAGTGATGTGCCCACTCTTTTCCATTACAAAGACTTTAATTATGATAGTTACTCTTTGATTGATTGTATTTCTTTGTTGCAATCCATGATAAATTAACCCCATGCTTATGAACAAAATAAAGCTTTTACTAAACATATTGTTGATGCTATGATCAAATCTCTTGAAGAAAAATTGCAATTAGAAGTTTCAATTCCTAGAAAATAGCATGATGAATGGGAACCTACTATCAAAGTCAAGATTAAAAATTATGAGTGTTTTGCTTTGTGTGACTTGGGTGCTAGTGTTTCTACAATTCCGAAATCTTTATGTGATGTACTTGGTCTTACCAATCTTGAAGTGTTCCTTGAATTTGCACTTGGCGGATTCTACTACTAAAAAGCCTATGGGAAGAATTAATGATGTTCTTACTCTTGCAAATAGGAATTATGTGCCCATAGATTTTATTGTTCTTGATATTGATTGCAATTCATCTTGTCCAATTATTCTTGGTAGACCGTTTTTACGCACTATCGGTGCCATAATTGATATCAAAGAAGGAAATATTAAGTTCCAATTTCCTTTGAGTAAGGTATGGAACACTTTCCTAGAACTATAATTAAGCCACCTTATGAATCAATCATGAGGGCATCTTATGGATCTCGAACCAAAGATGACAAAACTTAGATCATCGCTTTATACCTAGCTAAGGGCGTAAAACTATAGCGCTTGTTGGGAGGCAACCCAATGAATAAAATTTATTTTTACTTTTTGATTTCTGTTATTAAGTGTTAGCACAATTATGCTACTGTTATGATTGTGTGTTTTATGTTTTAATTAGTGTTTGTGCCAAGTAGAACCAATAGCATCTTCTTGGGTGGTAGTTGTTTGATCTTGCTGAAAAAGACAGAAACTTTGTGCTCACGTAAATAATTGTTAAATTCACCAGAACGTGATAAAATGCTAATTCTTTCTGCATAAGATCAATATAGAAATTATCCAGGTTTTCCTAGTTTTTCAGAATTTTTGGAGTGCCAGAAGTATTCAAACAAATCAGATTGCTACAAACTGTTCTGTTTTGACAGATTCTGTTTTCTTTGTGTTGTGTGCTTATTTTGATGGCTCTATGGTTTTCTTTCATGAGTTTTTGCCATAGAAAAGTTGGAATACAGTAGATATAATACAAAAACAAAATAAGAATTGGTTTGATACAACACTTGTAGTAGTGGTTTATTTTTCTTACACTAACGGATCTCACGAAGGTTTTGTTGAGCTTTGTGTGATTGAAGTTTTCAAGTTTTGGGTTATCTTACGATGGATGAAGGAAGGATGTAAGAGCCTAAGCTTGTGGATGCCCCGGCATCCCAAGCTATTATCCAAAAATGAGCAACCAACTAAGCTTGGGGATGCCCCCGAGTGGCATCCCCGCTTTCTTCCAACAACTATTGGTATTTTACTCGAGGCTATATTTTTATTTGTCACATGATATGTGTTTTGCTTGGAGCATCGTGTATGATATGTGTCTTCGCTTGTTTTATTTTGTGTTTTAAGTCATCAATCCTTGCTGGACACACCTATTTGAGAGAGCCAAAATTATGTCATGACTTGTTAGAATTGCTCTCTGTGCTTCACTTAAATCTTTTATGAGCTAGGACTTGCTCTAGTGCTTCACTTATATCTTTTTGAGCACGGTGTGCTTTAGTATTTTTGAAGAAATTCTCTCTTGCTTCACTTAGATTTATTTGAGAGTCAGTAAAGTTTTGAATAAATTCTCTCTTGATTCACTTAAATTATTTTTAGAGAAAGAAAAAAAATTATGCTCATGATCTTCACTTATATTTGTTTGAGCTTATGAAAAGCAACACATGAAAATTAGTCCCAAAGTGATAGATATCCAAGAAGGATAAAGAAAAAGAAAATTTCATGAAGATTATTGGACAAAATAAACTTGATTCTTAGTAATAGTTTTGAGATATGGTGATGTGATATGTGAGTTATGTTGATGAGTAATTGTGCTCTAGTAGGAATATTGGTGTTAAGGTTTGCGATTCCCTATGCATGCACGAAAGTCAATAATCATGCAATGAAAATTATATCCTACTTGTGGTGCATTATTCGGTGTTAATTATGCTTAATGCTTGCTTATGAGATTATTCGTTTCTTGGTTGGTCGCTTCCCAATCTTTTGCTAGCCTTCACTTTGCACTAAGTATGATCTCTACTTGTGCATCCAAAATCCTTTAAACCGGTTTTGCCACATGAGTCCACTATATCTACCTATATGCGGTATTCTATTAACGTTCTAAGAAAATTTGCATGTGCCATCTCTAATTTTCAAAATAAACTTCTCTTTTGTGTGTTTGTTGCGCTCGCGGAACGGTAAGGGGTGGCTAACACTTTCCATGTTGGATGTGTTATTCTCAAGATAAGTGTTTATTCACTTGTCATTGCACGAGAGTAAGGCAAAGGTCTTAGGGATGCCCAGCCCCGAAATGCAAAAATAAATTTACTTTATGTTGTCAAATAATAAATTCCTTGGAAAGTGTTGGTATGGAGGGCACCCGTGGATACGGTTAGCCATGGAAAGTGAAAGTATGGTTGAAAAAGGAATAAACTTTACTTTCTGTTTGGAAACCGCCTATGGCATATCTAGCATGGAAAGTGTTGGGAACTCTAAGTTGTTTTCGTTGGTGGGATGGATACACCTCCCAAAATGTTTTTATCTCTAATCTTTCGCTTTGAGCTCTGGCACCTCTACAAATCCCTACTTCCCTCTGCGAAGGGCCTTTCTTTTACTTTATGCAAATTTTTTTATTTTTTATTTGAGTCTCCATCTTCTCTTATAAAAAGCACCAACTAGGAGGCAATATGATCGTGCTTAAGTATTGGGTGTAGTTAATATTCGAGTGTGTTTCATGAATGGATCAATGTTTGAGCATGATGGGCTAGGGATAACTTACTTTAGCGTTGATATTTTGAAAGACATGGTTGCTTGTTGATACGCTTGAGTATCTAAATTATTATGTCAATACTAGACTATTGCTTTGAATCACATAAAAGTTGAAATGTCCATGCTATAAAGAAAAAGAATATGATATGACAAGATGAACATCACTCCACATCAAAAATTCTGTTTTTATCACTTACCTACTCGAGGACAAGTAGGAGTTAAGCCTGGGGATGCTGATAAGTCTCCAACGTATCTATAATTTTTGATTGTTCCATGCTATTTTATTATCAATCTTGGATGTTTTATAATCATTTTATATCATTTTTTGGTACTAACCTATTGACATAGTGCCAAGTGCCAGTTGATGTCTTTTCCATGTTTTTAACATCACAGAAATCAATATAAGATGAAGTCCAAATGCCACGAAACTCCATGATGATTTTTTATGGGCCAGAAGGAAGGCAATGGGCCCTGGTTGCACCTTGGGGGTGCCGAGAGCACAACCCACAAGGTGCGCCAGAGGCCCAGGCGCGCCCTGGTGGGTTGTGCCCACCTCGGTTGCCCCCCGGACCGCCTCTTTGCTCTATAAATACCACAATATTCCAGAAACCCTAGAACAAGCGACAAAATATTCATCCAGCCGCCGCAGAGTCCAGAACCACCAGATCCAATCTAGACACCATCTCGGATGGGATTCACCTCCTCCATTGGTGCCTCTCCGATGATGCGTGAGTAGTTCCTTGTAGACCTTCGGGGTCCGTATTTCTCTCTCTCTCTCTCTCTCTCTCTCTCTCTCACTGAATTCTTAATACAATGGTCTCTTGGAGATCCATATGATGTAACTCTTTTGCGATGTGTTTGTTGGGATCTGATGAACTTTTAGTTTATGATCAGTTATATCTTTTTATATCCATGAAATTTATTTGAGTTTCTTTGATCTCTTATATGCATGATCTCTTATAGCCTCGTATTTCTTCTCCGATATTTGGGTTTTGTTTGGCCAACTTGATCTATTTATCTTGCAATGGGAAGAGGTGCCTGGTAGTGGTTCGATCTTATGGTGTTCGATCCCAGTGACAGAATGGGAACCGACACGTATGTATCGTTTCTACTAAGGATAAAAAGACGAGATATATATCTACCGCCATATAGATAAATGGATCTTGTCTACATCATGCCATCGTTCTTATTGCATTACTGCATTTTTTCATGAACTTAATACACTAGATGCATGCTGGATAGCGGTCGATGTGTGGAGTAATAGTAGTAGATGCAGGCAGGAGTCGATCTACTAATCTTGGACGTGATGCCTATGTAATGATCATTGCCTGGATATCTTCATAATTATTTGAGGTTCTATCAATTGCCCAACAGTAATTTGTTTACCCACCTTTTGCTATTTTTCTCGAGAGAAGCCACTATTGGAAATATGCCCTAGAGGCAATAATAAAAGGATTATTATTATATTTCCTTGTTCGTGATAATTGTCTTTTATTCATGCTATAATTGTATTATCCGGAAATCGTAATACACGTGTGAATGCATAGACCACAATATGTCCCTAGTGAGCCTCTAGTTGACTAGCTCGTTGATCAATAGATAGTCATGGTTTCCTGACTATGGACATTGGATGTCTATGATAACGGGATCACATCATTAGGAGAATGATGTGATGGACAAGACCCAATCCTAAGAAGAGCACAAGATCGTGTAGTTCGTTTTGCTAGAGCTTTTCCAATGTCAAGTGTCTCTTCCTTAGACCATGAGATCGTGTAACTCCCGGATACCGTATGAGTGCTTTGGGTGTAGCAAACGTCACAACGTGGCGGGTGACTATAAAGGTACACTACGGTATCTCCGAAAGTGTGCATTGGGTTGACACGGATCGAGATCGGGATTTGTCACTCCGTGTTACGGAGAGGTATCACTGGGCCCACTCGGTAGTGCATCATCATAATGAGCTCAAAGTGACCAAGTGTGCGGTCACGGGATCATCTGTCTGATGCGAGTAAAGTGACTTGCCGGTAACGAGATTGAGCGAGGTATTGGGATACCGACAATCGAATCTCGGACAAGTAACATACCGATTGACAAAGGGAATTGTATCTGGGTTGTTTGAATCCTCGACATCGTGGTTCATCCGATGAGATCATCGAGGAGCATGTGGGAGCCAACATGGGTATCCAGATCGGCTGTTGGTTATTGCCCGAGAGCCGTCTCGGTCATGTCTATGTGTCTCGAACCCGTAGGGGTCTACGATTAAGGTTCGGTGACGCTAGGGTTGTATGAATATGAGTATGCAGTAAACCGAATGTTGTCCGAAGTCCCGGATGATATCCCGGACGTCACGAGGAGTTCCGGAATGGTCCGGAGGTAAAGAATTATATATAGGAAGTGTTGTTTCGGCCATTGGGAAAGTTTCGGGGTCACCCGATATTGTACCGGGACCAACGGAAGGGTCCTGGGGGTCCACCGGGTGGGGCCACCCATCCCGGAGGGCCCCATGGGCTGAAGTGGGGAGGGGAACCAGCCCATAGTGGGCTGGTGCGCCTCTGGCCCACCTCGCGCCTAGGGTTGAAACCCTAGGGTGGGGGCGCCCCACTTGCCTTGGGGGGCACTCCACCCCCCTTGGCCGCCGCCCCCCTTGGGAGATTAGATCTCCAAGGGCCGGCGCCCCCCTGGGGGCCTATATAAAGGGAGGGGGAGGGGGCAACGGGCACCCTGAAGTTCTGGCGCCTCCCTCCCCCTGCTACACCTCTTCCTCCTCCGTCACGAGCTTGGCGAAGCCCTGCCGGAGTACTGTTGCTCCACCACCACCACGCCGTCGTGCTGCTGCTGGAGCCATCTTCTTCAACCTCTCCTTCCCCCTTGCTGGATCAAGAAGGAGGAGACGCCATCCACTCCGTATGTGTGTTGAACACGGAGGTGACGTCCGTTCGGCACTCGGTCATCGGTGATTTGGATCACGGCGAGTACGACTCCATCATCCACGTTCTAGTGAACGCTTCCGCACGCGATCTACAAGTGGTATGTAGATGCAATCTCTCTCCCATAACTCGTTGCTTAGATGAACTCATAGATGGATCTTGGTGAAATCGTAGGAAAAAATTTAATTTTCTGCAACGTTCCCGAACAGTGGCATCATGAGCTAGGTCTATGCGTAGTTCTCTATTGCACGAGTAGAACACAATTTTTTTGTGGGCGTAGATCTTGTCAACTTGCTTGTCGTTACTAGTCTTTTCTTGCTTCAGCGGTATTGTGGGATGAAGCGGCCCGGACCGACCTTACACGTACGCTTACGTGAGACAGGTTCCACCGGTCGACATGCACTAGTTGCATAAGGTGGCTAGCGGGTGTCTGTCTCTCCTACTTTAGTTGGAGCGGATTAGATGAAAAGGGTCCTTATGAAGGGTAAATAGAAGTTGACAAAATCACGTTGTGGTTATTCGTAGGTAAGAAAACGTTCTTGCTAGAACCCAATTGCAGCCACGTAAAAGATGCAACAACAATTAGAGGGCGTCTAACTTGTTTTTGCAGCAATTGTCATGTGATGTGATATGGCCAGAAGTTGTGATGAATGATGAATGATATATTGTGATGTATGAGATCATGTTCTTGTAATAGGAATCACGACTTGCATGTCGATGAGTATGACAACCGGCAGGAGCCATAGGAGTTGTCTTAATTATTGTATGACCTGCGAGTCATTGATTAAACGCCATGTAAATTACTTTACTTTATTGCTAAACGTGTTAGCCTTAGTAGTAGAAGTAATAGTTGGCAAGCAACTTCATGGAGACACGATGATGGAGATCATGATGATGGAGATCATGGTGTCATGCCGGTGACAAGATGATCATGGAGCCCGAAGATGAAGATCAAAGGAGCTATATGATATTGGCCATATCATGTCACTACTTTATATAATTGCATGTGATGTTTATTATGTTTTATGCATCTTGTTTACTTAGAGCAGCGATAGTAAATAAGATGATCCCTTATGATAATTTCAAGAAAGTGTTCCCCTAAGCGTGCACCGTTGCTAAAGTTCGTCGTTTCGAAGCACCACGTGATGATCGGGTGTGATAGATCCTTACGTTCACATACAACGGGTGTAAGAAAGTTTTACACATGCATAAACACTTAGGGTTAACTTCACGAGCCTAGCATGTACAGACATGGCCTCGGAACACAAGAGACCGAAAGGTCGAACATGAGTCGTATGGAAGATACGATCAACATGGAGATGTTCACCGACAATGACTAGTCCGTCTCACGTGATGATCGGACACGGCCTAGTCGACTCGGATCATGTAACACTTAGATGACTAGAGGGATGTCAAATCTGAGTGGGAGTTCATTAAATAATTTGATTAGATGAACTTAATTATCATGAACATTAGTCTAAAATCTTTGCAAAATGTCTTGTAGATAAAATGGCCAACGCACATGTCACCATGAACTTCAACATGTTCCTGGAGAAAACCAAGCTGAAAGACGATGGCAGCAACTATTCGGACTGGGTCCGGAACCTGAGGATCATCCTCATAGCAGCCAAGAAACAATATGTCCTAGAAGCACCGCTAGGTGATGCACCCATCGAAGAACCAAGACATTATGAATGCTTGGCAGTCTCGTCTTGATGATTACTCCCTCGTTCGGTGCGGCATGCTTTACTGACTTAGAACCGGGCTCCAAAAGCGTTTTGAGCAACACGGGCATATGAGATGTTCGAGGAGCTGAAAATGGTTTTCCAAGCTCATGCCCGGTCGAGAGATATGAAGTCTCCGACAAGTTCTATAGTTGTAAGATGGAGGAAAACAGTTACAAGGTGAGCACATACTCAAAATGTCTGGGTTGCACAACCGCCTATCCCAGCTGGACATTAACCTCCCGGACGAGGCGGTCATTGACAGAATCCTTCAGTCGCTCCCACCAAGCTACAAGAGCTTTGTGATGAACTACAATATGCAGGGGATGGTGAAGAGCATTCCCGAAGTATTTTCAATGCTGAAGTCGTGAGAGGTTGAAATCAAGAAAGAACATCAAGTGTTGATGGTCAATAAAACCACTAAGTTCAAAAAGGGCAAGGGTAAGAAGAATTTCAAGAAGGACGGCAAGGATGTTGCCGCGCCCGATAAGCAAGTTGCCGGAAGAAGTCAAAGAATGGACCCAAGCACGAGACAGAGTGCTTTTATTGCAAAGGGAAGGGCCCTTTGGAAGCGGAACTGCCCCAAATACTTAGCGGACAAAAGGCCGGCAACACTAAAGGTATATTTGATATACATGTAATTGATGTGTACCTTACCGATTACTCGTAGTAACTCCTGGGTATTTGATACCGGTGTCGTTGCTCATATTTGTAACTCACAGCAGGAGCTGCAGAATAAACGGAGACTGGCGAAAGACGAGGTGACGATGCGCGTCGGGAATGGTTCCAAGGTCGATGTGATCGCTGTTAGCACGCTACCTCTACATTTACCTACGGGGTTAGTTTTAAACCTCAATAATTGTTATTTAGTGCCAAGTTTGAGCATGAACATTGTATCAGGATCTCGTTTAATGCGAGATGGCTACTCATTTAAATCCGAGAATAATGGTTGTTCTATTTATATGATAGATATGTTTTATGGTCATGCTCCGATGGTCAATGGTTTATTGTTAATGAATCTCGAACGTAATATTACACATATTCATAGTATGAATACCAAAAGATGTAAAGTTGATAATGATAGTCCCACATACTTGTGGCACTGCCGCCTTGGTCACATTGGTGTCAAGCGCATGAAGAAGCTCCATTACGATGGACTTTTAGAGTCTCTCGATTATGAATCATTTGACATATGCGAACCATGCCTCATGGGCAAAATGACCAAGACTCCATTCTCCGGGACAATGGAGCGAGCAACCACCTTATTGGAAATCATACATACCGATGTGTGTGGTCCAATGAGCGTTGAGGCTCGCGGAGGATATCGTTATGTTCTCACTCTCACTGATGACTTGAGTAGATATGGGTATGTCTACTTAATGAAACACAAGTCTGAGACCTTTGAAAAGTTCAAGGAATTTCAGAATGAGGTAGAGAATCAACGTGACCGAAAGATAAAAATCTTACGATCGGATCGTGGAGGAGAATATTTAAGTCACGAATTTGGTACACACTTAAGGAAATGTGGAATCGTTTCACAACTCACGCCGCTGGAACACCTCGGCATAACGGTGTGTCCGAGCGTCGTGTCGCACTCTATTGGATATGGTGCGATCTATGATGTCTCTTACCGATTTACCGCTATCATTTTGGGGATACGCTCTAGAGACGGCTACATTCACTTTAAATAGGGCACCGTCTAAATCCGTTGAGACGACACCGTATGAATTATGGTTTGGGAAGAAACCTAAGCTGTCGTTTCTAAAAGTTTGGGGATGCGATGCTTATGTCAAGAAACTTCAACCTGAAAAGCTCGAACCCAAGTCGGAAAAATGCGTCTTCATAGGATACCCTAAGGAAACCATTGGGTATACCTTCTACCTTAGATCCGAAGGCAAGATCTTTGTTGCCAGAACGGATCCTTTCTTGAAAAAGAGTTTCTCTCGAAAGGAGTAAGTGGGAGGAAAGTAGAACTCGATGAAGTACTACCTCTTGAACCGGAAAGTAGTGCAGCTCGGGAAAATGTTCCTGTGGTGCCTACACCCTCTTGGATAGGAAATTAATGATGATGATCAAGGTACTTCGGATCAAGTTGCTCTTGAACCCGTGGGTCCACAAGGACACGTTCCACACCAGAGTGGTATGGCAACCTGTCACGGAAATCATGTTGTTAAACAACGGTGAACCTTGAACTATGAAGAAGCGATGGCGGGCCCAGATTCCAACAAATGGCTTGAAGCCATGTAATCCGAGATAGGATCCATGTATGAAAACAAAGTATGGACTTTGACAGACTTGCCCGATGATCGTGACGATAGAAAACAAATGGATCTTTAAGAAGAAGACGGACGCGGATGGTAATGTCACCGTCTATAAAGCTCGACTTGTCGCTAAGGGTTATCGGCAAGTTCAAGGGATTGACTATGATGAGACTTTCTCTCCGTGGCGAAGCTTAAGTCCGTCCGAATCATGTTAGCAATTGCCGCATACTATGATTATGAGATATGGCAGATGGGCGTCAAAACAGCGTTCCTTAACGGTTATCTTAAGGAAGAGCTGTATATGATGCAGCCAGAAGGTTTTGTCGACCCTAAGAATGCTAACAAGGTATGCAAGCTCCAGCGATCCATTTATGGGCTGGTGCAAGCATCTCGGAGTTGGAACATTCGCTTTGATGAGATGATCAAAGCGTTTGGATTTGTGCAGACTTATGGAGAAGCATGCGTTTACAAGAAAGTGAGTGGGAGCTCTGTAGCATTTCTCATATTATATGTAGATGACATACTTTTGATGAGAAATGATATAGAACTCTTGGACAGCATTAAGGCCTACTTGAATAAAAGTTTTTCAATGAAGGACCTTGGAGAAGCTGCTTATATATTAGGCATCAAGATCTATAGAGATAGATCGAGACGCCTCATAGGTCTTTCACAAAGCACATACCTTGATAAGATTTTGAAGAAGTTCAAAATGGATCAGTCCAAGAAAGGGTTCTTGCCTGTCTTGCAAGGTGTGAGATTGAGCTTGGCTCAATGCCCGACCACTGACAAAAGATAAAGAAGAGATGAGCGTCATCCCTATGCCTCGGCCATAGGATCTATTATGTATGCCATGCTGTGTACGGACCTGATGTAAACCTTGCCGTAAGTTTGGTAGGAAGGTACCAAAGTAATCCCGGCAAGGAACCTTTGACAGCGGTCAAGAATATCCTGAAGCACCTGAAAAGGACAAAGGAGATGTTTCTCGTTTATGGAGGTGACGAAGAGCTCGTCAAATGCGTAAAGGGTTACGTCGGCGCTTAGCTTCGACATAGATCTGGATGACTCTAAGTCACAAACCGGATACGTGTATATGTTGAATGGTGGAAGCGATGGCTGGTGCAGCTGCAAGCGAGCGTCGTGGCGGGATCTACATGTGAAGCGGAGTACATGGCAGCCTCGGAGGCAGCACATGAAGCAATATGGGTGAAGGAGTTCATCACCGACCTAGGAGTCATACCCAATGCGTCGGGGCCGATCAAACTCTTCTGTGACAACACTGGAGCTATTGCACTTGCCAAGGAGCCCAGGTTTCACAAGAAGACCCAGCACATCAAGCGTCTCTTCAACTCCATCCGTGAAAATGTTCAAGATGGAGACATAGAAATTTGCAAAGTGCATACGGATCTGAATGTCGCAGATCCGTTGACTAAACCTCTTCTCTTAGTGGGCAAAACATGATCAACACCAGAACTCTATGGGTGTTCGGTTCATCACAATGTAACTAGATTATTGACTCTAGTGCAAGTGGGAGACTGTTGGAAATATGCCCTAGAGGAAATAATAAAAGGATTATTATTATATTTCCTTGTTCGTGATAATTGTCTTTTGTTCATGCTATAATTGTATTATCCGGAAATCGTAATACTGCGTGTGAATGCATAGACCACAATATGTCCCTAGTGAGCCTCTAGTTGACTAGCTCGTTGATCAATAGATAGTCATGGTTTCACGACTATGGACATTGGATGTCAATGATAACGGGATCACATCATTAGGAGAATGATGTGATGGACAAGACCCAATCCTAAGCATAACACAAGATCGTGTAGTTCGTTTTGCTAGAGCTTTTTCAATGTCAAGTGTCTCTTCCTTAGACCATGAGATCGTGTAACTCCCGGATACCGTAGGAGTGCTTTGGGTGTACCAAACGTCACAATGTAACTGGGTGACTATAAAGGTACACTACAGGTATCTCCGAAAGTGTACATTGGGTTGACACGGATCGAGGCTGGATTTGTCACTCCGTGTTACGGAGAGGTATCACTGGGCCCACTTTCGGTAGTGCATCATCATAATGAGCTCAAAGTGACCAAGTGTCCGGTCACGGGATCATGCATTACTGATGCAGTAAAGTGACTTGCCGGTAATGAGATTGAGCGAGGTCTTTGGGATACCGACGATCGAATCTCGGGCAAGTAACATATCGATTGACAAAGGGAATTGTATACGGGGTTGTTTGAATCCTCGACATCGTGGTTCATCCGATGAGATCATCGAGGAGCATGTGGGAGCCAACATGGGTATCTAGATCCCGCTGTTGGTTATTGCCCGAGAGCCGTCTCGGTCATGTCTATGTGTCTCCCGAACCCGTAGGGTCTACACACTTAAGGTTCGGTGGCGCAGGGTTGTATGAATATGAGTATGCAGTAAACCGAATGTTGTTGAGTCCGGATGAGATCCCAGACGTCACGAGGAGTTCCGGAATGGTCCGGAGGTAAAGAATTATATATAGGAAGTGTTGTTTGACCATCGGGAAAGTTTGGGGTCACCGGTATTGTCTGGGACCACGAGAAGGGTCCCGGGGTCCACCGGGTGGGGCCACCCATCCCGGAGGGCCCCATGGGCTGAAGTGGGGAGGAACCAGCCCATAGTGGGCTGGTGCGCCTTGGCCCACCTGCGCCTAGGGTTGAAACCCTAGGGTGGGGCGCCCACTTGCCTTGGGGCACTCCACCCCCTTGGCCGCCCCTTGGGAGATTAGATCTCCAGGGCAGGCGCCCCCTGGGGCCTATATAAAGGGAGGGAGGGGCAACCGTCACCTGAAGTTCTGGCGCCTCCCTCCCCTGCTACCTCTTCCTCCTCCGTCCACGAGCTTGGTGAAGCCTGCCGAGAATCTTGCTTCCACCACCACCACGCCGTCGTGCTGCTGCTGGAGCCATCTTATTCAACCTCTCCTTCCCCTTTGTTGGATCAATAAGGAGGAGACGTCGTCCGCTCCGTACGTGTGTTGAACGTGAAGGTGCCGTCCGTTCGGCACTCGGTCATCGGTGATTTGGATCACGGCGAGTACGACTCCATCATCCACGTTCTAGTGAACGCTTCCGCACGCGATCTACAAGTGGTATGTAGATGCAATCTCTCTCCCATAACTCGTTGCTTAGATGAACGCATAGATGGATCTTGGTGAAACCGTAGGAAAAATTTTAATTTTCTGCAACGTTCCCCAACAGCCACTAGTGAAACCTACGGCCCCCGGGTCTTATTTCTCATATATTTGCTTTGCGATCTGTTTTATTTGCACTTTTTATTCAGATCTATTAAACCAAAAATACAAAAATACTTTGTTGCACTTTATTTTATTTGCGATCTGTTTATTTTAATCTATTACAGCTTTCTCCCGTCATCACGAAATTTCTGGCGCCGGACCCCAAAAGGGATTGACAATCCCTTTAACACGTCGGGTTGTGAGGTGTTGTTATTTGTGTGCAGGGGATGTTTATGTCGTGTTGCTTGGTTCTCCTACTGGTTTGATAACCTTGGTTTCATATCTGAGGGAAATACCTACCGCTGCTATGCTGCATCATCCCTTCCTCTTTGGGGAAATACCAACGTAGCTTCAAGCGACACCAGCAATTTTTTCACCCACCGTAATAGTTTCTATCTTGAGAGAAGCCTCTAGTGAAACCTATGGCCCCCGGGTCTATTTTACATCATATTAGTTTCCCGTCAACTTGCCAACTTCTGTCGTCGTTCCTTTATTTTGCAATCTTTTACTTTCCGTTCCATAAACCAAAAATACCAAAAATATTACTTTATCGTTTATCCATCTCTATGAGTTCTCACTTTGCAAATAACCATGAAGGGATTGACAACCCCTTTATCGGGTTGGCTGCAAGTTGGTGTTTGTTTATGCAGGTATTCGGTGACTTGCGCGTTGTCTCCTACTGGATTGATACCTTGGTTCTCAAAAACTGAGGGAAATACTTACTCTAGTTTGCTGCATCACCCTTTCCTCTTCAAGGGAAAAACCAACGCAAACTCAAGAGGTAGCAAGAATCTTCGTAACAAGAAAATAAAGTTTCTACGATCTCATTGTGCATGCAAATATTTGAGTTACGAGTTTGACCTTCATTTAAAACAATGGGGAATTGTTTCACAACTCACGCCGCCTGGAATACCACAACATAATGGTGTGTCCCAACATCGTAACTATCGTGGGATTGTCACGGCAGATGTCCTAGTGCAAGGACTTAGTCGTGGAGCCATCACAATGAGATTAGCTTAAAGGGGTTAAACGGGACAGAGGACACGAGGATTTTATACTGGTTCGGCCCCTTGCGGTGAAGGTAAAGGCCTAATCCAGTTTGAGGTGGTATTGCTAGGGTTTAGATGACCAAGGACAAAATTCGCTTGCCTTGCTCTCGAGTTGTTGTTTCTTGTCCCTAAACTGTCGCCGGTTCGTCCCTTTATATACTCAGGTTGACGCCCGGCGGTTCACAGAATCCTGGCCGGCTCATAAACGTGTCTGGCTAGGTATCCACTCTTTCCTATTTTACAATACAAGTCATACACCTATGGCGGTTTACATCTATGGGCCCTAACCCGCCTTTGGACTTTGGGCCTTCTTATTAAGCCTCCTTCGTAAGTCGCCATCTTCTATGTCTTCATGGGCTTCAATACTGGTAAATCATCATGAGCATAACCCGGCCCCTCCTGGGCGGTTTATACTCAATAGTTATATCCCCAATATTAGGCCCCAGGTTGATTTGAACTTGTTCATGTCAATCTTCAACACTTAGAAAATTTCCTTCTCCATTACCTTCGCGAAGACTTGTAACTCGCCGTGACGTCATCTTCTGTGATCATGATAGCTCGCCATGACGTCACCTGTCATTAATTCTATAGAAATCCAAAATCATATATGTATCTTCATTTTTAATGAACTTCCAAAAATCGAGGCGTCGGCCCTGTTACATATCCAATTTGGAGCTCCTCGATTCCCGCGCATGCCACTTATCCATTTGCCTTATAAATAGGTCCAGGGGTCCTTTTCACTTTCCCCCCTCAGCCTCTTCGTCTTCATCGTCTTCCTCGCGACGTGTTGCTCTCGAGCCCAGTCGCCGCCATCGTTCCTCTCTTCCGCATCACCATTGGCCGCTGCATCAACCTGATTAGTCCAGATCTCGCTCGCGCGCCTCCGCCGCTCCAGCAACCTCGGTAAGTTCTTCCTCCTTCCCCCTCCGTAGATCTCATTAGGATTCGTACGAGCTCATAGAGGTTCAGCACTGTTCTTCACTTGTTCTTCATTGTAGCATGAATTTTTGATTCAAACTTGATATTTTCCTATGCGGCAATAGCCATAGCCCTTCTTTCCTCATCAGAGCATCTCTTTTTAGGTAGAAAATCCAATCTGGACCTTTATAAACTGTTCCAGTAACAATATTTAGGTCTGAATATATTTTCATTTTCTGACACGCGGTAGATCCAAAATTGTGATATCAATATCTGAAAAATGTTTTTCATCACTTAGTCATTTTCCAACTTCAGATCTATACTTTCAATATATGTGTAGGCCATTAGTCCCCTCTTAAACCGCCAATTTGCTCATCTCTGCAACTTGATAATGGCAATCTCCGGTTTAACACTTTTGCATGCTTCAACACTTTATACCTGTTAACCTTTAACGGATTAATCATGAATCTTAAACCGGAACAAACCTTCTTCCAGGTTATCAAATAAATGGCCAAGTCCTTTTATTCCTGCAACTGGGTTCAATCCCGGGTTACAGAAGAAAAGCTGAACGGGTGTGTTGCTACTGGCATTTTAGCCAAAAAGGAAGACATCCACTGGAGAGCCCCTGGTCCTGAAAATCCCCCTGAACCCAAGGAAGGGGAAGTGATCGTTTTTGTTGACCATCTGAGTCGAGGATTCAGTCCTCCCGGATCAAAAAATTTCCGTGATGTGCTTCATTTCCTCCAAATTCACCCTCAAGATATTGGACCTAACTCCGTATCCAATATTTGCAATTTTCAAGTGTTCTGTGAAGCTTACCTGCAAGAGGAGCCCATGGTCGAACTGTTCAGAGATTTCTACTATTTAAACCGCCGTACAGAATTTGTGGACATGCCCAATACTGAACTTGGCGGGGTTTCAATCCAAAAGAGAAAAGATGTCAGCTTCCCTCACGCTAACCCTCATAGCCACCCCAAAGACTAGAATCAAACTTGGTTCTATTGCCAATATACATCTCCAGCTGGTGAGAATCCTCTGCCGGGTTACCGTGCTCACCGGCTTACCAGTACACATCCACTCCCCCAAAGACTCAGTGCAAAGGAATGGGCCAAGTATGCATCACATCTTTCAAAGCTCAGAGCCTTTGTGGCAAACGGTTTAAAATATGTTGATTTTGTCCATTGCTGGGTGTCTTGGAGTATTTTGCCTTTAAGCCGTCGCCCCAGTTTAATGTGTGAATACACAGGGGACGTGAAAGACCCTCAACGCCACATTGATATTCAGCTGACTGACGCTGAAATTACTGAAGCCGTCAAGAAAATGTTGGACGAACCGGTGGCCGAGTGCAGCAAAACAAGGCTTAGTCCTTTCTGCGCTTCAAATAAACCGCCAGCTGTAAGAATTGCTCAACTCCTTCTTAATCCATATTTTTAATACTCCCTTATAATCTTTTCAACTTTTAACAGGGTGATGATCCATTCTGGAAGAGGAAACCGCAGGATAAACCGGCCAAAACAGCCCGTCCCAAGACCAAGGTCAACAAGAAACCCGCCAAGAAGAAAACCGTTGAGTCTGCCAAGTTAAACATTGATGATGACAATGATAACCCAGAGTCAGAGGTAGAAATTGATTCACTTGGCTCCTTTTTCATACACCTCATTGACAATAAATGTTACCAGGACGACGCAGAAGCCAGCCGTGCAAGTGACGCAGAGGTGATTATTATCTCATCCGGCTCAGAACCTCTGCCCACACAAAAAATCACACAAGAAAACCAGAAAGTAATATTTTCTCACCCTCTATCTCACTTGGATCCAAACTTTCTTTTGAAGAAACAACAACACGAAGCTCGCCGCACAACCCGGCATAGCGGCCATGTGGTAACTTCTTCCGTTTACCGAACACGCCGGTTCTTAAACGCTGCCAGAGGTCTCTTATACTTCTGACACATGTTATCCCAAGGCGGGTTATTTCCGACAACCTCTTAATCCGTCTGATTCAAATTATCAGGGAACTTCCCATTCTTCCTCTGGCGAGTCAACAGGAACGCAAATTCCAACCCTCAAAATCGTTCCTGGGTGAGCATATTTAATTGACCCTTCATATCTTATACTTGATCTTTATACTGACCTGATCTACACTTACTATTTTCAGGGCCCAAGCCAGAGCTAGTAAACGGGCCAAACTGAATAAGCCGGCTGATGAAAACATTTCAACTGATCCGGAAAAGACCCCGAAATAGTCTAATCCAAATACTAAAGTGATTCTTGAAGATCCACCACCACAAGATCATGAAATCTTAGTTGAACATATGGAAGTTGATCCGATAATTCATGCTGATAAACGGCCAAGCCCGACTAAAGTTGCTGATGACAAGACTAACGATGTTATAGTCACTGGTGTTAGTTATACAGCCCCAGGCAACCCCACTGCTCTGTCAAAACATAGTGCCAAAGAAGAATTTTCTGCTATTGACAAAGGCAAGTGGAAGGCAGACTTGGAAAGCTATGCCCACCTCAGCGCCCAAGATATTCATTCTGGGTTTTTAAACCGTTTGTACACAAGCCATGACTATGAAGCCGGTTTACTGAATATGATGAAGGAGCGATATGATGTAAATGCTGTTAACTTTGCATAAATATTCTTCCTTTAGCCGCCAAGTTTATTGAACATAAAAGAATAGAATGTTCGGTAAACTTCCAAGAACCATATAGATCAACTCCAGTAGCCCCCAAAGGCCGTTTTATACTGTCAATATGAATCGGGACTTGTAGAATAACAAATCTTCAATTTTTCCTGTGTAGCCCCTAAGGGTCGACTTAACAAATATATTAAGTTGGGACTAATTATGCTGTAAGGCTCAAAATTCTTGCTTAGGACCTTTGTAAACCGGTTAACCACCGAGCTGATAGTGGAAAAAAAAGCCATAGTTTAAAGTGGAGCAAATATGCATTAGCCCCCAAGTGCCAAGAATAATACTTGTATTGAGCTTGGGACTTGTAAAAAAGTTTTGATAAGAAGCAATAGACATTAGCCCCCAAGTGCCAAGTATATTACTTGTTATGTGCTTGGGACTTTGAATATGCAATGTCATCTCATAACTTGCTTGTCTCTTGCAGGGTGAGCTTATCAAGAAGGAATCCCAAATCGCCGACCTTCAAGAAAATATCAAATCGAAACAAGCAGAGACTTCCAAGGCCAAGGATGAACTGACCAGTGCCTTAGCAGAAATGAAAAAACTGAAGGAAAGCTTCAAAAACAAGCAGGCAGGTTGGGATATAGAAAGGTCAACTCTGCTGAAGAGGGCTGATCGGCCCTTAATCCGGTGGCGGAGGAGCTGACTGGCTTGAAACAGCAAATAAATGCCATGGCTGCTGCCGTTTTTGGTAAATAGCTTCTTCATAAACTTTAAACATGTATAATCTAATAAACTGCCGGTTTACAGACGTTTTTGATGATACAGGACCACGCATTGCTCATCTTGGCTCGGATATGCGGAAAAAATTAAAAGCTGCCTATACACTTATAGAGCAATTATATACCGGCGTACAACGGGTCATCTGCACAGCTTCCCATAACAAGCCGCCCCCAACTTTGGTCAAGTAGATGTTGGAAAGGTTGTCTATGATGCCTGCCCGGTTTGAAGAACTAAAGAAATCAGCTGCAAAGGCAGGTACTCTTACCGCACTAACTCGGGCCAAAGCATGGATATCTGATCTTGATCCGACTGACTTGGCG
This sequence comes from Aegilops bicornis, assembly GCA_021605145.1. NCBI lineage: Eukaryota > Viridiplantae > Streptophyta > Magnoliopsida > Poales > Poaceae > Aegilops > Aegilops bicornis. The sequence goes on along the minus strand of CM038674.1, from coordinate 469,956,486 downwards.
AACGGCTACCCAAGTATAAAGGACGGGTCGGACTTTAATACTGATGACCTCAGAGCCATTACGAGGGAAATGCGCTCTCTGGCTAGTAAAATGGCTGAGGAGACTGATCTTTCATATTATTAGTTGGTTTATGATGCCAACAATAAGAGAGTTAAAGCGCCAACTTATGATACTCCAAGCCTTACTCCTCCAATCCGTAAGCACATTTATGCCCCTGATGTTGACCCCTCCCCACTTATAAGTGATGAAGCTGTATTCAAAGCCTTAACTGGGATCGATTGGACAACAATTGACTTCCAGCCACTGGGTAGAGAAGAGGAAGATGAACCGGCGCTGGATGATCCACGACCTTCAAGTCCACCGGGCCAAGATTCATAAACCGTAGGCTGGCTGAACATCTGCTCTCTGCAAGACTTTAAAACAATTATTCTTTTGGGCATCACACGCCTTGTAATAGGCTAGCTTAAACTCCTGATCTGCTATGCCATCGCGCATATTTGCTTTGCATGACACTGTTGATCCGCCATGTTAAGATATGCCACGTATGATTATGATATTAGCAATTTGAATCTGTTCATGCATATAACAGATTAAAAAAGTGTCCTGGCGGTTTACCGCTGGACGGGTTATAATGCCTAATATAAATCCATGGGAATCATAGTTTATAACCAAGGCTGGATTGAATGATAACCATATATAATTTAAAATCTATCATACCTGTGGTATTTGATCACACTGCTGGTTTACCAAGCCAGTGTAGTAAGGGTGATAACCCAAAATTTGAGCACTGGTAATTATCATATATTGTCGGCTTATGAACAAAGCCAGGCCGGGTTAATAAACACCGGGTAGTTTCATGTATAAAACATAAGGCATCACAACCCTCATTGGCTTTTTAACCATGTATTACTATGTCACATGAGAAAAAACCTCAAAAAATGTTCAAATCGAACAATAACAAAAAATCAATGCTTTCATAGGCAGCCAGGCCTAAAACTCAAGTGCTTTCACGTGCCGCACAACCACTGAGTTAAACCTTTATACAAACCTTATAAGCCGGACCTCACACAACCAATCGTCGTTTTAACTTTGACAAGTTCAGGGTCTGTATAAGATTGACTTGTCAAAAGTACGGCGGGTCGTTCCAGGATTACCTGGGCGGAGTGGCAGACTTAAAAAGGCAGGATAACCCGGGGTTTTAGGTGAATACACCTGGCTTTTAAGCCTATTACAAGGGTCATAAAAACTCTTGTTCTTTAGAAAAAAGAGCCCCCAAGCAATATTTTTGAGCTGTGCTTAAGGGCACCTATGTTTTGAGTTGTGCTTTGTGCAGACTCTCTTTGTTCCCTTTAACCTGGGTAGCAAGCCCCCAAGTTTTTTTTCAATTGGCTTTTAAGCCGGTTCAAAGGGTAATCATAGCCTCGCCCATAAGCCGGAAGCCCCCAAGTAACCAAAGACTCATTATTTAAGAAGAGAACGACAGAGGCCTGCTTTAGCGGTGGATGCCGATTTATTATATTGATCATAATATATACATTGTCAAAAATATGTACATCAGAAGAGCCAGTGGCTCAAGTGTAGTAAGGCCGAAGATTTGCAATATTCCACGGCCGGTGGGTCTCCTCCTCCAACTTATGTGAGTCTCTGTGTTCTCGAACATCGATAAGGTAGTAGGACCCATTGTTGAGATTCTTATTGACCATAAAAGGTCGTTCCTAGGTGGGGATAACTTGTGCATATCAGCTTGATCCTGGATAAGCTGGAGCACCAGATCGCCTTCTCGGAAAGTTCTGGTTTTAACCCGGCGGCTGTGGTAACGGCGCAAATATTTCTGATAAATCGCCGAACCAGCCGTTGCAATGTCATGCTCCTCATCCAACAGGTCAAGTGCTTCCTGACGTGCTTTTTCATTGTCAGCTTCAACATAAGCCGCCACACGAGGCGAGTCATGACGGATGTCACTAGGGAGAACCGCCTCTGCTCCGTAAACCATGAAGAAAGGCATGTAACCTGTAGATATGTTGGGGTGGTATTAATGCTCCATAATATAGAAGGTAACTCCTCCACCCAACAACCCGGCGTCCTCTGTAAGGGAACCATAAGCCGGGGCTTGATGCCTCTCAGGATCTCCTGATTGGCTCTCTCAGCTTGACCATTAGATTGGGGGTGAGCCACTGACGACACATCAAGCCGGATATGCTCATGTTGACAAAATTCTTTCATAGCACCCTTGGAGAGATTAGTGTCATTGTCTGTTATAATGCTGTGTGGAAAGCCAAAATGGAAGATCACCTTCTTCATGAATTCAACAGCCGTTGCTGCATCACACTTACTGACCGTCTCTGCCTCTACCCACTTAGTGAACTTATCAACCGCCACCAAAAGGTGGGTCTTCTTATCCTTGGACCTCTTAAAAGGTCCAACCATATCAGGCCCCCAAATTGCAAACGGCCAAGTAATTGAAATAATCCTCAATTCTTGAGCCGGTACATGGGCTCATCGTGAAAATTTCTGACATCTGTCACATTTACTGACCAGATCCTCAGCATCAGCATGAGCCGTCAGCCAATAAAATCCATGACGAAAAGCCTTGGCCACAAGAGACTTAGAGCTAGCATGGTGGCCACAATCTCCTTCATGAATCTCGCGCAGAATCTCACAGCCTTCTTCAGGTGAAACACAACGTTGAAATGCCCCTGTGAGATTGCGATGATGTAGCTCCCCATTGACAATAGTCATTGACTTGGACCGCCGGGTTATTTGCCTGTCCAAAGTTTCATCCTCAGGTAACTCACCCCGGGTCATATAAGCCAGATATGGAACTGTCCAATCAGGAATTACATGAAGAGCTGCCATCAACTGAGCCTCCGGGTCAGGAATAGCCAAATACTCCTCTCTAGGTAACTTGACCGACGGGTTACGCAAAACGTCAAGAAAGACATTAGGCGGCACCGGTTTACGTTGAGAACTCAACCGGCTTAAGGCATCAGCCTCTTCATTTTTTTCTCCGATCAACATGCTCAACTTGATAACCCTTGAAGTGACCAACTTTAACGTCCACCTCTCATCGGTAAGCCGCCATGAGTGGATCCTTAGAATCCCAAGTACCGGAGACTTGCTGAGCCACCAAATCTGAGTCACCAAAGCACCTTACCCGGCTTAAGTTCATCCTTAGCCATCCGAAAACCGTGGAGCAAGGCCTCATATTCAGCTGCATTGTTAGTGCAAGGGAACATCAAACGGAGAACATAACAAAATTTATCACCTCGAGGGGAAGCGAGCACAACTCCAGCCCCCGAGCCCTCCAATTGCCTGGACCCATCAAAGTGAATAGTCCAATACGTGTTATCTGGCTTTTCCTCAGGCATCTGCAGCTCTCCCCAGTCATTGTTGAAATCCACCAGTGCCTGAGACTTGATGGTCGTGCGAGGCATATATTTCAAACCATGAGGACCAAGCTCAATGGCCCACTTGGCTATCTGACCTGTAGCTTCTCTGTTCTGAATAATATCCCCTAGAGGAGCAGAACTAACCACAGTGATGGGATGACCCAAAAAATATTGCTTAAGCTTCCGACTGGCCATGAACACCCCATATACAAGTTTTTGCCAGTGCGGATATCTCTGCTTGGACTCAATAAGCACCTCACTGATGTAGTAAACCGGCCTTTGTACCGGATATTCCTTGCATGCCTCCTTCCGTTCCACCACAATGGCCACGCTGACAGCCCGGGCATTGGCAGCCACGTACAGTAACAATGGCTCTTTATCAACAGGAGCAGCCAGAACAAGTGGCTCGGCCAGCTGCTTCTTCAAGACTTCAAACGCTGCATTAGCGGCATCACTCCAAACAAAATTATCTGTCTTTTTCATCATCTGATATAGTGGGATAGCCTTCTCTCCCAACCGGCTTATGAACCGGCTTAACGCCGCAATACAACCCGCCAGACGTTGAACAACATTGACACAGGCCGGTTTATCCAGAGAAGTAATGGCTTTGATCTTCTCCGAATTAGCTTCAATGCCCCTGTTAGACACCAGAAAGCCCAAGAGCTTGCCTGCCGGCACACCAAAAACACACTTGGCCGGGTTAAGCATCATCTTATAAACCCGGAAATTATCAAAGGTTTCCATCAAATCGTCTATCAGCGTATCCTTCTTTCCGGATTTCACCACAATATCATCCACATAAGCATGAACATTGCGCCCAATCTGATTATGAAGGCAATTCTGCACACATCGCTGGTAAGTCGCCTGGGCACTCTTGAGCCCAAAAAAGGCATAGACACATAGCAGAAGGCTCCAAGGGAGTTATGAAAGATGTCTTCTCCTGGTCCTTAACTGCCATCTTGATCTGATGATAACCAGAATAAGCATCCAAAAAACTCAAACGCTCACAACCCGCCGTAGCATCAATAATCTGATCAATACGAGGAAGAGCAAAGGGATCATCCGGACAAGCCTTGTTTAAATCCGTGTAGTCCACACACATACGCCAAGTGTCGTTCTTCTTAAGTACCAGCACAGGGTTAGCTAACCACTCAGGATGAAAAACCTCAACAATAAACCCAGCCGCCAAGAGCCGGGCTACCTCCTCACCAATGGCCTTACGCCTTTCTTCATTGAAACGACAAAGAAAGTGCTTAACCGGTTTAAACTTAGGATCAATATTGAGAGTGTGATCAGCGAGTTCCCTTGATACACCTGGCATGTCAGAAGGTTTCCATGCAAAGATGTCCCGGTTCTCACGGATGAACTCGATGAGCGCACTTTCCTATTTCGGATCCAGATTAAGCGCCGAGCATCGAATCGCTTGGATGAATCGCCAGGAACAAAATCAACCAGCTTGGTATCATCTGCCGATTTAAACTTCAAGACCGAATCATGCTCTGTAGTTGGCTTTTTCAAAGATGTCATATCTGCCGGATCAACATTGTCCTTATAAGATTTTAACTCCTCCGTTGCACAATCCGACTCGGCATAAGCCGCATCACCTTCTTATCATTCCAAAGCTATCTTTGACTCCCATGCACTGTGATGGTCCCCTTGTAACCCGGCATCTTGAGCTGCAGATAAACATAACAAGGCTGCGCCATGAACTTGGCATAAGTCGGCCGTCCAAACAGAGCGTGATACGGGCTGTGAATTTTGACTACTTCAAAGGTCAATGTCTCTGACCTAGAGTCATGATCATCTCCAAAAGCAACTTCTAGAGCTATCTTACCAACTGGGTACGCCGACTTACCAGGCACCACGCCATGGAAAACAGTGTTCGACGGTTTAAGATATTTATCTGTCAACCCCATGCGACGGAAAGTTTCATAATAAAGGATATTGATGCTGCTCCCTCCGTCCATGAGTACCTTGGTGAACTTATACCCTCCTACCTGTGGCGCGACCACCAACGCCAGGTGACCCGGATTATCAACACGGGGCGGGTGATCTTCCCGACTCCACACAATGGGCTGCTCAGACCAGCGCAAGTAACGGGGAACTGCCAGTTCAACAACATTCACCGCCCTTTTATGAAGCTTCTGATCCCGTTTGCATAAACTTATGGTGAAGACGTGGTACTGCCCACTATTCAACTGCTTTGGGTTACTCTGATACCCAGATTGCTGCTGCTGATTTCCCTGACCTGACTATTGATGGTAGCCACCCTGATTGCCTTGATTACCTTGGAATCTAGAGCTAGAAACGACACCGCCATAACCCGGTCCATGAGAGACGGATCCTGAGCCACCACCTGGCCCATGATTGTCTTGAAAAAGATTGGAATTTTTGTACTCCTTCATAATGAAGCAATCCTTCCAGAGGTGGCCAGACGGTCTTTCTCGCGTCCCATACCTTGGGCAGGGTTGATTTAGCATCTGCTCAATATTAAAGCCTGACCCTCCGGTCCGTGGGGGTGGTTTACCTTTACGACGCTGGCCATTATTCTGTGCATTGGTGTTAACCACAAAGTCCAAACTATTATCAGCTTTGCACTTATCGTGCCTCCCTGATTCGTCGGGTTATGCTGCTGCCCTCTGGTGCTGCTGCTCTTCTTTCCCTTTCCCGGCTTCTCACCATCAGACTCGGGGTCCTTGGTACCATCAGAGTCAGTGTACTTAACCAGAGCCGCCATGAGTGCCCCCATGTCATTGCAGTGGCGTTTGAGCCGTCCTAATTTCTGCTTCAGGGGCGTGAAACGACAATTGCTTTCCAACGTTAAGACTGCTGAATCGGCATTGATGTGATCCGACGAGTGCAGGATTGTCGAGACCCGGCGCACCCAATGAGTTGTCGACTCACCTTCTTCTTGGACACAGGAGGCTAAATCCACAATTGACATGGGCTGCTTGCACTTATCTTTAAAATTCTGGATAAACCGGGCTTTTAACTCGGCCCATGACCCAATGGAGTTGGCAGGGAGCCCCTTCAACCAAGTGCGGGCCGTTCCATCCAACATCAGGGGGAAGTATTTAGCACACGCAGCATCGCTAACATCTAGAAATTCCATGGCCATCTCATAACTCTCGACCCATGCTTTAGGAGGTAAGTCGGTTGTATAGTTAGGCACCTTGCGAGGACCCTTGAAATCCTTGGGCAGACGCTCATTGCGCAGAGCCGGTACCAAACACGGCACGCCCAAATTCCTAAAGGTCACCCCTAGCTCCACCGAAGTCATCGGGCGAACCGGAGAAGGTTGACGGGCCGCATATTGAGCCGCCAGCTCGGCCTCCCGACGCGCCCTGCCTTGATCCACTATGTTCTGTGCATCAGCTCCATCACCTGCCGGGTTATGTCCATGGGGCAGATTGTGGTGTCGCCTGCTGCTCGACACAGGCGGCTCATCGATATGCCTGCTATAACTCTGGCTCGGGCGAGGGGTGGAATGAATCATGTCACGACTATAAGAATAAGCCTGTTGCTGAACCAATGCTGTCTGAAGGAGCTCTCTAGCCCTCCCTGTTTCAACCGCCGTCGGAGACTCGCCTTCAACCAGGAGAGCCGCCAATCGTGACGCCGTAGCGATCATGTTATCCAAAGGGTTAGAGTAATGACCCGGTGGCGTCGGCACGTGCTGTGGCGAGTTATTGTTCTGATGAGGCGGGTCCGTCGTGCGCGGCTGAACCGGCGTACCCGTCCCAGGTGCTTCAATCCGGTTTACCACTTGCGGGTTACTGGTTCCTGCTCCTGGCGTGTTAAAGAGATTTCTTGCCTCATAAACCGGGGGCAGACGAGTCTGATGCCTCCTCCTCATGACTTCGTTTGAAGCGTTCTGATCTAGCATGAGCCAGTAAGACTCCGATTGAATCCGATGTGCCTGAGCATCCAAAGCAGCCCGCTCCTCGGCCATCCTAGTGTTTTCTGCGTTCAGCTCCTCCTTGGCCTGTGCTATCTCATCACGCAATTTTGCGACCGCCGCATTATGCTGATCCTGATCCGCCGGGTTAACCACTGCTGTTAACAATGCTGTCAGCTTATCCAGCAAGTCAGTTAAGACCTGAGCCGGCGGGCGCACAGGGCCTCCTTCTCCGGCAGTCGTTGCCGCTGCTGACCCGGAAATCATCTCTGCTGCAGTCGACGAGTGCTGCACGGGCTGCGTACCGGCCATGAACATTGCAACCCGGTTCGGCGGCTCGCAGGGGTCCGGAATACTGTCGCCATCGGAATAGCCTCCAAGCCGGCCGTCTTGCAGTTGATACAATGACTCGGTCTCACCGGTTGACGACTAATCATCAGAGTAAACAGCCGTATCACCACCAGATGCCGATCTATCCTCAGATTCCGCTCCATGGATGAATCCCACGAAAGCACGATTCATGGCGGGCCGGACCGGGGCGGGTCTCGCACGCTGAGCTATCTCGATGATGTCGGTGCAGATGTATGGCTCAGGGCCCGGTTCGCCGATCTTGCCGATGAAGACGTGAATTCCGTCGAAGGGGACCCGGTACCCGTACTCAATTGAGCCGGCCTCGGGCCCCTAGCCTGTGTCGTCGATGTAGAGCTTGCCGCGACGACTCTTGGTCATCCGGCCCACGGCGTATCCCTTGATCCCTTCAAAGTTGCCCTCTAAGAACTTGTAACATCCCAAATTTTCAATTTGGAATGTTATACATTAGATCATCATGCATATCATATTTTCTCGCATTTTCCGATCCTAGAAAATTTCACGCAACTCAAGGACCCTCGGAGAGAGTTGGAAGTTTCATTATTTTCATATTTGGGATTTCTCAAATTTTGGAAATAGGATCATGGGATTTATTTAATTATCTTCATAAAGTTTTTCCTATAAAATCTCAAGAGAGGGAATAATATGACTTTCCCAATATTTAGGAAAATGAAGATATTTTAAATAAATCAAATTTGGGTTTTGAAGATTTATTTTGCTTAGGCAAAAATGAGCATTTTAAAATTTATTTGCATGTTGCAGTTTTTAAAAGTTCATTTTGTTCGACTCATTTTAGGAGTCGGAGAAAATTTGTTTTATTTAATTTGGAATTCATTTGGTATTTTTTAATTCGTTTAGTTTTAATTTAAAAAAAATCGCCGCCCTGGACCGAGGCCAGTAGGCCCGACCAGGCCAGCCCAGGCCAGGCCAGCCCACCTCCCTTCCCCTCGCGCCGCGCGAGGAGTCCGCCGCCCGCCGCCGCCCGAAACTCGGCTCGGACACGCCGGAGCCCGCCCGTGCCCCTCCCCATAGCCGAGCCCCCTCCCCTTTATAACCCGGCCCCCCCTCCCTCTCTCATCGCGCCCGCCCGCCTCCCAAGCCGAGCCGCCCGTGTCCGCCGCCCGCCCGTCGCCCTCGTCGCGAACACGCCCGCCGTCGCCGAGCCCCTCGCCGACCCGCCGCCACCCACCGACCCGCCCGACCGCCGGAGACCCCGCCGGAGCCCGCCGATGACCGCCGGAGGTAGCCACCGCCCGCGCCCGATCCGATCCGGTTTTCCCTAGAAGACCCGATCCGGTTTTTTTTGCAAAGTTCGGTTTTTTTAAAAACCTAGATTGGTTTTATTTTTTTCGGTTTTCTTAATTAACGAACGTTCACCGACCCGTTCGTTTCAATGAACGCGTTCGTTGGATTCGTTCTGTTAACGAACGTCCGTTATTTAGTTCGTTCGTCGTTTTCTTTTAAATCGGATTTAATCCGTTATTTTTCAGATTCGATTTATGATCCGATTTTCAAATCTGTTTTATTTCTTGCTCGTTTATCGGAATCAGGTGATTCAAGCGCCTGGAGTTTAAATATGAAACCGCCGTTCCGACTAACCTATTTTCACAGAGTTTTGCTACTGTGAGATTTTGACCAAATTTCATATTGCTAAACCGAGTCGTTCTCTCGAGTTCCGACTTTCGATACTTTATTTGATTCGATTCTTTTGCCACTGTGGTTCTTAAGTTGAACTATCTGGTTAGATCTTTTATTCGAGATTTCTGTGCATTAGATGAGTACTTATTGTATGCTTGTTGTTTGTCTGCGTTAGATCACCCGGAGTGCGCCGCTTGTTATTTCGAATCTCTAGGACTCGCGGACCATCAGCAAGGCAAGTAACACTTTGATCATACCTTTCTACTACCCAGTTTTATTGCATTAGATCAAACCCTCAAACACTTGCATGATTAGGATCTAATCAAATTGTGGGATGGGAAGTAGATTGAGGTAGTACCTATTACTGCTTTACTTATGAAACCTTGGGAGTTACTTCTACGTTTGCTTGATTATGCCATGCTATGCTAGTAGGCGTGGATTGGGTGAGTGAATATCCATGACAGATGTGAGATTGATAATTAATGGTTTATCTAAGGTGGCAACTTAAACACACATCCGGGTGGATTGAGGCACCGGTTTCTATCGAGATTTACTGTATTTCTTGGACCGCCACCCAGGCTCTAAGGGATCATAAGATTATTCATTCTAGAATCTTACGTGTGCAGCCACAAGCCTATTATGGGCTCTGGCGTAGTTGACTAAGTTGTGCGAACTCTTACGTGTAGGCTAGCTGATGTAGGGGATGTAGGTTGGTACGGTCTACCCACATGTAAGGTGCTAAGCGCTTACGAAAGACTATGTCTCGGTCATCCGTTTCTCAAACAACATGCGGTCACGAGAACCAAGCGGAGGCGATCGAGTCTTAATGGGGAAAAGTCATAAACCTCTGCAGAGTGTAAAAACTAATCATGATTAGCCGTGTCCCCGGTTATGGACGTTTTGAGTATCTAGTACTTGAATATCTTGTGAATCTCAACATGTTACTTCTAATAATAAAGTTATTGGGTTTTTAATGAGTACTTTTTAATTGGGATTGATGATTCTGTCAACCATTCTCAATGTTTAACAACCACCATGATAGTTAAATAAAATTATTCCTTTGATGTAGGGAAAAATTGGCTTTTCGCAAAAATGTAACCATAGAGCCTTACCACCAGCCAAATATGCATGTAGTGTAGGCTCATTGCTTCATTGTTCTCTATGTGTTACATTGCCAAAGATATTCCATGTCTTGACCCGTTTTGGCTGCAACTTTTCATGTTGCGAGACTTTTTAGACGACGAGTAAGATGTTAGGTTGTGGTTCTATACTCGGTGATGCCGTTGGAGTTGATGGACTCACTCGTTTTCCAAGCCTTCCATTGTTATTATTAGATGGCCTTAAGCCATATTATTGTATTAAGTTCCCTTGTGGACAACGATGTAATAAGTGTGTGATTGCTACTCTGCTATAAATCCTTCAAGTCTTGTGTGGTGTCGGCATTCTTGATCCAGGGATGACCTTGAGCACAGCGCTAGATCCATTCAGATGCAGTCATGACAGAGAATGGTATCGAGCACATATCTTGGTATGAGGACACGACCACTAAGATAAAGCCATAGATCACTATTCTCTTCCCATTTTCTAACTCCTCATCTTTTCTACTCTCTTTAGGATGAAGGACGCCTTGAAGATCAAGTACACCCAACCAGATGAAGGCACACCATTTGAATTTCACTTGAAGGAAGTTACCAAGTACCTGAACATTGGATTACCAAGTTTCACCGGAACTTTCAACGCCACTCTGCCTGAAGAGGAGCGCTGGAAGATTCACGCTCACGTTCGGGAAGGACATTCGCCCCAATCACCAAGCCAATAGATAGTGTTTTCGGTGCACCAACTTGGAGTGCAGGGAAAGAGCATGGCAGCTCACATCACCATGGGACGCATTGGAGAAGTTTATCAAGAAGACCTCAAGGACACAATCTACCAGATTGCGGACGCCGAGGGCGACAAATGGGAAGTCGTCAACACTAAGAAGGATAGATCCATTGCAGCATTTATCCAGAGTTAAACCAGGCACATTCGGCGCCAGGAGAACCAGATGTGCAATGATATGTTGGAGTTGCGAGAATGCAAAGGGAAGGATCATCGAGCTTGAAGAAGAACTAAAGACAACTCGCAAGGACTATATGGATGAGATCGTAGCTCTAGCAAGACACAATAACGATCTTAAATGCGAGATTGAAGAACTCAAGAAGAAGTTGGCACTCGAGAATCAAGACCAGTATGTCGATTGCCCAAGCGACTACATCAACATCGACGACACCGATTCGGATCCAAGTGAACCCGACTTTGAAGACGAATGAAGCAGACATTATGGAGTCTTCCACGGTTCAAATTAGTAGAAGTCCCCCACATATTAGTAGTATTCCCTCCATGTAAACATTATAGTACACGCACCTTTGGCGATAGTTAGATCGTTGTAAGCTTTGTTTGATTGAATGAAGTGATTTTGTGTGTATTTGCTCATGTGCATTTGGGTAGTGATTCCCCTTAGACCTCATTCTATTCTAAATTCTCATCTTTTCTAAACCCATCAGATGCCTCCGAGACGCGACCCGGATTCGTTTTCCGCCAGAGATCACCCAACTGATCCAAAGAAGAATACTCGATTCAAACACCAGTGCGTAACCGAGGCAACAACAACAACAACAACCCACCGCCACCACCACTGCGGATCATCTCGACTCGTTTCCTTAGACTAAATCCGCGGTGTATTCCAAAGAGCACCGAGCCAATTGTAGCAGATGACCGGCTCCGCAAGATAGGAAGGGAGCTGACCACTGCAGGATGCACGGATGGTGAAAGAGTGAAGTTTGCAGCACATCAACTTGAAGGACCCTTGGCAGCATGGTGGGAGAATTTCACGACCACTTACCCCGTAGACATCACATGGGATCAATTTCAGCAAGCTTTTCAGACCGCCCATGTTTCAGCAGGAGCTATGGCCATGAAGAAGCGTGAGTTTCGCAACTTACGCCAAGGAGGAAGGACTGTTGGCACAAGACGTGGATGACTTTAGTAAACTAGCACGTTATGCCCCGGATGACGTTGCTACGGATGCGACTAAGCGGGAGAAGTTTCTAGAAGGACTGAATGATGAGTTCAAAGATGCCGTTGATGGTAGCAGTTTCAATAACTACCAGGAGTTAGTAGACCGAGCCCTCATGATTGAAGGAAAGCAAAGAAGAATTGAGAACCGCAAGCGGAAGTATGGACAAGGGAAGTATAACTCGGAGCTCAGCGAAACCTCGTTATACCCCTAAATCAGAATTCAGTTTGACATACCCATGGAGGAGGAAATTCGCATAACCATAACAGCACCAAGAATGGGAACGGGAATGGAGGAAGCAGCAGACGTAATCGCACCAACCCGTCAACACCATCCAAAGTAGACTGAGTCATGTTACTTGCTTTAAGTGCCGCAAGATCGGGCATTATGCAAATGATCGCCCGTAAGGCCAAAATGGAAATGGCAATGGAAGCTCTGGAAAGAAGCCCAACCCTTTCAATAGAGGACAGGTGAACCACATTGAAGTGGAGGAGGTTGAAGATCAGCCCGATGCACGATGTCGGTAAGTTTTTGGTTAAGTCATTTACTGCAGCTTGTTCTTTTCGATCTTGGTGCATCGCATTCATACATATCAAGGGATTTGTGGATAAGTACAAGTTACCAACCCAAGCCCTTAGGTCACCCATGCTAGTAACCTCACCCGAGTGAGTACATGGCTAGTAAATGGTGTGATCGATTGCCATTAAGGATTGGACACTATGTTTTCCCCTCGGACCTAATAGTTACGGAATCCCAAGGATTGGATGTGATATTAGGTATGGATTGGTTATCAAAGTATGGAGGAAACATTGATTGCTCCACTAGATCAATTTTGCTCACCACACGAAGGAAGAAGGATTAAGTATGTATCACGGCACGAGCCGAGGAGAGCACAAGTTAATTGCTTATCGAGTGGTACAAGAAGAAGTACCGATGGTGAAGGATTTTCTGATGTATTCCGGAAGAATTGCCAGGGAATGCCACGGATAGAGACATTGAGTTTTTTGATCGAGTTGCGAGTGAACAGGCCCGATATCGAAGCGACCGTATAGGATGCCAGCACAGGATTTGGCGGAAATCAAGAAGCAGATTAAGGAACTTTTGGATAAAGGTTTTATTCGCCCAAGCTCTTCACCTTGGGGATCACCCGTTTTGCTAGTGGAGAAGAAGGATGGATCGTTAAGAATGGTTGTTGATTATCGTGGATTGAATGAAGTAACAATCAAGAACAAGTACCCACTACCTATGATAAATGACCTGTTTGATCGCTTGCAAGGAGCCAAGGTGTTTTCCAAGATCGACTTGCGATCGTGGTACCATCGATTGAAGATTCGGGAGCAGGACATACCCAAGACAGCATTTACCACGAGATATGGACTATACGAGTATCTTTGTTATGTCATTTGGACTGACTAACGCACCAGCCTATTTCATGAACACGATGAACAAAGTGTTTATGGAGTTTTTGGATAAGTTCGTCGTGGTGTTCATTGATGACATTTTGATTTTTTCGAAGAATGAAGAGGAGCACAAGGAACATTTGCGATTGGTTTTGGAGAAACTGAGGGAACACCAGTTGTATGCCAAGTTCAGCAAATGTGAGTTTTGGTTAAAGGAAGTTGGATTTCTCGGACATGTTATATCCGGAGAAGGGATAGCGATTGACCCCACGAAAGTTGAGACCGTAACCAAATGGGAAGCACCAACGACAGTTGGAGAGATTCGGAGTTTCCTTGGACTCGCAGGATACTACCGAAGATTCATTGAGAATTTCTCAAGGATTGCTAAGCCTATGACAGAAGGAACATAAATTCATATGGACTAAGGACTGTGAGGCAAGTTTTCAGGAGTTGAAGAAAAGATTGGTTACCTCACCAGTTTTGATATTGCCAGATCAGACTAAGGATTATGAGGTATATTGCGTCGCTTCACGTCGAGGACTTGGAGCAGTGCTTATGCAGGAAGGAAGAGTTGTTTCGTATGCTTCACGACAACTTAAGCCCCATGAGTTGAATTATGCCACTCACGATTTGGAGTTAGCAGCCGTAGTGCATGCCTTGAAGACGTGGAGACATTTTCTCATTGGAAATCATTGTGAAGTATATACGGATCACAAGAGTTTGAAGTACATCTTCACACGTATGAAGAATTGAATCTCGAGACAAAGGAGATGGTTAGAGCTTATCAAGGATTATGACATGAGATTGCATTATCACCCGGGAAGGCTAATGTCGTAGCAGACGCATTGAGCCGTAAAGAGCCACGTCAATACTCTAATAATGGGAGGAATACCCAATGAGTTAGCCGAGGACCTTCGAGAGCTATGTTTGGAAATAGTACCGAGAGGCTATGTAGCAGCATTGGAGATTCAAATAACGCGATGGACAAAATCGAGAAGCCCAAAAGGCAGATAAGGAAGTTGCCTCTATAAAGGAGAAAATGAGCAAAGGAAAAGCTAAAGGATTTCGTGAGGACGAGCACGATACCCTATGGTTCGAAGACCGTGTTTATGTGCCCAATGACCCAGAGATTAGGAAATTGATTTTACAAGAAGCCCATGATTCACCCTATTCGATTCACCCAGGAAATACCAAGATGTATTTGGATTTGAAGAATACTTTACGGTGGACCGGAATGAAGAAGGATATTGCGGAGTATGTAGCAGTTTGCGGCGTTTGTCGGAAGGTAAAGGCGAGAACATCGAAGCGGCAGGATTGTTACAACCATTGCCGATACCCGAATGGAAGTGGGATAAACTAGGCATGGATTTTATCACAGGATTGCCAAAGACTTCGTTCGAGATATGACTCGATTTGGGTTATAGTCGACCATTTGACGAAGGTAGCTCATTTTATTCGATCAAGACTACCTATAGCAGTGCTAAGTTGGCAAAGATATACATGACCAGAATTGTGTGCTTACACGGAGTTCCGAGGAGCATCGTGTCGAACAAAGGAACCCGGTTTACCTCGAAATTTTGGAACCGGTTGCATGAAACATTGGGAACCCGATTGGAATTCAAAGCACAGCTTTCCACCCACAGACCGATGGGCCAGACCGAGAGAGTCAATCAGATTTTGGAAGACACGCGAGAGGTTGTGCCCTAGATTATGGATCTATTGGGATGACAATTTGCCGTATGCAGAATTTTCCTACAACAACAGTTACCAAACCAGCTTGAAGATGGCACCTTTCGAGGCTTTGTATGGAAGAAGGTGCAGGACACCATTGTTATGGGACGAAACCGGAGATCGTCGATTGTTTGGACCAGATTTGATTAAGGAGTCCAACGAGAAAGTTAAGTTGATTCGAGACAGGCTCAAGGTAGCCCAGTCCGGACATAAAGAGCTATGCCGATTCAAAGCGCAAAGCGATTGAGTATGAAGTTGGAGACAGAGTATATCTCGAGTATCCCCGCCGAGGAGTTAAGCGTTTTGGAGTTAAAGGAAAGTTAGCACCCGTTTCGTTGGACCGTATAAGATTTTGCAACGCATGGGAGAAGTTGCTTATAAGTTGGAATTGCGGAAGGACTGTCGAGGAGTTCATGATGTATTCCATGTTTCTCGATTGAAGAAATGTCACCCGAGATAGCAGAGGTACCGTTAAGAGACACAGTACCATTGGAAGCAATTCAGTTGAAGGATGATTTGACATATGAGGAAAGACCGATTAAGATTCTCGATTATGCCAGCAGAGTTACCCGCAGCAAGGTTATCAAGTTTTGCAAAGTTCGATTGGAGCCACCACACTGAGGATGAAGCCACCTGGGAAAGAGAGGAAGTTTTGCTCAAGGACCACCCTCACCTATTTTCTAGCCAACCCGAATCTCGAGGGCGAGATTCATCTTAATGGGGTAGGTTTGTAACATCCCAAATTTTCAATTTGGAATGTTACACATTACATCATCATGCATATCATATTTTCTCGCATTTTCCGATCCTAGAAAATTTCACGCAACTCAAGGACCCTCGGAGAGAGTTGGAAGTTTCATTATTTTCATATTTGGGATTTCTCAAATTTTGGAAATAGGATCACGGGATTTATTTAATTATCTTCATAAAGTTTTTCCTATAAAATCTCAAGAGAGGGAATAATATGACTTTCCCAATATTTAGGAAAATGAAGATATTTTAAATAAATCAAATTTGGGTTTTGAAGATTTATTTTGCTTAGGCAAAAATGAGCATTTTAAAATTTATTTGCATGTTGCAGTTTTTAAAAGTTCATTTTGTTCGACTCATTTTAGGAGTCGGAGAAAATTTGTTTTATTTAATTTGGAATTCATTTGGTATTTTTTAATTCGTTTAGTTTTAATTTTTTAAAAAATAAACGCCTTCTGGACCGAGGCCCGGCCAGGCCCAGCCAGCCAGGCCCAGGCCCAGCGCCCGGCCCACCTCCCCTTCCCCCTCGACGCCTTGGGAGGAGTCCCGCCGCCGCCGCCGCCCGACTCCCGGCTCGGACACGCCGAGCCCCGCCGTGCCCCCTCCCCATGCAACCGGAGCCCTCCCCTTTATAACCCGACGCCCTCCCTCTCTCACATCGCCCCTTGCCGCCGCCTCCCAAGCCGAGGCCGCCCGTCGCCGACGCCGCTGCGTCGCCCTCGTCGCCGAACACGCCGCCCGTCGCCCGGAGCCCCTCGCCGACCCGCCGCCACCCACCGACCCGCTTGACCAGCGGAGACCCCGGAGCCCGCCGGTGACCGCCGGAGGTAGCCACCGCCCGCGCCCGATCCGATCCGGTTTTCCCTAGAAGACCCGATCCGGTTTTTTTTGCAAAGTTCGGTTTTTTTTTTAAAACCAAGATTGGTTTTATTTTTTTTCGGTTTTCTTAATTAACGAACGTTCACCGACCCGTTCGTTTCAATGAACGCGTTCGTTGGATTCGTTCTGTTAACGAACGTCCGTTATTTAGTTCGTTAAATCGTTTTCTTTTAAATCGGATTTAATCCGTTATTTTTGATTCGATTTACGATCCGATTTTCAAAACTGTTTTATTTCTTGCTCGTTTATCGGAATCAGGTGATTCAAGCGCTGGAGTTTAAATATGAAACCGCCGTTCCGACTAACCTATTTTCACAGAGTTTTGCTACTGTGAGATTTTGACCAAATTTCAGATTGCTAAACCGAGTCGTTCTCTCTCGAGTTCCGACTTTCGATACTTTATTTGATTCGATTCTTTTGCCACCAGGGTTCTTAAGTTGAACTATCTGGTTAGATCTTTTATTCGAGATTTCCTGTGCATTAGATGAGTACTTATTGTATGCTTGTTGTTTGTCTGCGTTAGATCACCGGAGTGCGCCGCTTGTTATTTCGAATCTCTAGGACTCGCGAATCATCGGCCAAGGCAAGTAACACTTTGATCATACCTTTCTACTACCCAGCTTTTATTGCATTAGATCAAACCCTCAAACACTTGCATGATTAGGATCTAATCAAATTGTGGGATGGGAAGTAGATTGAGGTAGTACCTATTACTGTTTTACTTATGAAACCTTGGGAGTTACTTCACGTTTGCTTGATTATGCCATGCTATGCTAGTAGACGTGGATTGGGTGAGTGAATATCCATGACAGATGTGAGATTGATAATTAATGGTTTATCTAAGGTGGCAACTTAAACACACATCCGGGTGGATTGAGGCACTGGTTTCTATCGAGATTTGCTCGTATTTCTTCGGACCGCCACCCGTGCTCTAAGGGATCATAAGATTATTCAAACTAGAAACTTCCGTGTGCAGCCACAAGCCAATTATGGGCTCTGGCGTAGTTGACTAAGTTGTGCGAACTCTTACGGGTAGGCTAGCTGATGTAGGGGATGTAGGTTGGTACGGTCTACCCACATGTAAGGTGCTAAGCGCTTACGAAAGACTATGTCTCGGTCATCCGCTTTCTCAAACAACATGCGGTCACGAGAACCAAGCGGAGGCGATCGAGTCTTGTGGGGAAAAGTGCGCAAACCTCTGCAGAGTGTAAAAACTAATCATGATTAGCCGTGTCCCCGGTTATGGACGTTTTGAGTATCTAGTACTTGAATATCATGTGAATCTCAACATGTTACTTCTAATAATAAAGTTATTGGGTTTTTAATGAGTACTTTTTAATTGGGATTGAGGATTTTGTCAACCATTCTCAATGTTTAACAACCACCATGATAGTTAAATAAAATTATTCCTTTGATGTAGGGAAAAATTGGCTTTTCGCAAAAATGTAACCATAGAGCCTTACCACCAGCCAAATATGCATGTAGTGTAGGCTCATTGCTTCATTGTTCTCTATGTGTTACATTGCCAGCATATTCCATGTCTTGACCGTTGGGCTGCAACTTTTCATGTTGCGACTTTTCGCATTTACGAGTAAGATGTTAGGTTGTGGTTCTATACTTTCGGTGATGCCGTTGGAGTTGATGGACTCACTCGTTTTCCAAGCCTTCCGCTGTTATTATTAGATGGCCTTAAGCCATATTATTGTATTAAGTTCCCTTGTGGACAACGATGTAATAAGTGTGTGATTGCTACTCTGCTATAAATCCTTCGAAGTACTGTGTGGTGTCGACATTCTTGATCCAGGATGACATCGAGCACGAGCGCTAGATCCATTCGGTCCGTCAGCGTAACTTGAAACCATCGTGCGAAACCACCACGGTGGACGCCAACTGTCGTGGGATTGTCACGGCATATGTCCTAGTGCAAGGACTTAGTCGTGGAGCCATCACAACGAGATTAGCTTAAAGGGGTTAAACGGGACAAAGGACACGAGGAGTTTATACTAGTTTGGCCCCTTGCGGTGAAGGTAAAGGCCTAATCCAGTTTGAGGTGGTATTGTTAGGGTTTCGATGACCAGGGAGAAAATACGCTTGTCTGGCTCTCGCGTTGTTGTTTCTTGTCCCTAAACCGTCGCTGGGTCGTCCCTTTATATACTCAGGTTGACGCCCGGCGGTTCACAGAATCCCGGCCGGCTCATAAACGTGTCCGGATCGGTATCCACTCTTTCCTATTTTACAATACAAGTCATACACCTATGGAGGTTTACATCTATGGGCTCTAACCCGCCTTTGGACTTTGGGCCTTCTTATTAAGCCTCCTTCGTAAGTCGCCATCTTCTATGTCTTCATGGGCTTCAATGCTGGTAAATCACCATGAGCATAACCCGGCCCCTCATGGGTGGTTTATACTCTAGTTATATCCCCAACAGTAACCATACTTTATTAGATATGGTGCGATCTATGATGTCTCTTATTGATTTACCACTATCATTTTGGGGTTATGCACTAGAGACAACTACATTCACGTTAAATAGGGCACCGTCTAAATCCAAATATGTGGTTTGGCAAGAAACCTGAGCTGTCATTTCTTAAAGTTTGGGGTTGCGACACTTATGTCAAAAGGCTTCAACCTGATAAGCTCGAACCCAACTCGGAGAAGTGTGTCTTCATAGGATACCCGAAGGAAACAATTGGGTACACCTTCTATCACAGATCCGAAGGCAAGATCTTTGTTGCAAAGAACGGATCCTTCCTAAGAGAAGGAGTTTCTCTCGAAAGAAGTGAGTGGGAGGAAAGTAGAACTTGATGAGGTAATTGTACCTTCTCTCGAATTGGATAGTAGTACATCAGAGAAATCCGTTCCCGTGATGCCTACACCAACTAGGGAGGAAGCTAATGATGATCATCATGAAACTTCAGATCAAGTTACTACCGGACCTCGTAGGTCGAACATAACATGTTCCGCACCAGAGTGGTACAGTAATCCTGTCCTAGAAGTCATGTTACTAGACCATGGCGAACCTATGAACTATGAAGAAGCTATGATGAGCCCAGATTCCGACAGATGTCTTGAGGCCATGAAATCTGAGATAGGATCCACGTATGAGAACAAAGTGTGGACTTTGGTGGACCTGCCCGATGATCGGCAAGCCATAGAGAATAAATGGATCTTCAAGAAGAAGACTGGCGCTGATGGTAATGTTATTGTCTACAAAGCACGACTTCTCGCAAAAGGTTTTCGTTGAGTTCAAGGGGTTGACTATGATGAGACTTTCCCACCCGTAGCGATGCTTAAGTCTGTCTGAATCATGTTAGCAATTGCCACATTTTATGATTATGAAATCTGGCAAATGGACGTCAAAACTGTATTCCTTAATGGATATCTTAAACAAGAGTTGTATATGATGCAACCAGAAGGTTTTGTCGGTCCTAAAGGAGCTGATAAAGTGTGCAAGCTCCAGTGATCCATCTATGGACTAGTGCAAGCATCTCAGAGTTAGAATATACGCTTTGATGAGGTGATCAAAGCATATGATTTTATACAGACTTTCGTTGAAGCCTGTATTTACAAGAAAGTGAGTGGGAGCTCTGTATCATTTCTGATATTATATGTGGATGACATATTGTTGATTGGAAATGATATAGAATTTCTGGATAGCATAAAAGGATACCTGAATAAGAATTTTTCAATGAAAGACCTCAGAGAAGCTGCTTATATATTGGGCATCAAGATCTATAGAGATAGATCAAGACATCTGATAAGGACTTTCACAAAGCACATACCTTGACAAATTTTTGAAGAAGTTCAAAATGGATCAATCAAAGAAAGGGTTCTTGCCTGTGTTACAAGGTATGAAGTTGAGTAAGACTCAAAGCCCGATCACGACAGAAGATAGAGAGAGAATGAAAGTCATTCTCTATGCCTCAACCATAGGTTCTATAAAATATGCCATGCTGTGTACCAGACCTGTTGTGTGCCTTGGCATGAGTTTGGCAAGGGGATAGCGGTCAAAATTATCCTTAGGTACCTAAGAGGACTAAGGAAATGTTTCTCGGTTATGGAGGTGATAAAGAGTTCGTCGTAAAGGGTTACGTTGATGCAAGCCTTGACACCGATCCAGATGACTCCTCAATCTGGAAACATATTGAAAATGGGAGCAATTAGCTAGAGTAGCTCCATGCATAACATTGTAGGCATAGAAATTTGCAAAATACATACGAATCTGTATATGACAAATTCGTTGACTAAGCCTCTCTCACAAGCAAAACATGATCACACCTTAGTACTCTTTGGGTATTAATCACATGGCGATGTGAACTAGATTGTTCACTCTAGTTAACTCTTTGGGTGTTAGTCACATGGCGATGTGAACTGTGGGTGTTAATCACATGTCAATGTGAACTAGATTATGGACTATAGTGCAAGTGGGAGACTGAAGGAAATATGCCCTAGAGGCAATAATAAAGTTGTTATTTTATATTTCCTTATTCATGAGAAAGGTTTATTATTCATGCTAGAATTGTATTGATCGGAAACTTAAATACATGTGTGAATACATAAGCAAATATTGTGCCCTAGTAAGCCTCTACTAGACTAGCTCATTGATCAAGGATGGTTAAGGTTTTCTAACCATGGACATGTGTTGTCATTTGATAACGGGATCACATCATTAGGAGAATGATGTGATGGATAAGACCATCTATTAGCTTAGCATAATGATCGTTCAGTTTATTGCTATTGCTTTCTTCATGTCAAAGTCATATTCCTTCGACTATGAGATTATGCAACTCCGGATACGGAGGAATACCTTGTGTGCTATCAAACGTCACAACGTAACTGGGTGATCATAAAGATGCTCTACATGTATCTCCAAAGGTGTTTGTTGAGTTGGCATAGATCGAGATTAGGATTTGTCACTAAGAGTATCGGAGAGGTATCTCTGGGCCCTCTCGGCAATACACATCATAAGCTTGCAAGAAAATGACTAAGGAGTTAGTTACGAGGCGATGTATTATGGAACGAGTAAAGAGACTTGCCGGTAACGAGATTGAACTAGGTATGAAGATACCGACGATCGAATCTCGGGCAAGTAACATACCGATGGACAAAGGGAATTACGTATGTTATCGTTACGGTTCGACCGATAAAGATCTTCATAGAATATGTAGGAGCCAATATGGGCATCCAGGTTCCGCTATTGGTTATTGACCGGAGAGGTGTCTCGGTCATGTCTACATAGTTCTCGAACCCGTAGGGTCCGCACACTTAAGGTTCGTTGACGAGTGTTATATGAGTTATATGATTTGGTGACCGAATGTTGTTCGGAGTCCTGAATGAGATCACAGACATGACGAGGAGTCTCGAAATGGTCGAGAGGTAAAGATCGATATATAAGACGATGATATTTGGACATCGGAAGTGTTTTGGGACGTACCAGGAAAGAATCGGGTCATCGGAAGGGGTTCCGCACCCCGCGGCAAGTTATTGGTCAATGGGCCAAAGGGAAGGACAGACCAACCCACTTGGGGGGCTGGTGCGCCCCTCCACTTGGTTGGCTGGCCCTAGGGAAGGAAAAACGAGAGGGCTAGCCCCTCCCGCCTTTCCCTCATGGGAGAAAGGAAAGGGGGGGGGCACCCTCCCCTGCCTTTCCCCGCGCTCCAAGTAAGGAAAGGGGCGCCACCTTGGGAGAGACCCCAAGTAGGATTCCCCCTACTTGGGCGCCCCCCTTGGCTGCTCCTCCCTCCCTCCTACCTATATATATGTGGGGAGGGGGCGCCACAGAAGGACACAACATTGTCTTAGCCATGCGCGGCGCCCCCATCCACCGTTTACTCCCGCGGTCATATTTTCGTAGTGCTTAGATGAAGCCCTGCGGAGATCACATCACCATCACCATTACCACGCCGTCGTGCTGTCGGAACTCATCTACTACCTCGTCGTCTTGCTGGATCAAGAAGGCGAAGGACGTCACCAAGCTGAACGTGTGCACAACGCGGAGGTGCCGAGCGTTCGGTACTAGATCGGTTGGAGCGCGAAGAAATTTCGACTGCATCAACTATGTTGTAAAATGCTTCCGCTTACGGTCTACGAGGGTACGTAGACATACTCTCCCCCTCGTTGCTATGCATCTCCATGGATAGATCATTGCGTGTGCGTAGAAATATTTTGTCTTCCATGCAACGATTCCCAACAACGCCAAGCCGAAGCCATCTAGCACGTCGATGCTGCAGCACCGAGCAGGCGGATGCCGAAGCTACCAGTCGTCGGAAGCGGCGCCAGGGAAGCCACATGAGGCCGCCACACTGCGCAACCGAGGGGGCCAAACCTCCCCCACCAGAACACCGGCAGCCGCGCCACCGGCACTGCCACGACTGTCGATGAGAGCTCACACGGGACCGCCATCCCGCCGCGCGGAGGCATGTGGGACCCCACCCCCATGGGACCAGAGCCGGCCAACATCGGAGAAGCAGCGACGAGACGCTGCCACACTAGATCCGTCACCCAGGCGTCGAGGGTCCGCCGCAGAACCGGGGTCTGCCGCCCTGAAGCAGAGCAACGTTGCCGAGACTCATCGGCCCCGGATGGAGGCGCGCCGCCATGAGCAAGGGCCACGCAAACCGGGAGCCCACCACTGTTTGGAGGCGAGCTCGCCGCCGCCGCCGCGACGACGGCAAGGGAAGGCATGGAGGGGGGGGGGACTGGCGGCCGCGGCGGCGGCTAGGTCACTCCCGGGTTCGCCCGCTCGGGAGCGACACGGAAGTCGGGGGATGCGGCTTTCACCATTTTTCTTCATAGGGGATAAGATGTGTGTGTGCACGTTCATAGAAATGAATGTATGGGCATGTATGTTAGCATCTACGTTTGTACTGTGTTCAAAACTAATACAATTATGATCAGCTGATCGACATCAAAGGTAGTTGCAGCTAGCATCAACATTTCACCCTTTAAATTTTAACAAGATTACCTTTACAATGACGGCGACAACACCTCTCGCCGTCAGTTTATTTGTAACCGGGCCCGTCGGTATATGTCATTCTATATATCCTTTGCTTCCTGTACGTGTCAATATCTTTGGTTGGAGTTGATGACCTATCCAACTTTCTACGAGTCTTGAGACAAAACCTTTTGCGCAAATATCAACTGCGCTCTCACAGCGGTTGAATCACTCATTAGCTATAGGCTTGCCATTGCCGCTCCTTCATCCCAGCACTTTCACGCTTCCCATCCCCGTCACTACCGTGCCGAGTTTTTTTTATGCGGAAACTACCGTGCTAAGCAAGTTAATATACTACATGACCACGAATTATAAGTCCTAAAGCACGCATAGCCATAAAATTGGCATTACAGCTGACCTAAAACAAATGGTCCCAATAGACATCAGTATACATACAGATCAACCAAGTTTTTTTTTTATTTTTGCATCGAGATCAACCAAGTTTTGCACAATACAGTAGTACCACACTAGTACTACCTAGTACAAATGATGAAATGAGTACATAATTCTACAGCTATATGCTCGTACCAAACCCCAGCCATTTTCTCTCCTCTTTTCCATTCTTTTCTCTAATATAAGTTGGCTGCTCTTCCAAGTGACCAATAGCAGCCACACAGAAATACCTGCAGCTGGTCAAAATACCTAGCTGTCTCTGCATCGTATACCTAGCTAGCTAGCATGGGACCACCGTATTCGCAGATCTGCGCTACCTGTACACAAATACATGCCGAGCTCCAGAAACGTACACCAGAAATCAGAGCCCACATGAACGGTCAGTATCCCTACGCCCTCTTGTCTCCTGTGCCTTTTGGTGGTATCGGTCACCGACATGCGGGCCCTAACGGCCACGGAGCCTGTAGAGCTACCGCGCGGTGGGGCCGGAGAAAGATCTGTAAATATCTGGGCACACGCGCTTACGCAGCCTTTGCCACTTCTCTTCCCGCCTTTTCCTCTCCCCTTTTTCACAGTTGTGCATTGCAGAGGGTATTCACATACTGTATACTGCTACTGCATGTGTATATGTACCGTATTGGGAGTGGCACTGGCATGCAGCAGTAGTAGTTGGTGGCGTAGAGGCAGCCAGCCTGAGCCTGGCACTGCCATGATGGGGTAACACCGAGCAGGTGGGTGCAGGTGGGGCCCCACGAGGATTGGCGCAGCCGCAACGTGCCCTTCCCATTGGCCGCATGGCCCCCGCCACGACCAACCGGGCGGCGCCACCTAGGACGGGGGAAAGGATTTGAGGCCATGCCATGTAGGCTCTGGAGCCGCTAATGATTTGTGTGGCGGCCCGGCCATGCGTAATTAGCTCCGGATAATTGCCTCGGATCCGTAGCTTACCATGGCTTTCAAGTACCACCACCTCCACATCGTTGGAGATCAGCAGAGCACCGAATAACGTAGCGATTGAGACCTCCTCCTCTTTTTTACCGTGACACCGACACCGCTAATAATCTACGCCCAGCTCCGATAGGCTATAGCTAGCTCGTATACTTCAGTAAATTATGAGCGGCGGTTGTTGCGTCGCGTGGGCGTCCTTGCGGCGGTGCCTGCCACTGCCCACTGCCACCACCCCCCTTTCCTTCTCACCTGGCCAAAGTTACCGCTGCAGCACTCGATGAGAGGGAGAAAGACGGGAAGAAGTTACAGCCCGCTCAATGGCCTTCCCATAATTCTGCATGCAAGTGGATAAATGTCGGGGCCCACGTTTCCAGGACGGGAAAGAAATCTTGCATGCCATGGTGGAAAGATGGATCGGTCGTGTCGTGTCCAGGCATGCATGCATCGATGTGCAGTGCATGCGCAGAATCGATCTGATTTGATTGATGGCGCAAGCTAGCGTTTGGATCGGCCATGATGCCAACTGATCACTACTCTAGTGGCGGAGCTGGGCAAGACTGACAGCTTAATTGCGACTGCACATATGAGAACTCGGAGTTGGCCACTTTTGGCCGGCTGCGCGCCGCACGCTTTGCACGCTCTCTCCGCCGCACCCAGATTTCGCACCCGCGCGCGGTAAGTCGACGGTGGATCGGCGCCGGCGCACGCGAGTGGAGCCGCAAATGCTACGTGCATATGCATATGTCAAAGGCCAAGCTCCAAATCACAGGTCAAAAGGATCAGAGGGCATGATTATATTTAAGCACCCATGCATATGCATCCTTGTGCTTGGCTTTGGCCACTACTTGTACACTTGCCCGTCGATAAACGTGCTTGCATGCATGCCCGTGCCAGGCCGGCCGGCGCGCGCGCGCCGCCGTGCACGATGACTTCGTGGTGCGCGCGTGCGTCTGAGTGTGTGATGGGGAAGCCGATCCTTCACTTTGCTTCAATTCCCCACCACACCGGAGATCAGAGTGTTAGACTGGGTGAATATACAAAGACCGACGCAACCGAGCTGGCTAGCGTCCAACCAAATGCATCCGAGAAGAGATCGACACGAGATCGGCCGGCCGGTCGCCGTCGAAGCGAGGCGTTTGGAGGGTGATGTTATCCGCGCGCTGGACCTTTGTTGGTTGATTTATCATATGTGTGCGCACTGAGTGCGAAAAGTTCTTCGCAACGGCGCTCATCCGGGGGGCACATCGACATCGTACGGTTCATCCAGCAGGCCTACGTGTCGACGGCTCTAAACATGCGACGCTAGGTCTCCCGGATAGTCGCCATACGAACCTTTGTTTGTGTACAATGCGACTATGCGAATACAGTACATTCTTATTGAGTAGACCGCTTCTATTAATTGATGCATTCTCACCGGCGAGCTTGCTGCTTATCCAAGCATTAGGGTTGATCTGGTGGCCTGCGCTAGAGAGCTAGTATAAAGAAGCAGCTGTATGCGCACGTGAGACATGCAGTATGAGAGGCCGCCGGCTTACGTCAATGTTCTCAAGAGATCGGAACGCGCGCGCATGTGCAAAAATCGATCTTTACAACCATCCGCATATGTTGTTCGATCCTAGCTTTCACATTTGCGTGCGAACAAAGCGCGTGCATTGTCGCCCTGTGGACCACACAACTAAGCACGCACGCGCGCCAACAAATATATTCATCAAGTAGCTAGGGTTTTACCATATATCGAACTAGCCACATAAGTAGCACTTGATTTTGGATGTTAGCATGCTAGCCGGGACCATTGCCGACGATTCATGTACTATATGAATTTATGTTAAAAAAAATCTTTCAGAAAATACAGAGCATGTATGCATGCATGATGCAAATCTCGCAAGGGTCCTATCGCCATCGGTCAATCATAAATCGCGGTGTATACGGTTGTGTTAGAATTTATGCGATTGGATCACTGCAGAAAATAGATAGAAGAGATCATATATGTTAAAGAGGTTTATAAAACATCGATTATGTCTTGAGGGTATAACTACGGGCGCTCCTCCCATATACTAACTCGACATAGTACCCATGATGACCATCGCGCCACGACTGTTTGGAGACCCCTGTAACGCCGGAACGCCCCTTTCATGATCTTGTGTCTAGCTTACCAGCTTCAGCCAGTCTATTTTCAACGCCGTTATATAACAGATCTGGGTTACATGTGTTCGACTCATACACCAAGTCTAACGGTAGCCCTATATACATATTCGACACTAATTTCAACAATTGTGTTTATAGTTAACTGGAATGTATAGCTATATATATAGTTTCAAAAGAAAGACTGTATAGTTATGCTTTGTAAAGCAGCCCAATTTTGGCAAACTTGAGCACATGACTGCATGAGTACTAGCTTCTGGTGTATGCATACGAATATATACTACTACTATCGATCATATTGGTAGGGTTGGAATCTTCCGAAATTCGTTTGCCCTTCCGGAAAAGGAATGCACACTTACGGTGGCATGTGGAGTCCAAGGTTGAGCCAGCCAGCCAGCACCAGTAGACACTAGTTCAGTGCTGGGCAAGCTCCAGGTAAAGGTAGCTAATGATCAGGTCTAGCCCACGCCGGACCACCGGCCGCTACGGCCTGACCGTTCCTGCCGGCATCGGCATCCGACGCAATCTTCTTGTTGCATGCTTGTTGATTTTTGTGTACTACCAAGTTTAAGGTCGTACCTAGGAATAGTCTGTACTCCGTATAATGCTACTAAATGAAGCTGGCTAAACTACGGAGGGAGATTGATCAGTACATGCATGCAGCTTTCACATGCACTAGTTACTCCTAACTTTGATTTGACTGTGGACAGGGGATATGATATTTGGCTTTGATGACACTGGATTTTCATTTGGAAGAGGGTCGCCGTCAAATTATACTACTAGGTCGGTTCCGAAGTGGGTCATCCAGACAGCGACCATCGAGATGGAAACGACTGTGGGACCAACCAAAGTAATTACTTAATTCTTCTGCATGCTCATAGTGCATGGCCCCACTTGGATCTGTAGGTTAATCTGAGTGATCTGAAATAAGCTCCACGCCTCCACCCTGGGACTGCTGCTATGCTACGTGCTCTACCATTTGGTGCATCCGGCATTTCGCGGAGAGAGAGAGAGAGATTAGTCGTAGCTAGAGAGAGAGAGAGAGAGAGAGAGAGAGAGAGAGAGAGAGTTGTAGTGTTCCTGACTCCAGCTCCCATTTAGAATTCCAGTGGCTGGCAGTGGGCCGGCCCTCTAGAACGCCACCATATATATGGGAGGCAACCCCGTAGCCCCCGTTACATTTCACTCCACTCCACCTCCTCCCTCCCCCTCTCCTCCATCCTCTCCGGCCGGCCACATCTGAGACTGACTGAGAGAGACGCATACACGCCAGCACGAGCGAGAGAGCTAGCCAGCCTCGGACGGGCGGCGCCGTAGGCCGTAGCTGGCGGTCGCTGTTGGTGGCGGGTGGAGGTGGTGGCGGTTACGGTGGAGAAAGGCGCGGGCGCGGGGTGGCCAATTGGGAAAGGGCACCAGGAGATCCAGGGCTCCCCGGATTTCAGCCAGACTTTGCCCGCAATCCATCCGCCCTTTCCGCCGGTCGGCGTCCCATCCGTGCGTGTCCCTCTCCCCCTCCTCCCCGGCGAAAGCGAGACGACACAGCGTGCGTGCCTATATAGCTTCAACTGCGTGATCAAGCCCAAGCTGCCTATAGCTAGCTAGCTACGAGTTGGTGTGGTAAGAGAAGCTATAGACCCTCTATCTATATATATATTCTTTAGCTAGCTGCCTTCTCTTGCGCGCCCTGTGCCCCTGTGTACGCGAGGGCGGTGTGGCTTGTGTATAAATTCGGGCGCTCTCTCTCTCTCTCTCTTGGGGAGAGATCGAGAGGGTACGTGAGAGAGGTTGCCAACTGATCAAGTTGGTTCTTCAGGCGAAAGGAGAAGTACGCACTACACGAAGGAACTGCAAACACCGTGCTCTGCTAGGCTGGGGAGGGCGCTGATCAGGCTCCTGTTCTTCCTCTACCGCAATATGTAAGACCTCTCTCTCTCTCTCTCTCAATGAACCGACATGCATCCATGCACTATTCTCCTTGCACTGATCCCTCTACATGTTTTCATCGGTTGAAGATTTCCAAATTTGTTTTTGCGCAGTGCTGGTGTTTTTATTGTGGACCTGTGGTGGTACATGCCACATACGAAGCCTTCACTCCAATAGACCACATTCGGTTGATCCTAATGAGTCCCTCCACATGGATTCAGCTAGCAGAATGCACTCATTTCGAACCTGCAGTTAACTGTATATCCACCTGTACAATTTTTCTTTTCTTTTTTGCTTCTCTATAGATGAATTGGGTTCGGGGTCACCCTTTTCCTACATGCATGCCGTTCTTGTTCTATGAAGGTGGTTTCATTGTCCGCTGAAAATATTTGTTATTTTATGTAGTACCCGCGTTAGTTTCATAAAAGGAAGTCCTCACCTGGGAAGGAGGCTTAAGTGCATGCATATATTTGGATACATTTTCAGCGCCAAAATGGATATTGTATATCTTGTTTAGCCTTTTATATGTGTTCCCATATTAATTCCATGTCATACTACCCAAATATTGTTTGAAGCGTCGTATTTTGTTCATACGCTAGCTCGATCATGTAATATATCTTTGGGCTGAAAGGTCCATATACATGTGTTCACAAATCTTAGCTTCCTTGACACAAAAGTAACCTGGCAAGACATTGAATTAATCAGGTTATCGTATATGTGATGAAAGTATGACACTTTTTATCTACTGTCATGATTGCTTGCTTTTTCCTGAAATATCATCAATCCCATTGAAATGGAACAAAAGCTTCTCATCCAGTTGTAAGTGAAATATACAGCTAGTGCGCCCATCTACCAAACTTGGGTACGAAGCAACATTTTCACAAGAAAATATACATAAGAAGCTAGCTAAAAAGAACATTTGTTTTCTGAGGAACTACAACTGAAACACCTCAATTTTTAAATTTTATTTTGCTATATATACCATGTGCCCTAATTGAGCTTCCTGCTTGAAAACTTGTGAGAAAGCAGTGTATGTAATTGGGAAAAGCTTGTATGTGCTATTCAATCTTATTGCTGTTTTATTTTCTTTGTGATGTAGTCACGCTGATAGTGGAATAAAATGGACACTTTCTCCCATGTTCCGCCGGGTTTCCGGTTTCATCCTACCGACGAGGAGCTCGTCGATTATTACTTGAGGAAGAAGGTGGCATCCAAGAAGATTGACCTAGACGTCATAAAGGACGTCGATTTGTACAAAATCGAGCCATGGGATCTCCAAGGTAACTAACTAATTAATCGGCACATTCTTGTCAGCTCATGCAAACATGGATCACAAACACTGAACTCATTGATCGATCGGTCGTGCCCTGATTAATGGTAATTTTGGCTAAGCAGACAAGTGCAAGATTGGCATGGAGGAGCAGAATGACTGGTACTTCTTCAGCCACAAGGACAAGAAGTACCCGACGGGCACCCGCACCAACAGGGCGACGAGCGCCGGGTTCTGGAAGGCGACCGGGAGGGACAAGCCCATCTACACCAACCACTGCCTAGTCGGAATGAGGAAGACACTCGTCTTCTACAAGGGTCGTGCCCCCAACGGTCAGAAGTCGGACTGGATCATGCACGAGTACCGCCTCGAGACGAACGAGAATGGAGCCACGCCCGTATGTATTATTCGTCGTTCCATCCTTACCTTTATGCATTTCACTTGCTAACCATGGCTGGTTTGATCGTTCAGGAGGAAGGATGGGTGGTCTGCCGGGTGTTCAAGAAGCGAGTCGCGACGGTGCGGAGGATGGCAGATATGAGCTCACCTTGCTGGTTCGACGACCATGGTGCTGGCGGTGGGTTCATGCCGGACCTCGACTCGCCAAGGCAGCTCGGGTACCAGCACCACCACCCCCAGAACTTGGCACCGTACCACAGCCAGCAGCAGCAGCAGTACCACTGCAAGCCGGAGCTGGAGTACCATCACCTCCTGCCGCAGGAGGCCTTCATGCAACAGCTTCCTCACCTGGAGAGCCCCAAGCCTACTACAGCCTTCATTGGCCACGGCAGCAGCAGCGGCATCCTATCGTCGACCAGCAACCACCCCCTCGCGCATGACGGGCCCTCCAGGTTCGCAGCGCAGCAACCGCCGATGGACCATGCGCTTTACACTGGTGAATCATCGGCCACAGACTGGAGGTACCTCGACAAGTTCGTCGCGTCTCAGCTGTTCAGCCATGACGGTACCAATCCCAAGGAGCAGGCCACTCACTCCAATGCAGCAGTCCAGGTGTTTCAGGCAGAGAACAAGCATGAAGAGGCCCTGGACTATGCTTCGACATCTGCCGGCGCAGGCTCGGCTCATCTGTGGAAATAGCATGCACAAGCAAGCACAACTCCATTGGACACCCTACACAATTTGTACAATCCAGTCCTGATCTAGTGTACAAATATAGCTGGCCATGTATGCCATGATTAATCATGGTATATATATGCACACACACACACATATATATATACATAATAAATATGTAACCGAAGTGGTTATGTAGTATCTATAGTAGTATTTGGTATCAGGTCTCTGGACCTGATGCTAATAAGGTAGCCGAAAGTTGAGGCTAAGGGGCTTCAGTGACTGACTTGACCATTTTGTGAAAATAGTCAAGCTGTTGATGGACGTCTATTTTGTGCAGTCCATCACACAAACGGCAGCTAAGGACACTGCCGATGCACCAACAATGTTTTACCAACTCTATATATGTACCATGTATCTCTCAATTCATTGAAATGGAATGGAAAGTATATTTATCGACAAAAATGCTTTTACTCCTCTGGTCAGATAGCTAGGATACACTAGAGAATGAAGCGATGGGCACTTTTTTTTTACAGCGACAGGTGCGTATAATATGTTATGATACATGTACATAGTTCACAGAAGGCATCAAAATATTTATTCAGTGTCAATACTTTACCTACATTCCTCAGTTTACCTTTTCCCGAAGATTCCCTAGTTTAACTGATTCCCTTGCATTGTCACAACACTCGGAGAAAAAAGATGAAAAGGCTGGATTCTATGAATTTCTGATCCATTCTGCTTTGTCTTTCACCCAATCTTCAAATTTTCCATACATATACAGCATTAAGTGCTCAACTTTTACCGTATACTGGATCAATCCCCATTACTTCGCATCACACAAACCACTAGCTTCATCACAGAAACCATCACGGTCCAGAAGTTTAGGTGGCGGGGCACTTAAAAGAGGGGAGGAAGGGCTCCCATATGCGTTGCGGCGACTGTTGCCACATCCAAGGCTTTTCCGGGTGCTGACTCCAGTTATAGGATTTGTCCCACTTGCATATTTGCACAAAGCCTACAGTTAAGAATTATCAGAATCGGCATCTTCTATATGTGTGCCTATAGCTCTAGAAAGAGAACTCACGAAAACAATGAAGATCGACCCTGATGATCACCAGAGTAGGGTGATCCTTTGGTATATCATGGTTTCATGGAGATTCTAAATACGGAACAATATATTCGAATAGTGCAGTCAGAATTGACTTTATTACTCGGTGGACATATGAACAATTTCCTTTTTCTTCCTTCTACAAAGTGCAGCTTTTGTTCAGAGTTTATGGGCCAGCTCTTACAAACTAGACACATTAATCCAATAGTAAGAATTCACAAAGCATAAATGATTGTAACACTTGAAAACAGGAACAAAAGGAAAGATGCCTCTAAAAGAATTGAAGTGCTAAACTGTTTATCATGGAATCATGAAATTTACAAATGCTGTTTAAGGTCATAAACCTACATGGCAGAATTATGCGATAATACTGGAATAAAAGCAAATATGTACCAGTTTCTGTGGTAGGTCAATAACAGCATCGCTGAAGTCAGCACCTTCAATGGTTGCTCCACCGAGATCACTACGTGTAAGGACAGTCCGTGAAAGCACAGCATTTGTGAGATTAGCTTCATTGAGAACCTGTCCATAATAATTCCATGTTAAAAACTTGCTTAAAGGTAAATCTGCCATGGAATTATTTATTTGGACAACTATCCCTATTGCAATTAAAACAGGAGAAAAGGCTCCAGTAGCCGTCATCAGTGAATGGATCACTGAACTTGACTTCACATTTGCAAATCTGACGAAGCATATGCATGCATATAGCACTAGAAGCATATAAGAATGTCTGACTGCTCTGGCCAAAATGTATGCTTCACTACATTTTTTTTCACATCCCAATGACAAATTCTAAACATGCACAGATGAATACAAAGGCACGCTTACTCCTTATTTTGTAAAAGCCTCTGGATCAATATGAAACCACTGGGTAATGTTCAACAGGAGATAAAGTGTCCACTAGTGTGTGAAATTATTCTTTGTTCTTGAAAATATTGGCAGGATAAATGCATGACAGTTAACATTGGAAATGGCATTTTTATGTACAAAGGAAGCGACAAAATTAAAATAGCAGCAGCACAAGAGCACTGTAGCCCACCCGACAAGAGGCTAACGCCTTAACAGCAAATTTGGACTGTCGAATGCTCTGTGCTAGTGGTTGGCATCCTGCTTTATGAGAAGGGCAAAGGAGTTTTAAGTCACTTTCTTGGTGATCAAGGTTTGACGGTTTCTCCCCTTCAGCATATTCAATCAAGAGTAAGATAATGCAATTGTATTTTATTGCTTGCCTGCATTTTCCTAGAGGATCCTTACAAGCATTCAGTAATGGTGGATGAGAACTCGATGTTTAAATTGTTATTACAGAGAATGCCCATCTTAGAACTTTATTCCATACTTGTGTTAATGTTAAACCTTAGAAGTTTACGGCTGGACTTGTCTGACTATTCATTACTAGATTCTCAAGACACTCATATACACTTGAATATCATAACCAAGAAATGCAGACAGAGATAAAAATAAACATGAGAACAGAAGAGATGGTGAAGCAGCATGTTCCAGAACACCCCATACATATATAGAAGCAGAAAAGACATTGATCACATTGAATTTCTTAGTTAGAAATCACATCATCAACCAATTGTAGTTTTCGATACAAAAGTTCCCATTTCATGAGTCTTCTATATTTCTTTATTTTGAACAGGAAATGGTGGGGAAACCCCACTTGAAGATAACATTTATTTCAGTCTTCTGTTCTATTTGATCGTTCAGATAATTAGATATTTCGGTGCTGTTAAAATTTCATGCATGAATGACACAAACAGAAGACGATAGTATAGAGCTGGCACCAACAAATTGGGTTCTTACTCCGACATCTTGTCTTGCCGTAAATTATTAAGCAGTGTTATCATCATAATAATTCATTGCTAAAGAAAAATAAAATACATTTCATCAAAATATTAAGGTTGGCATAGCAATTTATTTCTGTAGGACACATCAACACATAGTCTACAGGACCATGACAGTATGCACTACATGTATGGTTACATGCATTTGCACAAATTAGCTGCTAATTAAAACAACCATGATCAAGCTAAAGAAACCATTCTGGTTTTACCATGCGATCCATTAAAGTGTCACTCAAATCTGCACCTGCATGAAACCAAAACAGCAGTATCGTGAAAATCATTTCATGAATATCCACATGAGAAGATTTAAGTACCGCGTGACAATATTGATTGTAGTCAAAACCACTAGGGTAAAAGTCACATAGAATCCTACTATAACTTTCCTGTGCCGGTAGCTAAAGCATTATTAGTACCATAGTGATTCAACTTGGAACCAAAAAAAGGCAATGAACTTCATAGTTAGCTTCCTTCGCTGAGTTTATACTTAGAAGAAATAGTGGAGTTGCTTGTAAGTGTAGTAGCTAGAGCGATCTAAAATATCTCTACTGTAGACCTGTAGTGGTCTCCCTGATAAGGCACATCAAAGGACCGCTGATTACTAGAGGAAGGTGATTAATTATGTGGACTGAGGACATTGCACACATCAAGTATAATAACATTTGGGAGGACAGCTAACATCTCTGTTACTACACTTACCAGTGAAATTCGCTCTGAAAGCAACAGCCTTTTCCATATAGGCACCATTGAATGTGGAACCACTAAAATCTGATTCCCTCATATCAGCAGATGTGAAGTTCGCCCGCCTACATTAATAACTAAGGTCTTAGTTAAAGGCGAAACAATGAATAGGAAAATCTACTCTTATTTCAGTTATCCATGCTGACAAAAAAATGTTGGAGATAAGCATCACAATAACTGCTACATTGTTCCCCTAAATACAGCTTATTGTTGCAGATTATATTATTTTTCTCGAACATGCATCTAAATGCACACCAATTGTATTTTGATGCAGACTTACGGTAATTTTGGTTGAACATTTGGACTGCCTTTCCTCCATTATAAGCAAACTTTATACAGAGAGATCTTGACATATACTAGAAGGACAAACCAACTGGCAAGACAGACAAGCCAATCGCCAGTATTTCAGAATGCATCGTCCACCTAGGATCTAAGGTCTAAAGAATGTGACTTTCCACCGACAATACAAGCATGACCATATAAGATTGAGCTAGATAACTTCAAATACCTTTTTTTGTATAGAATGCAGTATCTTAAAAACAAGGGTATAATATTTGAGGTGCACAAGTATCTACTTTGAAGTTTACTGGGGTGCATAAATATGTATACTTCTGTTTCAAAAGGAAAAAAGTACACTTCCACAAAAACAACATTGATTTAAGGCCCAAGAAGTCACAAAGCAAGCAATTCTTCTGCTACATGGATAATTTTTTTAGAACTTCTATTTGCTTCATTTAGTCCCTAAAAGTTACGTACATGTCAGCAGCAGAATTTGACATAGAGGCATCTACCAATTCTAACTTATACAGATAAATAAAAAATGGAACTTCTAAGATATAAATTAGAAACCAACCTGAAGTTTTCGTTAACATGCACAGTGTTTCTGCAAAACCACAGAAGAGGACAGCATCAGCAACCCAGTACAGCAAAACGAGCAGGAACAAGAGACGGAAAGATGCAGGTGGCACGTGGTACTTGAGGTCCGCATTGCCGAACTGCGCGGCTGAGCCGATGCCAAACTCGCCCCTCTGATCCGCCTCGTACTTGTTCAGATCTGCGTGGGCAGGCATCGCTACGACTACGGCAGCCGCCAGGGCTGCAGAGACCGCTACGCGCCACCTCGGCGGCGCCGGCGACGTGTTCGACGCATTGCCGCCGCGGGGGCTGTCGGTGGTCGCTTGGCAGGAGATGCGCTGTAGGCGGCCTGAACGACATAGCGTGAGGGGAGCGGAGGTCTTAGGACGAGCAGCGGTGGCGGCAAGAGGGGAGGTGGAAGCGAGAGCCATGGCGGATTAGGGAGGAGGGTGAGGTGGGGAGTGGACGGGTGGTGGCTCGCGCGCGAACACGTAACGGGCGGCACAGCCATCGGACGGGGAGCACGGGGAACGGGGAGTAAATCCAGTGGTCGCAGATTTTTGGGCCCTCGTATTGTTTTTGGGCCACAGTCACTCCCCCCCCCCCTATGCCATTTCTTTATATAAATAAAAGCCCATCTTTCATCTAAAATATAAAAGGGCATTGTCATTGGCCCATAACGTCTACATTATGCGCGTGAGCATATCTCGCTTCCACCTCCCCCCTTGCCGCAAATACATGATTAATACATCAGGTACATTCTTTAATACATATTTAATAATTGTCAAATACATGATTAATATTTTTTCAAATATATGTTTTGATGCACATTTTCTTTTTCATACACATTATACATTTTTGGTACACATCTAAAACATTTTCCAAACACATGATTAGCATTTTTTTTCTTCAACCATGTATTTTGATTTCAACTATTTTTCATACACATTTTAGATGTCTCGTATACATCAGAAGCATTTTTATACAGACAATTAATATTTTTATGTCTACTTTTTACATAAACCTTCTATATATTTTGTATACATCAGGAACATTGTTTTATAAATGTGTAGCTTGCTTCAAATACATTATTAACATTTTTGGATATATATGTTCTGATGTCTATTTTTCATACACGATGTACATTTTTCGTATACATTACACACATTTTTTAATACATGTTTGACATTTTTAATACATTATTAAAAAATTCATTTTATGTTAAGATGTCTGCCTTTTCATACATGTTATACATTTTACATACACCTTGTATATTTTCTTTATACATCAGGATTTCTTATACATGTCTAACAGTAACATTTTTCCATATAATG
The DNA here is from genome assembly GCA_021605145.1 of Aegilops bicornis. Lineage (NCBI taxonomy): Eukaryota > Viridiplantae > Streptophyta > Magnoliopsida > Poales > Poaceae > Aegilops > Aegilops bicornis. Next base: position 469,918,747 of record CM038674.1, on the reverse strand, counting down.
TTTTGATGAAAACTTTTTTCATACATGTTATACTTTTTTTGTATACATAGGAAATATTTTTCTGCACAACATTTTTCAAATGTAAGACTAGCATTTTTTCAAAGTTTATGTAAAATGATCTTTGTAATTTACATTAAGAATATTTCAAAATATGAAGAAAACTGAAAACACAAAGAAATAAACAAAATAAAAATGTGAAAATAACGAAAGAAGCAAACGAGCGCCTAAGTGATGAGGACATGGCTACCATAGTTACACGCACAACCCCTACTACAATACATATTGGACCAATTACTAGAGCTCATGCACACCAATTAAATTATCAGGTACTTCCGTTTCTTGGTAATGTTTCTAATGTTCATGAGAATATGATGATGCCTAACTTAGATACATTTGTGCTGCTTACAATTGAAGGGCCTAACATGGACAAGAAGGATGAACATTGAAGCATGATCAAGCATGGAGATGAAGGCGCGTGCGAAGAGAACGAGAACGGAGGTGCCAGTGAAGATTTCCACACTTTTAAGCCACCATGATGACATCTGGAAGATGGACGAAATATACAAGATGGTTTTTCATCAATTTTGTCCATAGCTTATTATTGGTGTTGCGTCACCTTATTTTTGGTTCAGGACCATGTATTTTTGGAATACACTTAATAGGCAGTTTTTAGAATCCGTATTAATAGGGGAAACGACTTAGGACATAATTTAGTCCCACCTTGCCAAGGGTGAACGAAATTCCTCTCTGTCTCCCTATAAATGCAGCCCTTAGGGCATCGTTTTAGACTTGGGTTTTAATTAGTTAAAAGTGAGTCATTGTTTCAATTTCGTGTACTTTGTTTGTGTCCAACGACCAGGCCAAGACCGCTTTTAGAACCTCACTTTTATCAATACTTCATATATATTCGCAATATTCAGATTGCTTTATTATGTTCTTGCTTGTTCTTCGATTGTTTGCCAGAATAGACCTTCGTGATCAGGTTGATCGTGCTTCGGCGTGGTTAATAACCTCTCGGAGTTGGTTTACCAATTGCTAAGGCGCAACGTCATTGCACGTTTGTAGTCGGATCGGCAAATTCATCTCCGCCAAATCAATAATTATCATCTCACCGAAAGATCGTCACCCTCGCCTCTATCACTAAGCCCCCGGGCGTTGGGCTGGCGCATTGGCACATGCGATTAAGGCAAATGCTCAAAGCACAATCTTCGAGACCTCCTCTTCGGCTCCTTTAGCTCGATTCACGCAACTTTGGCGCCACGTATAGCTTCGCCACGCTTGGCCCAACAAGCGCCAATGGTTCCTCACATCACTCAGGTCGCTTGTCTCTTCCATTGTGCTCATATCTTTGATCGCTCGAGTCGATGGTTGATCGGTCATCCATGGACCAGTGAGCTGTTGACCACTCAATGTTTGAATTTTATAAAAATAAATCTGAAAATTTAGGAAAAATAAAAAAATACTTGGAATTGAAAAAAAATCATTGACATGTAATAGAAAGTTCATGAGAACCAAAAGAACTTCAATTTTTTGAAAAATTCATGGAATTTGATTTTTTTTAAATAGATTTTTAGGAAAACTTCAAAGATTAAAAGTTCATAAATTTTTGAAAGAGTTCAAGAACTTGAGAACAAATCATTGACTTTGCAAAAAGATTCAATGATTTTGGTTCATCAATTTCTAAAAAAGAATCATCAAATTTGAAATAAATTTCACAAATTTTAAAAATTCATTGATTTAAAAAACGTTACTATATTTGAGAAAAGTTCATCGCTTTAAAAAATCTACCAAATTAAAAAAATGTTTAAGAGTTTGGAAAAAAGTTCTTGAGTTTTTAAAAGAATTAATTTCATAAGTACAAAAAATAACAAGAGAAATAAAAAAAGGAAAGGAACATGAAAAAAACCCTGAATAAGAACCATCTGGAAAACCAACCAAAGAACCGGTTTGATAAGCTTCCCAAAAACGAGAGCTTGAGCGAACAGAAGATAGAAGAAAGAAGAAAAAAGAATTAAGTTGTAGCGACCCGATCCCATTGGACCGTAGTCTCTGTGCTTAAGTGTCATCCCTGGATCGGTATTGCTAACACACACAGTACTCGAGGATTTATAGCAGAGTTCAATCACACACTTATTACATCAAGGGTCTCATAAAAGAGTACTTATTACAATAATATGGCTGAAGGCTATCTAAATAACTGCAGAAGCTTCGAAGATAAATGAGTCCATCCAACTCCACGGCAAAACTGAGTGCATGACAACGACCTACCACACCTTACTCTTCATCAGAAAATTCTGCAACATGATACATTGCAGCCGTGTAGGTCAGCACATGGAATATGCTGGCAAGATAACACTATAGAGCAATGATGAAACAATAGCTATCACTACATGCATATTTGGCTGGTGGAGGCTCTAAGTTTATCATTTGCATAAAGCTAATTTTTTCCTACAACAAAGGAATATATTTTATTTAACTACCCTGTTTAAGCCAATATTGAGAAGGTTCCCCCAACTCAATTCCCAAAATTATCAAGTATAATTAATAGTAACACAGCAAATTCATTAAGTAAAGTGATGAGATCAAACAATAATTCAAATACCAGATACTCAAGATGTCCATAACCCATAACCGGGGATACGGCTAATCATGATTAGTTTGTACACTCTGCAGAGGTTTGTGCACTTTTCCCCACAAGACTCGATCTCCTCCGTTGAATTTCTCGCACTACATGATGTTTGAGATACGGATGATCGAGACACAGTCTTTCCGAAGCATTAACTCTTTACTCTGGGTAGACAGTACCACCTACTTTCCCCTACATCTTCTAGCCTACCACTGAAAGAGGTCACACAACATACTCAACCATGTCAGAGCCCGCTTGTGGCTGCACACGGAAGTTTCTAGCATGAATAATCTTATGATGCCTTTGAGCCTGGGTGGCATTCCATAGGATGATCACACGGGTATTCCGGGATATCCTAGGACAACACTGGATTCTCCAGGTGCTCGCAACCAATCCACCCAGATGTGTATTAAAGTAGCCACCTTAAGTTTCCCTTAGTTAATAACTCTCACATCTTGCATGAATCTCACATGCCAATCCCCGTCTACGAGCATGGCTAAGCAATATGAGCATAAGGTATATTCCCGGGGTCATCAAAGGTAATAGGTTCCTACCTCATAAACTACATAGCAATAACCACATGATCCCAAACCTACTCATGTAATGTTTGAGGGTTGAAACTAATGCATAAAAACTGGGTAATAAACGGATATGATCAAAGTGTAACTTGCCTTGCTGACGATCGGAAAACCCTAGACATTCGTAGTAGCAAGCTTCGCACTCCGGATACTCTATCATAGACAAACAATATCATACATAAGCATTCAAGCATAATATGCAAAGGTAAAACCAAATATAAAGATCTAAACAGAAAGTTCAAGTGAAGAGCTTCGATTTGCAAAAATATTCAATCAAATTGGAGTTACGAAACTCAAGTTACGATCAAAAGAAGTTCAAATTCAAATATGTTTGAAACCAAATTTTAAACTTTTAAAAACATGTTTAAGTTGATTATCTGAACAGAGGGGATCGTAACAAAGAAATTGGTGTTGGTTTCGCTGGATTTGGATAAATGAGCAAAAAGTTATGAAGGTTTAAAGATTAGGGACTAATCTGCGAAGAAAATAATTACATACAGGTCCCTGGCCGAAAAATAACAGAAAAAGAAAAATCTAACGAACGGACGTTCGCTACAGAAACCTAACGAACAAAAATCGTTCGCTACCGAAGACTAACGGACGTACGTCCGCTAAATAAACTAAGCTAAATAATAAACCGGATTAAAACGAAAAACTGAATAAAAGGATCTGCCTACGGTTTATACTGTCATTCGTCGAGAAAAACCGACGGTTGGCGGCGGCGGGCTCGGCGAGGTCTCAAGGGCGACGACGGGTGGGTGGTGGTGGCTACGGCGCAAGGCGGGCAATGAGGCGGCGCGGCTGAGGGAGAGGGCGGCTACGCCTTTTAAAGTGGAGAGGAGGGCGATAGCTTGGGGAAGGGGCGGCCGGAGGCGGTGGCGGCGTCGGACTCCTCCAGGAGTCCGGCTCGGGTGCGGGACGGGCGAGGCGGTGGCGCTGCTGGGCCGGCTGGGCTTCGGTCCAGTCGGTCCGAAGTTTTTTTTTAAATAACGCCGCGAGGAAAAATCCAAATAAAATAAAATTCCTAAAATTCCAGAAATAATTTTCACCATCCCCTCATAATATTTGGGACAATGTGAACATTTTTCTGGACTAAATGCATTTTTTTAAATCATTTGTTTCCCCATTTTAATAAAATGCAACCGAATAAAATTGCAATAAAACTCAAATAAATAATATTTTTTAAATTCAAAATCAAAATTCCAATATTTCCTAGCTGTTTTGAAGAAGTCATATTATCTTCTCTCATTATTTTGTTTATTTGAAATAATTGAAAAAATAATTTCAAATAAAATCACTTTGATCCAATTTGCCAATTTTGAAAAATTCAAAAATGGATTTTTGTGAAACCTCCAACTCTCTCAATTGGTCCTTTAGTTGCTTAAGGTTTCTAGGATAAAAAATTCCAAATAAAACAAATTCAAAAATGCACAAATCATGAATGCATATGATGATCTAATGAATAACATCCAAATTGAAAATTGGGATGTTACAAACCTACCCCCTTAAGATGAATCTCGCCCTCGAGATTCGGGTTGGCTAGCAAAAAGGTGTGGGTGGTCTTTTCGGAGGTCTTCTTCTCGCTCCCAGGTGGCTTCCTCCTTGGTATGGTGGCTCCACTGAACTTTGCAAAACTTGATGATCTTGTTATGGTAACTCGGTTGGCGAACTCGAGAATCTTGATGGGTTTCTCCTCGTAGGTTAGGCCACTCTCCAACCGAATTGCTTCCGAGGCAATTTGTATCTCTCAGGAGGAATATCGGCCATCTCTGCATGGCATTTCTTCAACTGGGAAACGTGAAACACATCATGAACTCCTGTCAAACCCTCGGGTAACTCCAACTTGTAGGCAACTTCACCCATACGTTCCAAAACTTGGTATGGTCCTACAAATCGTGGTGCTAACTTTCCTTTGACTCCAATCGTTTAACTCCTCGTAGCAGTGACACACGAAGATATGCTCTGTCTCCGACTTCATATGTTACCTCCTTGCGTTTAGTATCGGCATAACTCTTCTGCCTTAACTGGGCTACCTTGAGTCTATCACGAATCAACTTGACTTTCTCTTCAGACTCTCTGATTAAATCTGATCCGAACAATTGTCGATCTCCAACTTCTTCCCACATCAATGGTGTCCTGCACCTTCTTCCATACAAAGCTTCGAAAGGGGCCATCTTCAAACTAGCTTGGTAGTTGTTGTTGTACGAGAACTCTACGTAAGGAACATTATCATCCCAACTAGACCCATAGTCTAGCGCACAAGCTCTCAACATGTCCTCCAGAATCTGGTTGACTCTCTGGCCGCCCATCCCATCATCATGCGGATGAAAGGTCACATCTTGAACTCTAGCCTGGTACCCAAAGTCTGGTGTAACTGATTCCAAAACTTCGAGGTAAACTGTGTTCCTCTAATACGGTCTCTTCGATATTGGTCCGGTGCATGGCAACAATTCGATCAAAAACTCCATGTCTCGGTCTGGTGGCATGCCTGGTAATTCCTCCAGGAATACATCTGGATAATCCTTCACAACGGGTGTCGGTGTCAAAACCGGCGGACCTCGGGTAGGGGGTCCCGAACTGTGCGTCTAGCCGGATGGTAACAGGAGACAAGGGACACGATGTTTTACCCAGGTTCAGGCCCTCTTGATGGAGGTAAAACCCTACGTCCTGCTAGATTAATATTGATGATGTGTGTTACAAGAGTGGATCTACCACGAGATCAAAGAGGATAAACCCAAGAAGCTAGCCTATGGTATGATTGTTGTTCTGTCCTACGGACTAAAACCCTCTGGTTTATATAGACACCGGATAGGGTTAGGGTTACAGTAGTCGGTTACAATGGTAGGAGATCTACATATCCGTATCGCCAAGCTTGCCTTCCACGCCAAGGAAAGTCCCATCCGGACACGGACGAAGTCTTCAATCTTGTATCTTCATGGTCTTGGAGTCCGGCCGATGATGATAGTTCGCTATCCGGACACCCCTAGTCTGAACTCCCTCAAGAGCCTCGAACCAGGCTTCAATGACGACGAGTCCGGTAGCATATTGTCTTGACATTGCAAGGCGGGTTCTTCCTCGAATAATTTATAGAAGATTGTGAACTCCAGGATAATGTCCGGCCCTGCAAAACAAGTTCCACATAACACCGTAGAGAGAATAATTTTTGCACAGATCTGCTGACGTATTCCCTGGCGTGACATCACACCACGGCCAGGCTTTTATATGAATCGCTTTTTATTGTTCCACCCAGCGTGTTTAGCGAGGCGGTTTCCTTGGCACGTCTTATCAAAGCGTAGATCGTGCCCCTTATTCAGGATTCTCATCAATACGGACGTGGTAACCCAACCGTGCCCGTTGGCCTGCCTTCTTTATCAAAGGCGAGTCCTAGTCGACCACGGGTGGGCTCTTGGTATTAAACCTCTTTATAACGAGACCAAGGCCCTCTCCTTTTCACACCCTCTATCGAAGTTCGCCTCGTGCTTGAGTTCCAACACCCAAAGCTTGATTCAGCGCCGGACTTTCGACGATGTCCGGCTCCGACCAAAGCATGGCCGATGGATGTCTTCCTCCGTCACGAAGAAGACGTGCTAAAGCTGCGAGACGCGGTATCTAACCGCGAGATCTCGTGATAGGCTGCTCGCCCAGGCAGGTTATTCCCACTCGAGCCGGTGAGAACGTGGTGTTCGTGTCTCACTTCCGTCGGGGTTTAGGCTTCCCGATGGACCCCTTCGTGCGGGGGCTCATGTTTTATTATGGGCTTGATTTCCATGACTTGAATCCAGAGTCCATCCTCCATATCTCGTCATTCATTGTTGTATGTGAGGCCTTCCTCCATATTACCCCCCACTTTGGATTGTGGCTCAAAACCTTCAAGGTGGAGCCGAAGACGATCAAGGGGCAGCAAGCGAAAGTGAGGGGCGGTCATAAGCAAATGTGCCGATGCTCCGTGGCCCGAGGGCTCCTTTCAAGAGGAGCTTGGTTTGTGGCAACGGGAGTGGTTTTATATCACCGCTCCTGGGGGCACCAAATGGGCGGCGCCTCGCCTTCCGCCAGTCCACCATGGCTGGCGTCATGGGTCAACAAGGGGCTCGACTGGGGTCGCCCAAGGACGTTCCTCTGCAGGCCGTATTCGAGATCTTCAGTGAAAGAGGGATCAATCTGGTTGCGATGGCGAGGTTATTGTGATCCGGCGTCTTCAGCCACGCAAGCGTCGCCCCCCTCCACTTGTGGGAATTCAATCCGAGGGACCACGAGCTCTCCAAAATTTTATGGGCACGACGCCTGCGGAGATGTATAAACTGCTCTTCTTGGATCACAAGAGAAGTGTCCGGACGTGACCGAGGACGCAGGACTAAGCTGCAATCGCCCAGATGCTCAAGTAAGTAGTCCTGTAACCGGACAAGCTGTTCATTCATTTATTATGTATATATGCCCTTTAAAGGATCCGTTTCTTTGAACAGGAGTGGATAGCCAAGGCAAAGTTGATAAGGTGTCCGTCTCCCCTCCCAGAGACCACGCCGGATCCCATGTTGACCAAGATGTTGAAGGTCGCGCCTTTTGAAGAAGGCGAAGGGAGGAGCGGGGGAGCAACCGCCTCTGCAGAGGAGGCTATCAAGGAAGGGGAGATTAAGAGTCCCTCCTTCCGAGGAGAGAAGAGGACCGCTTGGAAGATCCGGAGGTCAAGGCCTCAAAGAAAGGAAGGGAATCTTCGTCGGAGAGTCCGACTGAAGTAACCCAGCCGCACTGTTTCCCCAAGGGGATCAGCCCTCCAGCGAGCCGTAAGTAGAAAGAAGGGGACTTGTAAATAAGGAGCATCCCTGTATTTATTTATGAAGATAACCAAAATTGTACCTTGTAGTTCGGACCTCATCCCTTCTCAGCAGAGCTCGTCTTCGGGGGATCTTCTTCCGGAGATGATGGAGAGCGAAACGCCTCCACCTGTCGCACCCTCATGTGAAGCGGACGACCCGGAGGTGTCGCCGCAGAGGGTTCCTCCAAGTCCGGCGGGAGCGGAAGGTCCAGCGCCAAGTGGTGTCTTGATCGGAGGAGTCAAGGATTTGCTTGGGCGGCTATCTCGTAAGATCACCGTTCTCTAATGGGTACGGTGATCGAAAGAATTGCATCTGCAGAGAGCGGATAGACGGAGCCGTCGAAGCTTCTCGACGGGTTTGAGGTACGCAAAAATAATGTACCTGCTTGTGATTATGCATATAAAATGCGCCATGTATAGATAGTAGCCCCTGAGACTCGGTATGTTGTCAAAATTGACGACGTGCCGAGGATCAAATTCTCAGTTTGAACATATCACCGCTCCTAAACAGGTGTCGAGGTGTCCGGAGGCCAGCCGGACTGATGAGTATGCCGAACTAAAGTGGCAGCTTGATGAGGCGGATGCGACATCGCTACCGGGTCAATAAACGGTTTGACGAGTCACAAGGTATGCGACTTCTATGCGGACACTGGTAAGGGAGCTTGACGCCCATGTCTTACTAATCATATGCTTAATGCGAGATGGTGCCGCTGCCGTGGAAGAGCTGCGGCGAGAACTCGCCCGAGCGAAAGAGCAAGCGAATTAGTAATGTCGGCCGCTTTAAAGGCGTCAAGAGCTAGAAGTCGAACGGGCTGCTCACGGCCAAGCAAAGAGGAGATGGCCGATATGGCCAAAAAGTTAAGGAGTACTACCGATCGCTGCGAGGTTCTTGAAAAGAGCGTCAAGCGGAACAAGAGGGCTCAAGAAGGCCGCCGAATCCAAGAATGCCCAATCGGCTTTGAGAGCTGCCAAGGAGGAGCTGAGTCAGGCCAGGGCAATTGCAGCTGGAAAACCGTTTCTGCTGCGGAGGAAATATACGGATCCAAAGTATGCTCAGTTAGATAAGTTGTGGAGTTCAGAGGATGCTTATCTGGACTTGGCGGCGAGCGCTGTGGACGCGGTTGAGCACTTCCGGGGCCAGAAGGGGCACAGAAGGGAAGAGCTATATTGGTCGCAATTCCATAGTCCGGAGCGTCCTCTGCCACTGACCGATCGGTTCGCCGAATGGGCCGAGCTGAATCGATTGTCCGGATTTGCCATGAAGCATGTCTTGACTCACTTGTGGCCGGACGGACCCCAGCCGAAGATCTATTTTGGTTTAGTGCAGCAGTTTCTTGGAGTGGTGTCGTGTATCGACGCGATGAAGCGACCGGCATGTATTGAGGGAGCGCGAATGGCTCTTGCCCGTGTCAAGACATACTGGGCAGAGATGAAGGCCACTGACGTTGCATCCCAGGATTCGGACAAAGGCCGAGTACCTGCCGAGCACTACTTTGAAGAAGTCCTGCCGGGCGCTCGTTTAATAGAGACGCAGTGCTCGAAGGATATTATGTTTAAATGACATGTATGCTTTGTGAAAACGGTGTTTCAATGTAATATAAGTGCTTTTTATACTTGTGCGTTCAAGTAGTAAACTACTCCCTGTGCGGCCGTTTATGTATATGTGTATATAACCTAAAATATGGCAGTCCTTGGCTTCAGCCCCCACGCACATAGTGCGGGGGTGTTTGCAAAAAAGCGCTTTTTCACACTTAATCCAACGTCTTGGTCCTGTTAAGGACGTGATAGCGTAGCAAACCAGGCAACCGGACTATAATGCTTTATCACTTTCACTTAGCCATAGGAGTTCGAGGGTGGGGCTACTATATAGCCCTCGGGGCACCGCACTCTCGAATTCGGGTGCATATGTGCCCGACCGAAAACCGGTCCTTCGTTAATGCGGAGGAATTCTAAACATTCATGTGAGTCATGAGTGGTTGACCAGTCTCTCGCTATATCATGACAGTCGGTTTCGGCTTTCTCTCTTGAGGTGCTCGCCCGGCGACCGGGCACAATCGCGATAGTTCTCCGGTGCTGCGTTAGCCGTGAAAGCGGGCGTAAGGCAGCAAAACACGAGCCGGGCAACCCAACATTTTACCAAAGACATGATTCGAGCTGATGCATATAAGGCCTAATCTCGAGACGCCGAATACTCCCTAAGGTATTCGGTCTTTATGAAAGTGGGCAGAATAATACCCTAAGCCCGGTGTCCAGTGCACGCGCAAGAAAATTCAGTGCGGCCAATGCCAAAGCACTAGCCTCCTCCTCGGTTATATTAAGGAACCGGGGATGTATATCAACAAGAGACAGTGAAAAAGGCTTACGCAGGTCTTAATCTGAAAAGAATCCTTGCAACGGGTCCCTCTGCACGTCTGCTTTGTGTCTCCGTTGTGTCGTATCTCGACGGGTGTAGCACGTTGTTCATCTGTAAAAGAGAGGAACTTAGTTTGAAAAGAAAAGGATCGTATGAAAAATGTACTTAATATTAAATAAGCGAAATGCGGTTCAAGAAGTGAATAAGATGGAGCTTTATTGTCTCTTGTTATACATGCATGTGGCCCCTCGTGTGGGGGTATGCCGCAAGTAGGCGCGCCGGACTCGTCTAGCCGTGTCCGGGTTTGAATGACCAATGGTGTTCTTTGCCTAGCAGAGCCAGATAGTCGTGGGGCTGTCAAGGCAGCCTCCCGCTTTTCCGTGCTCGAGTAACACTTAATACTTCCTTTTAAGGAGATGATGCCGCGTGGACCGGGCATTTTAAGTGTTAGAGATGCATAATGCGGTATTATGCGTTAAAGCGGGCGAAAGCCTCGCGTCCCAATAGTGCTTGATGGCTACTTTTAAACGGGGCGACATGGAAGAGTAACCTTTCGCGACGGAAGTTGTCGGATGAACCAAACACAACTTCTAGCAGTATGGAGCCCGTGCAGAGGGCGTGGCGGGCGATACTCCTTTAAAGGAGGTGTTGCTACGGTAATTTTGGTTGGGTTTATCCCCATCCTGCGGATTGTGTCACGATATATCAGGTTTATGTCATCGCCGCCATCCATGAGGACATGTGTAAATTGGAATCCGTCGATTATAGGATCCAATATCAAGGCAGTCCATCCTGCGTCCGGATATTATCGGAATAGTCACGATGGTCGAAGGTGATTGGTTTTGACAACCAATGCGGCGCGCGCCTTTTAGTGGGCGCCGCCTGCTTTTTCCCTTTGATCACGTGGAAGTGAGTTTACTGTTTTAACCTTTTGTGGGAAATTCTTTTGTTTTCCGGGGCTCAGCTTGTGGTGCTCGTCATCATTTTCCTTGGTGTGTCGAGCCCCTTGTGTTCGGCATTAAGTCGGCCGGATCGCTTGAAGACCCAACAATCTCTGTGGGTATGGTTTGCGTGCTTCCGGAGGTACCATGTATTTGACACGATCTGTCCGTAATCTTGTTTAGGTTGGATAGCTCGTCACCGCTATCCTTTAGGGGCAGTGTTTTGTTGTTCGCCGAGAGCTTTTGAATCCAGCGTTGACCGCCATACTATTTGGGCCATTTTCTTTATTCCGCTACGATCTTTTTCTGCGTCGTGATTTCCCATTTCCATCCCTGGTTTCGGATGTACTCGGTCATTGGTCTTGCATCTAGCCAGCCACTGTCCTCTCCCGCAAAAAGCGGGTCATGAGGCTTGTTAATGCGGCCATTGTTCTTGGCTTTTCTTGGCTGAGGTGTCTGGCGAGCCATTCGTCTCGGACGTTGTGTTTGAAAGCTGCTAAGGCTTGGCGTCCTGGACGATCGACTATTTGGTTCTTTTAGTAAGGAACCTGTTCGAATTTTCGGGCTGACTCTCCGGGCTGTTGAGTTATGTGACTTAGATCATCTCGCATCCTGAGGGCGGACATAAGTCCCCGAAAATTTGCGGAATGCGCCTCGAGCTCTACCCAGCTTCCAATGGTATTTTCGGGAGGCTTTTAAGCCAATGCCGAGCTGGCCCTTTGAGTTTAAGGGTAAGTATTTTATGGCGTGGAGATCGTCTCCTCTAGCCATGTGTATGTGGAGGATGTAATCCTCGATCCGCACTCTGTGGTATGTTGTTCCGTCAGATGCCTCTATGTTTACGGGTTTGAATCACCGGAAATTCATGATCCAAAGACCTCATCGGTGAAACATAGGTGTGCGGCACCCTATATTTGGGTGTGCCGTGATCTTCGGATTTTGACGTATTGCATTGTTTTGACGAGCTCGCTTTCTTGGCCCGTAGATGGACCTAATCGGGCCATCCTCACAGTGTGAATCCTTATGCGCATCGCATATTGGCTTGTGTCGGCGCCATTCACCGCTCTCTTTTCGCCGTGGTCGTCCATCCGACCGGGTGGCCTTCTTACTTTTTAATTGTGGGGCTCTAAGGCCTCCTCGTCAATTCGGGCAAGAGCTTTCTTTTCGAGTAGCTCTTTGTTCGGCGATCGTCAGCTGCACTTATCTGCGGTGCTGAATACTTTGCTCCATCTGATCCTGAGTGCATCTTCCGTTGTTTTGAGCTTCCGCTTCTGCTTTTTCAGGCTACGCGTAGTGGTGACGAGCCTTTTCTGGAGGTCATTTTGCTCCAATGGTTTGTCCGGCGTGAGGTCGTCCGGACTGTTGTCTTCGCCCGGGACAGATTGTTTATCCAAGTTGTCTTGTTCGGACGATTGCTCGATAGCTTGTTCGTTGTCCACCGGTTTGCCCTGCTCTATGGCTGGGTCTTTGTTGAGGCGGGACTTTGTTTGGCGTTTACGTTGCCGTTTTGACTGCCGAGGATTTATCCTTCGTAGCGTCCCGTTGTTCCTCGTCTTCATTTCCTTTAGGTGTATCCACCATGTATACATCATGGGATGAGGTTGTGCAGCGTCCTGTAGGTGCTGGTTCATTGTTGTCTCCTACATCGTCGTCCATACCGTCGATGTCTTCGGAGTCGAAATCGAGCACGTCGTGTAAGCTTTCGACAGTGGCTATGAAGTGGGTGGTGGGTGGGCTTTGAATTTCTTCGTCGTCCGCATCCCAACCGTCCTGACCGCAGTCCGGCCAGGGCTCTCCGGATAAAGAGAGAGACTTTAGTGTATTCAGGATGTCACCAAAGGGCGAGTGCTGAAAGATGTCCGCGGCCGTGAACTCCATAACGGGCGCCCAATCGGATTCGATTGGCAAGGGCACGGAGGGTTCGGAATCCGGAAAGGAGTCCGGCTTCTTGGAGTCAAGGTCTTTGCAAAGGACAGGGATGGAGTTCGGCTTGATCGCCGTAGAGATTGAAGCCCCCGAGGCGGTGTCCAACCACTCGTCCTCGATCGGGAAATCCGCCCGGATTAAGGGTCGGAGCGGATTCTGGTGCGGCCTCGTGGCAATCGCTTTGGCTGCAGAGCTAGATCATGCCCATCGAGACAAGGCGCGCGCTTTGGCTGTGGCTCGGATCCGTCGAAGATCAAGTCTCCGCGGATATCGGCCGTATAGTTTAAACTTCGAATCGACACGACGGTCGGGGCGAAGCTTCGATCTGCTCTAGATGGCCAGCGAATTGGCCGCATGATGCAAAGCCGCCGGACACGAAGATCTGCATGGGGAGGAAGTCTCACCTGGACCGCGTCGTTGTTGATGATCGAAGGAGCCATCGGGCCCTATCGGCTGACGACGGAGGAACTCTCAATGAAAGCACCAATGTCGGTGTCAAAACCGGCGGATCTCGGGTAGGGGGTCCCGAACTGTGCGTCTAGGCGGATGGTAACAGGAGACAAGGGACATGATGTTTTACCCAGGTTCGGGCCCTCTTGATGGAGGTAAAACCCTACGTCCTGCTAGATTAATATTGATGATGTGTGTTACAAGAGTGGATCTACCACGAGATCAAAGAGGCTAAACCCTAGAAGCTAGCCTATGGTATGATTGTTGTTCGTCCTATGGACTAAAACCCTCCGGTTTATATAGACACCGGATAGGGTTAGGGTTACACAGAGTCGGTTACAATGGTAGGAGATCTACATATCCGTATCGCCAAGCTTGCCTTCCACGCCAAGGAAAGTCCCATCCGGACACGGGACGAAGTCTTCAATCCTGTATCTTCATGGTCTTGGAGTCCGGCCGATGATGATAGTTCGGCTATCCGGACACCCCCTAGTCCGGAACTCCCTCAACGGGCACTTCCTCTTGAACAACTCCCGAGAGTGAATTTACTTGAGTCCTCCTTGGCGCATGCCTAGACACATACTTGATCCTTTTCCCTTCTAGGGTGGTGAGAAGAATTGACTTACTAGCACAATCGATGTTTCCTCCATACTTCGATAGCCAATCCATGCCTAGTATCACATCCAATCCTTGTGATTCCAGAATAATGAGGCCAGAGAGGAAAACATGCTTACCTATGGTCAATGGCAACTGGCAACACCATCGTCTAGCCATATATTCCGCTCCTGGTGAGCTCACTAACATGGGTGACCTAAGTGCTACGGTTTCCAACTCAAACTTATCCACAAATCCCCTTGATATGTATGAATGCGATGCACCAGTGTAAAAAAGAACAAGGGCTGTAAATGACTTAATCAAAAACTTACCAATAATCACACAGTTGCTCTTCAACTTCCTCCACATTGACGTGGTTCACCTGACCTCTAGTGAAGGGATTTGGATTCTTTCCTGAGCTCCCATTGCCATTACCATTCTTTGATTTAGGACACTTGGTGGCGTAGTGCCTGGTCTTCCCGCACTTGAAACAAGTAATGTGACTCAGATCCTTCTTGGAGGGTGTCGTGGGGTTGGAACGGCTCTGACTGTTGGTTCCTCCATTCCCATTACCATTCTTAGGGCCACTGTGGTTGTGTCCACTTCCTCCAGGATGAGAATGTCCTCCATGGTTGTGTCCTCCATGGTTATGAGTGTTCCCTCCCGAGTACGGGGAATAGCAGGGCTTCTGCTGAGCTCCAGAGTTGTACTTCTGAAAGCACAAGTGCTCCCTGGGTGATTTTGATAATTAATGACAACATATCTCTTGTTGGACTAATACTTTTACCTAGTATGTTTCAGACAAGTACAAAATTAGGTGGCATGGACTAAAGATGTGGAACCCCTTCAAGATGGACAAAGGATTGGCTCAAGCTTCAAGATCAAGACTCTACATTTTATATTTTAGTGATCCAAGATCACATTGAGTCTATAGGAAAAGCCAATACTATCAAGGAGGGATGAGGTGTTGCTTAATGAGGTTCTTGCTTCTAAGTGCTTAGTGATATGCTCCAAAACCCTCAACTATCTTCCCACATCCACATATGACCTAAACCAAAAGTCAAACTCGGCCCCACCGGTTCTTCCTATCCGGCGCCACCGAGTTCAGATGTCATAGCCACTGCCACAAACCCTAGGCAAATCGGTTTCACCGATAGGGATCTCGGTCTCACCGAGATGGGATTGTAATCTCTCTGTGTATGTCCATTACCAATATTTGTCTCACCGAGTTTGAGCAATCGGTACTACCGAGATTACAATGCAAACTCTCTGGTCAGCTTATTACCAAAATCGGTTCCACCGAGTTTGTGTAATCGGTCTCACCGAGTTTGCCTGACCAACTCTCTGGTTAGCTTATTACCAAAATCTGTCCCACCGAGTTTGTGTAATCGGTCTCACCGAGATTACGTTATGCCCAAACCCTAACCATATCGGTCCTACCGAGTTGCATCTCAGTCCCACCGAAAATCCTAACGATCACTAGGTTTACTAAATTGGTCCAACCGAGTTCCTCAATTCGGTCTCACCGAGATTGGTAAATTGTGTGTAACGGTTAGATTTTGTGTGGAGGCTATATATACCCTTCACCCACTCTTCATTCAGGGACAGAGCCATCAGAACATATCTACACTTCCAATTCACATTTTTTGAGAGAGAACCACCTACTCATGTGTTGAGGCCAAGATATTCCATTCCCACCATATGAATCTTGATCTCTAGCCTTCGCCAAGTTGCTTTTCACTCAAATCTTCTTTCCACCAAATCCAAATCCTGTGAGAGAGAGTTGAGTGTTGGGGAGACTATCATTTTAAGCACAAGAGCAAGGAGTTCATCATCAACACACCATTTGTTACTTCTTGGAGAGTGGTGTCTCCTAGATTGGCTAGGTGTCACTTGGGAGCCTCCGACAAGATTGTGGAGTTGAACCAAGGAGTTTGTAAGGGCAAGGAGATCGCCTACTTCGTGAAGATCTACCGCTAGTGAGGCAAGTCCTTCTTGGGCGATGGCCATGATGGAATAGACAAGGTTGCTTCTTCGTGGACCCTTCGTGGGTGGAGCCTCCGTGGACTCGCGCAACCGTTACCCTCCGTGGGTTGAAGTCTCCATCAACGTGGATGTACGATAGCACCACCTATCGGAACCACGACAAAAACATCCATGTCTCCAATTGCGTTTGAATTCTCCAAACCCTTCCCTTTACATTCTTGCAAGTTGCATGCTTTACTTTCAGCTGCTCATATACTCTTTGCATGCTTGCTTGATATGTATTGTGTTTGTTAAACTTGTGCCAAAATTCCACTTCAACTTAAAGAAATTAAAAACTGCAACTTTTTGTACGAAGTGTCTAATCACCCCCCCTCTAGACACCTCTTCTCGATCCTTTCAATTGGTATCAGAGCATTGGTCTCTATTACCTTGGTTTAAACACCTTTGGAGGAAGATGGATGTGTCTACTTTAGGGAGTCTTAGACATAGAGTGCCTATTCTTGATGGAGAATATTTTCATGAGTAGAAAAATGAAATGCTTGAGATTTTCAATGAATATCACTTGAACAAGTACATTGCTAGCCCTTGTGCACCTCATATTGATCCCTTGCATCCCACACTCGAAGAAGATCTTGACATGATTCGCAATCTTAGAACCATAAATCTTATCATAAGAGGATTGCCCAAAAATTTGATTGCTAGTTTGCCTACTCTTGATTGTGCCTATACTATATGGAAATTTCTTGAGGAACGATTTCCGGATTATTCCTTGAAAAATTTAGACGAAATTCTCCACAAATCTATTGCCTTGAGTAAGATGAACTCTAGTGATCCTAGTTTTGGTGATCATCTATTTGAGCTCACCAATCTCATGCGTGCCATAGGAAATGTTGGGATCATTAGTGATATCATATCGGAAGCTATTAGAATTCATAAAGGTGACCATTGTGATGATCATTTGTCTAATGAATTACCTTCTCTAGGAATTGATCAATCACAAAATGATGGTGAACATGGATACTATGATGAGGATGATGATATATCTTGATAATACGATGAGACACTTTAGCCTTATGGCAAATCTTCGCGCCTACATGGCTGGAGGAAAGGAATGGGTCCTTGATAGTGGATGTACTGATCATATGACCGGAGATAAAGACATGTTCCATGAGCTTGCTGGAAACGACGGCCCTCGAAAGTATGTCACTTTTGGTGATAATTCAAAGGGTAAGGTGGTTGGCCTTGGTAAGGTGGCCATCTCACATGATAGCTCCATACAAAATGTCATGCCCGTTGAATCTCTTGGCTACAACTTACTTTCAGTATCTAGACTTGCTGATTTCGGTTTCAATGTCCTATTTACTGAAGTAGACTGCCAAGTGTTTCGTATAGATAATCATAAAATGGTCTTTACCGGTATACGTAGAGGAGATCTTTACATTGTTGACTTCACTAAAAAGGCTCAACCTAGAACTTGCTTAATTGCTAAATCTTCTAAAGGCTGGTTGTGGCATAGAAGACTAGGCCATGTGGGCATGCGAAACCTTGACAAACTCATTAAAGGAAATCATATCCTTGGCGTTAACGATGTCATATTTGACAAGGATAGACTTTGTAGTGCTTGTCAAGCAGGGAAACAAGTTGGAGGAAGTCATCGCGCTAAGAACATCATGACCACAAGAAGACCACTCGAGCTACTTCACATGGATCTCTTTGGTCCAAATGCCTACAAGAGTCTCGGTGGTAACTCATTTGGTCTAGTCATAGTTGATGATTTTTCAAGATTTACGTGGGTGTTCTTTCTTGATGACAAATCACAGGTCCAAAAGATCTTCAAAAACTTTGCTAGGAAGGCCCAAAATCCACAAGTGGGACACACCAAGATGATGAAAACGAGGAAGTGCACCAAGACGAACGTCAACAACCTCCTTCTCCACCACGACAAGAGAACAATAACGCTAACAATGAAGAAGGCCAAGAAGAAGAACAAGATGAAGAAGATGTTCAACCAAGACCCAAGCAAAAGCTTTCACGAGTTCGAGCAAGAATTGCTAAAGATCATCCCGTCGAGCAAATCTACAATGATATCCAAACCGGGAGAATCACTCGCTCTAAAACTCGTTTGGCTAATTTTTGTGAACATTACTCATTCATCTCTAGCATTGAACCTATGAAGGTTGAAGAAGCATTGGAGGATCCGGACTGGATAAACGCTATGCATGAAGAGCTACACAACTTTGAGACAAATCGAGTGTGGACATTGGTCGAGAAGCCCGACAACAACCACAACATCATCGGTACCAAATGGGTGTTTCGCAACAAGCAAGATGAAGATGGACAAGTGGTTCGCAACAAAGCACGTCTAAATCGCCCAAGGCTACACACAAGTCGAAGGTATGAACTATGGTGAGACATATGGTCCCGTTGCTAGACTTGAGTCCATTCGCATCTTACTTGCTTATGCAAATCACCATGATATCACCTTGTACCAAATGGACATTAAAAGAGCTTTTCTAAATGGTGAAATTGAGGAGGAAGTTTATGTCAAACAATCTCCTGGCTTTGTCAATCCTAAGAAACCTAATCATGTCTACAAACTTCACAAAGCCCTTTATGGTCTTAAACAAGCTCCTAGAGCATGGTATAAATGCTTGACCAAGTTCCTTCTGCAAAAGGCTTTGAAATTGGAAAAATAGATTCTACTCTTTTTACTAAAAGGGTTAATGGAGAACTATTTGTATGCCAAATTTATGTTGATGATATTATATTTGGATCAACTAACCCTCATTTTAGTGAAAAGTTTGGGAAGCTAATGTCGGAGAAGTTTGAGATGTCTATGATGAGTGAAATCAAATTATTTCTTGGTTTGCAAATCAAGCAAACTAAGGAAGGTACCTTTGTCTCTCAAACAAAGTACACCAAGGACTTTTTCAAGAAGTTCAATATGCAAGAATGCAAAGGTATGACCACACCCATGCCTACTAGTGGACATCCTGATTTGACCAAAGATGGTGAACCGGTTGATCAAAAGGTTTATCGCTCTATGATTGGTTCATTATTATATCTATGTGCTTCACGTCCCGATATCATGCTAAGTGTGTGCATGTTTTTCAAGCTGCTCCTAAGGAATGTCATCTTAAGGCCGTGAAGAGAATAGTGAGATACTTAATTCATACACCAAATTTTGGCATCGGTATCCAAAGAGGGCTTCCTTTGATCTTGTTGGCTACTCCGACTCGGACTATGTCGGGGACAAGGTTGATAGAAAGTCCACTTCGGGTACATGTCAATTCCTTGGTAGATCTCTTGTGTCTTGGTCTTCCAAGAAACAAAACTCGGTATCCTTATCCACCGCCAAAGCGGAATACATTGCCGCTGGTTCATGTTGTGCTCAATTACTTGGATGACCCAAACTCTTAAAGATTATGGGATATATGTGAAACATGTTCCATTACTTTGTGACAATGAAAGTGCTATCAAGATTGCTCACAATCCCGTGCAACATTCTCGAACTAAGCACATTGAAGTTCGTCATCATTTCATTCGAGATCACGTTGCTAAGGGTGACATAAACCTTAAGCATGTTCGCACCGATAAGCAATTAGCGGATATATTCACTAAACCACTTGATGAGAAAATGTTTTGCAGGTTAAGAGGTGAATTGAACATCATTGATGCTTCAAACTTGGAGTAGGAACTCCATTGGATACATGCAAGACTTGAGCTTACGACTAATCCTTGATATTTCTCCTATGATGATTATCTTATGTCTTGGAAAATTTGCATCTTGCATGTTATCTAACCCTTGTAGGTGCTTCGATGAATCTAATTCTATGAGATTGCAACTCACTCACATCTTGAGCAATCTCTACATCACCAAGACTCTACACAATGGTGGATGAAGACAAGGAAGCACGAAACCATTCAAACATATCCTTTGACAAATTCTATGTTGAGTTTCATAATTGTCATGTTGGATACACAAGTGCTCTTCCTTGCAAAACTAACCCATGTAGGTAGATGAACTCAAACCCCAAGTGGTGCTCCCAACTCTTGATGAGCTACATCAACCTTGAGCAACCCACACAAGTTCAACTACATGATCACGATCAACACCGCCACCCAAGGTATGTCATTCCATCTTAGAGAAGCTTTACTCCCAGTCATGAGTCAAAGCAACTCGACAAGATGTGAATACATCAAGATGCTTAAACGAAAAATGGTAACCCCATTTTGAGCTTAAACGATGAGTATGACCTATGATCAAGTGATCTCACTTGACTCCTAAGTCAATATACTCTAACATAGGTGACTTTGTCACCGCCCAACTCTAGATGAAGTTCTCTTGTGTTCTTTTCTGTGCTTTTGCATTTGTCTCATGCATATTTGTTTCCCCTTTCAAAAAAAACTTCATCTAGATCTTTTAGTTTCTTTTCTTTGCTTTATGTTCTGCATTTTCTGCATCCAATTCATTGCAAATCTTTCAGTAAATTCCTTGCATATCTTTGCGAGATATCATTTGCCTAGTGAGCTGAGGTGACAAGTGTTTCTCTCTGTGATGAACTCGGTTCCACCAGTTTCATGTCTCCGGTCTAGCCGAAGTATTTCGGTGCAACCGAAGCATCCAACTCGGTGACACCGATTTCACTACAAGAAAAACAACTTGCCATTTATTTCTGCCTCATTTTTTATCCAGCTCCACTCAATGAATCTTGTCCTCTGTAAGCATCACATTTACCTTAATGCTTTGTAATGTGATTCAAGGACCGAACCCATTCACAACAAATTACAGAAGACCCTTCTTGGAAATTGATGTCAAAGGGGGAGAGAGAGATCACATCAAAGCTTAATCATATCTCTAGGGGGAGAGATCTCTAGGGGGAGTGAATACTCCAAGAAAGAGTAATCTTCAAGGATCCTAGATGCTTGATGTTCAAGAGGAGAGATGTCACATGTCTTCTTGGGGGGAAAGACATGTTCATATGTTCTTATTTGCATTAGCTCTGTTCATCTATTTCTTTGAGCTCTGATTTTCTGTTCCCTATCTTCTCCCAGTATCCCATGATAGATTCAAGGGGAGCAAGACTTCCAAGGGAAAGAAAATTCTTGAATTCATTGCATATCTTTCTTTTTGGGGACATGTCAATATCCATTGTGGTACTCAATACCCGTTCTACATGTCATCCCAGTCTTGGTACTCTTGTGGTTTCTTTTGTTTGCTCTAGCTAGTAGGTGCATCTATGTTATCTAACCTTGTTTACGCAGGCTAATCTCATCCTAGCCAACTCAAGACCACAAGGTAAGTATATGCATCATAGTCATGTGCATGAGAAATTCTTGCTAATGTACATACTGTTTGCAAGAAGGACTCATGGGCATGAAAGTACATTTCCCATATTCATATCCTTTGCTCTAATGCATATAGCCAAGATACATGTAACACATTGTCTACTCTGTCATGGTTATGCTCTCACATGCTTCTATATTCCATATTCACATGATTGCATACATGTAGGGGGAGCCTATGCATGTTACATGTCTTTCCAAAGCTTTACTTGATGTTCTCTATATCTTTATCTAAAGCTTTGATGTATGTTGCCATCAATTACCAAAAAGGGGGAGATTGAAAGCACAAGTGCTCCCTGGGTGATTTTGATAATTAATGACAACATATCTCTTGTTGGACTAATACTTTTACCTAGTATGTTTCAGACAAGTTCAACAAATCAGGTGCCATGGACTAAAGGATGTGGAACCCCTTCAACATGGACAAAGGATTGGCTCAAGCTTCAAGATCAAGACTCTACATTTTATATTTTAGTGATCCAAGATCACATTGAGTCTATAGGAAAAGCCAATACTATCAAGGAGGGATGAGGTGTTGCTTAATGAGGTTATTGCTTCTAAGTGCTTAGTGATATGCTCCAAAACCCTCAACTATCTTCCCACATCCACATATGACCTAAACCAAAAGTCAAACTCGGCCCCACCGATTCTTCCTATCCGGCGCCACCGAGTTCAGATGTCATAGCCACTGCCACAAACCCTAGGCAAATTGGTTTCACCGATAGGGATCTCGGTCTCACCGAGATGGGATTGTAATCTCTCTGTGTATGTCCATTACCAATATCGGTCTCACCGAGTTTGAGCAATCGGTACTACCGAGATTACAATGCAAACTCTCTGGTCATCTTATTACCAAAATCGGTTCCACCGAGTTTGTGTAATCGGTCTCACCGAGTTTGCCTGGCCAACTCTCTGGTTAGCTTATTACCAAAATCGGTCCCACCGAGTTTGTGTAATCGGTCTCACCGAGATTACGTTATGCCCTAACCCTAACCATATCGGTCCTACCGAGTTGCATCTCAGTCCCAGCGAAAATCCTAACGGTCACTAGGTTTACTAAATCGGTCCGACCGAGTTTCACAATTCGGTCCCACCGAGATTGGTAAATTGTGTGTAACGGTTAGATTTTGTGTGGAGGCTATATATACCCCTTCACCCACTCTTCATTCGGGGACAGAGCCATCAGAACATATCTACACTTCCAATTCACATTTTTTGAGAGAGAACCACCTACTCATGTGTTGAGGCCAAGATATTCCATTCCCACCATATGAATCTTGATCTCTAGCCTTCCCCAAGTTGCTTTCCACTCAAATCTTCTTTCCACCAAATCCAAATCCTGTGAGAGGGAGTTGAGTGTTGGGAGACTATCATTTGAAGCACAAGAGCAAGGAGTTCATCATCAACACACCATTTGTTACTTCTTGGAGAGTGGTATCTCCTAGATTGGCTAGGTGTCACTTGGGAGCCTCCGACAAGATTGTGGAGTTGAACCAAGGAGTTTGTAAGGGCAAGGAGATCGCCTACTTCGTGAAGATCTACCGCTGGTGAGGCAAGTCCTTCATGGGCGATGGCCATGATGGAATAGACAAGGTTGCTTCTTCGTGGACCCTTCATGGGTGGAGCCCTCCGTGGACTCACAAGAACTGCTACCCTCCGTGGGTTGAGGTCTCCATCAACGTGGATGTACGATAGCACCACCTATCGGAACCACGACAAAAACATCCGTGTCTCCAATTGCGTTTGAATTCTCCAAACCCTTCCCTTTACATTCTTGCAAGTTGCATGCTTTACTTTCCGCTGCTCATATACTCTTTGCATGCTTGCTTGATATGTATTGTGTTTGTTAAACTTGTGCCAAAATTCCACTTCAACTTAAAGAAATTAAAAACTGCAACTTTTTGTACGAAGTGTCTAATCACCCCCCTCTAGACACCTCTTCTCGATCCTTTCAACTTCCCCTGTCCATACTTCTGCTTGCGGCTCTCCATCTGCTACTGCTTGCCTTCAATCATGAGGGCCCTATCTACCAGCTCCTGGTAGTTGGTGAATGCTTCCACCATCAACTGCATACTCAGCTCATCATTCAGTCCTTCAAGAAACTTCTCTTGCTTCGCGGCATCTGTGGCCACATCATCTGGGGCGTAGCGTGCTAACTTGCTGAACTCATCCACGTACTGCGCCACAGTAAGATTCCCATGGCGTAAGTTGTGGAACTCACGCTTCTTCATACTCATGGCTCCAGCTGAGACATGTGCAGTGCGGAAGGCCTGCTGAAATTGATCCGAAGTAACATTGGCCACGTGGAAAGTGGCGGTGTAGTTCTTCCACCATGAGGCTGCGGATCCATCCAGTTGATGTGCGGCAAAAGCGCACCTTCTCAGCATCAGTGCAACCTGCGTTGGTCAGCTCCCTTCCAATCTTGCGGAGCTAGCAACAATTGGCTCGGTGCTGCTAGAGAACACCGACGGATTCAACCTTAGGAAACGGGCTAGGTTGTCAACTGGAGGTGGTGGCGGTGGGTGGTACGTCTCCAACGTATCTATAATTTTTGATTGCTCCATGCTATATTATCTACTGTTTTAGACAATATTGGGCTTTATTACCCACTTTTATATTATTTTTGGGACTAACCTATTAACCGGAGGCCCAACCCAGAATTGTTGTTTTTTGCCTATTTCAGTGTTTCGAAGAAAAGGAATACCAAACGGAGTCGAAACGGAATGAAATCAAATAGAGAAGTTATTTTTGGAAGGAAAGTTGTCGAAAAAACGTGGAGTGCATGCCAGGGGAATCCCGGGCTGCCCACGAGGGCTCGTGGACAGCCCGGAGGTCCACCGATGTACTTCTTTCACCCATATATACCCACGTACCCTAAAACTTCCGAAGAACAGAATAGATCGGGAGTTCCGCCGCCGCAAGCCTCTGTAGCCACCAAAAACCAATCGGGACCCTGTTTCGGCACCCTGCCGGAGGGGGGAACCCTCACCGGTGGCCATCTTCATCATCCCGGCGCTCTCCATGACGAGGAGGGAGTAGTTCACCCTCGGGGCTGAGGGTATGTACCAAAGAGCTATGTGTTTGATCTCTCTCTCTCTCTCTCTCTCTCTCTCTCTCTCGTGTTCTTGATTTGGCACGATCTTGATGTATCGCGAGCTTTGCTATTATAGTTGGATCTTATGTTGCTTCTCCCCTCTACTCTCTTGTAATGGATTGAGTTTTCCTTTGAAGTTATCTTATCGGATTGAGTCTTTACTGAATTGAGAACACTTGATGTATGTCTTGCGTGGGATAACCGTGGTGACAATGGGTTATTCTATTGATTCACTTGATGTATGTTTTGGTGATCAACTTGCGGGGTTCCGCCCATGAACCTATGCATAGGGGTTGGCACACGTTTTTGTCTTGATTCTCCGGTAGAAACTATGGGGCACTCTTTGAGGTTCTATTTGTTGGTTGAATAGATGAATCTGAGATTGTGTGATGCATATCGTATAATCATACCCATGGATACTTGAGGTGGCATTGGAGTATCTAGGTGACATTAGAGTTTTGGTTGATTTGTGTCTTAAGGTGTTATTCTAGTACGAACTCTAGGGCTGTTTGTGACACTTATAGGTATAGCCCAACGGATTGATTGGAAAGAATAACTTTGAGGTGGTTTCGTACCCTACCATAATCTCTTCGTTTGTTTTCCGCTATTAGTGACTTTGGAGTGACTCTTTGTTGCATGTTGAGGGATAGTTATGTGATCCAACTATGTTATTATTGTTGAGAGAACTTGCACTAGTGAAAGTATGAACCCTAGGCCTTGTTTCCTATCATTGCAATACCGTTTACGCTCACTTTTATCATTAGTTGCCTTGCTGTTTTTATATTTTCAGATTACAAAAACCTTTATCTACCATCCATATTGCACATGTATCATCATCTCTTCGCCGAACTAGTGCACCTATACAATTTACCATTGTATTGGGTGTGTTGGGGACACAAGAGACTCTTTGTTATTTGGTTGCAGGGTTGTTTGAGAGAGACCATCTTCATCCTACGCCTCCCACGGATCGATAAACCTTAGGTCATCCACTTGAGGGAAATTTGCTACTTTCCTACAAACGTCTGCACTTGGAGGCCCAACAACGTCTACAAGAAGAAGGTTGCGTAGTAGACATCAGTGGGTTGTTGTTGTTGTTGTTGTTGTTGTTGTTGTTGTTGTTGTTGTTGTTGTTGTTGTTGTTGTTGTTGTTGTTGTTGTTGTTGTTGTTGTTGTTGTTGTTGTTGTTGTTGTTGTTGTTGTTGTTGTTGTTGTTGTTGTTGTTGTTGTTGTTGTTGTTGTTGTTGTTGTTGTTGTTGTTGTTGTTGTTGTTGTTGTTGTTGTTGTTGTTGTTGTTGTTGTTATTGTTGTTTCTGAATGAGCATCTGCATCAAGGAATTCTGCTGTTGGATCAACTAGGTGAGCTCCGCGGAAGGCTTAACTGGGGTCACGTCTCGGAGGCATCTGATGGGTTAGAGGGGTGAGAACAAAATAGAATAGGTCTAATGAGAGATTTCACTACCCGTATACATATGAGACAAACATATTCAATCCACACCACTCAATATCAAACAAGATTCATACAATCGATCTAAGCTACTAATACAAAATCTCGTGAATGATTACTATCTACATGGAAGAACTCTAATCGTAATATGGTGGTCAACTAGAAATTTTGATCGGTGGAAGACTCCATAATATCCGCTCCAGCTTCGTCTTCAAAGTCATCACTGTCCTCATCGTCGCTGTCGGGGTCTGTGTCTGTGTCGTCTAGTATGATGTAGTCTTCAGAACGGATGTCCACTTCAGGTTCAGGCTCCCCCATGAATATTCCTAGCTTCCTCTTCAGGTCTTCATTCTGCTCCAGTAGTACAACAATTTCCTCTTCATATCCATCGCGAGTTGCCTTGAGTTCCTCTTCCAGCTCCATGTTCAGGGTCATCACCTTCTTGGTATGTATCATGTTAGCGCACAATTCTCATATCGACGAATGTGCTGGTTCATCTCCTGTATGTAGGCTGCAACAGATCCATCCTTCTTGGTGCAAATCATCTCCCATTGCTCATCTCGGCGTCCACATATCTGCTAGATGGTGTCTTTAAGATCCTTGTTGTACACCTCGCCTATGCGTCCAATGTTGATGTTGGCGGCCATGCTCTTTCCTAAACTCCATGTTGGTGCATGAAAGGAAAACTCGATGGGCTCGGTAATCGGTGCAAAAGTCCTTCCTGGAACACGAACTTGAATCATCCAGCGCTCCTCTTCTAGCAAGGTTGTAGTGAAGGTCCTGGTGAAGCTTGGTATGCCGATATTCAGGTACCTAGTGACCTCCTTCAAGTGTCGTCCGAAAGGGGTGTCGTCATCCGGCTGAGTGAACGTGTTCCTGGGGTCCGACATCTATAGAGTAGAAATAGAGAAGAGTTAGAAATGAGTAGAGAAGAGTATCATGCGGCTTTTCCTAGTGGTCGCGTCCTACAGTAGCGTGTGCTCTGATACCATCTTGTAGCGACCCGATCCCATTAGACCGTAGTCTCTGTGCTTAAGTGTCATCCCTGGATCGGTATTGCTGACACACACAGTACTTGAGGATTTATAGCAGAGTTCAATCACACACTTATCACGTCGAGGGTCTCATAAAGAGTACTTATTACAATAATATGGCTGAAGGCCATCTAAATAACTGCAGAAGCTTCGAAGATAAATGAGTCCATCAAACTCCATGGCAAAACTGAGTGCATGACATTGACCTACCGCACCTTACTCTTCGTCTGAAAATTTTGCAACATGATACGTTGCAGCCGTGTAGGTCAGCACATGGAATATGCTGGCAATATAACACTATAGAGCAATGATGAAACAATAGCTATCACTACATGCATATTTGGCTGGTGGAGGCTCTAAGTTTATCATTTGCATAAAGCTAATTTTTTCCTACAACAAAGGAATAGATTTTATTTAACTACCCTGTTTGAGCCAATATTGAGAAGGTTCCCCAACTCAATTCCCAAAATTATCAAGTATAACTAATAGTAACCCAGCAAATTCATTAAGTAAAGTGATGAGATCAAACAATAATTCAAATACCAGATACTCAAGATGTCCATAACCGGGGACACGGCTAATCATGATTAGTTTGTACACTCTGCAAAGGTTTGCACACTTTTCCGCACGAGACTCGATCTCCTCCGTTGAATTTCTCACACTACATGATGTTTGAGATACGGATGATCGAGACACAATCTTTCTAAAGCATTAACTCTTTACCGTAGGTAGACAGTACCACCTACTTTCCCCTACATCTGCTAGCCTACCACTGAAAGAGGCCACACAACATACTCAACTATGCCAGAGCCCATAATGGCTTGTGGCTGCACACGGAAGTTTCTATTATGAATAATCTTATGATCCCTTTGAGCCTGGGTGGCATTCCATAGGATGATCACACGGGTACTCCGGGATATCCTAGGACAACACTGGATTCTCCAGGTGCCTGATACGTATCCAACGTATCTATAATTTTTTATTGTTCCATGCTATTATATTATCTGTTTTGGATGTTTAATGGGCTTTAATATGCACTTTTATTTTATTTTTGGGACTAACCTATTAATCGAAGGCCCAATGCAAATTGCTGTTTTTTTTCCTATTTCAGTGTTTCGCAGAAAAAGAATATCAAACGGAATCCAAACGGAATGAAACTTTCGCGAGGATCGTTTTTGGAACAAACGCAATCCAGGAGACTTGGAGTGGACGTCAAGGAAGCAACGAGGAAGCCACGAGGCAGGAGGGCACGCCCCCACCCTTGTGGGCCCCTCGCAGCTCCACCGACCTACTTCTTTCGCCTATATACCCTGAAAACATCCAGGAGCACCACGAAACCCTATTTCCACCGCCGCAACCTTCTGTATCCATGAGATCCCATCTTGGGGCCTTTTCCGGCGCTCCGCCGAAGGGGGAATCGATGAAGGATGGCTTCTACATCAACACCATAGCCTCTCCGA
This sequence comes from Aegilops bicornis, assembly GCA_021605145.1. NCBI lineage: Eukaryota > Viridiplantae > Streptophyta > Magnoliopsida > Poales > Poaceae > Aegilops > Aegilops bicornis. Next base: position 469,890,105 of record CM038674.1, on the reverse strand, counting down.
TGATGTGTGAGTAGTGTACCACAGACCTTCGGGTCCATGTTATTAGCTAGATGGCTTCTTCTCTCTCTTTGGATCTCAATACAAAGTTCTCCTCGATCTTCTTGGAGATCTATTCGATGTAATACTTTTTGCGGTGTGTTTGTCGAAATCCGATGAATTGTGGGTTTATGATCAAGATTATCTATGAATAATATTTGATTCTTCTCTGAATTCTTATATGCATGATTTGATATCTTTGCAAGTCTCTTCGAATTATCAGTTTGGTTTGGCCTACTAGATTGATATTTCTTGCAATGGGAGAAGTGCTTAGCTTTGGGTTCAATCTTGTGGTGTCCTTTCCCAGTGACAGTAGGGGTAGCAAGGCACGTATTGTATTGTTGCCATCGAGGATAAAAAGATGGGGTTTATATCATATGCTTGAGTTTATCCCTCTACATCATGTCATCTTGCCTAATGCGTTACTATGTTCTTATGAACTTAATACTCTAGATGCATGCTGGATAGCGGTCGATGTGTGGAATAATAGTAGTAGATGCATAATCGTTTCGGTTTACTTAACACGGACGTGAAGCCTATATACATGATCATGCCTAGATATTCTCATAACTATGCGCTTTTCTATCAATTGCTCGGCAGTAATTTGTTCACCCACCGTAAAATATGCTATCTTGAGAGAAGCCACTAGTGAAACCTATAGCCCCCGGGTCTATTTTCCATCATATTAATCTCCCGCCAACGTGCTATTTCTGTCAGCGTTTATTTTGCAATCTTTACTTTTCAATCTATACAACAAAAATACCAAAAATATTTATCTTATTATCTTTATCAGATCTCACTTTTTCAAGTGGCCGTGAAGGGATTGACAACCCTTTATCGCGTTGGTTGCAAGGTTCTTAATTGTTTGTGCAGGTACTAGGGATTTGCGTGTAGTCTCCTACTGGATTGATACCTTGGTTCTCAAAAACTGAGGGAGATACTTACGCTACTTTGCTACATCACCCTTTCCTCTTCAAGGGAAAACCAACGCATGCTTAAGAGGTAGCAAGAAGGATTTCTGGCGCCGTTGCCGGGGAGATCTACGCACAAGTCAAGACATACCAAGTACCCATCACAAACTCTTATCCCTCGCAATACATTATTTGTCATTTGCCTCTCGTTTTCCTCTCCCCCACTTCACCTTTGCCTTTTCTTCGCCTCTTTACCATTTGCCTTTCTTTTGCCATGGCCGAATCGAAAAGGGCTAAGGGTTCTCTCCCGGGTTTTAGTACTTTGGATAGTCCCTCTGTCCTCTCTAAGCTCATAAATAATGATGCTATGGAAATACCTACCGGGGTTATCAATGAGGGTTTGAATAATTTCGATGAGGATGATCCCGTAATTTTTTGTTATTTGTTTGATGAGTCTTTGAAAGTTGATTGGGATAGGCTATTAAGGATCTGAGCCAGCTATGTGCCCCACTATCAAATTGAGATATACCTAAAAAGCTTTTATGTTGGCTTACCCTCTTCGTTCAAGCAAGTTTAGATTCTATTTTTGAAGAAGGTTTTCTTGAGGGGGATGCCATAGATACCTATGAAAATATGAAGACTATATTTGGGCACCCCATGAGCGAGAAGGTTGAATCCACCTCTCTTTTGTGCTTTTACCAAAATGAAATTATCAAAGAGATGAAGGCTAGCTTAGATGCAAATTTTCGTAGCGTGCTTAATCTTTCTTCCACCATTAATGGCGATGTGCTTTCCCAAAATATAAAGATAAATGCTATAGATAAGAAAATTTATCTTTTCTTTCCCAATACCAAAGACGGTAATACCTAGATCTATTCTTGTTTTTATGCCTAGATAGGGGCGTTAAACGATAGCGCTTGTTGGGTGGCAAGCCAATTTTATTTTTGTCCCTTGCTTTTTGTTCCTGTTTAGTAATAAATAATTCATCTAGCCTCTTGTTAGATGTGTTTTTATGTTTTAGTTAGTGTTTGTGCCAAGTTAAATCTATAGGATCTTCTTGGGTGATAATTATTTGATCTTGCTGAAAAAGTTAGAAACTTTCTGCTCACAAAACAAATTGTTAAAAATCACCAGAACGTGATAAAATACTGATTCAAATTTCAGTAGATCAATAAACAAATTATTTAGGTCGTCCTATTTTGGCAGCATTTTTTGAGTTCCAGTAGTTTGCGTTTGATACAGATTACCACAGACTGTTCTGTTTTTGACAGATTCTGTTTTTCGTCTGTTGTTTGCTTATTTTAATGAATCTATGGCTAGTATCGGGGGGTATGAACCATAGAGAAGTTGTAATACAGTAGGTTTAACACCAATATAAATAAAGAATAAGTTTATTACAGTACCTTAAAGTGGTGGTTTGTTTTCTTTCACTAACGAAGCTCATGAGATTTTCTGTTGAGTTTGTGTTGTGAAGTTTTCAAGTTTTTGGGTAAAGATTTGATGGATTTTGGAATAAGGAGTGGCAAGAGCCTAAGATTGGGGATTCCCAAGGCATCCCAAGGTAAAATTCAAGGACAACCAAAAGCCTAAGCTTGGGGATGCCCTGGAAGGCATCCCCTCTTTCGTCTTCCTCTATCGGTAACTTTACTTGAGGCTATATTTTTATTCACCACATGATATGTGTTTTGCTTGGACCGTCTTGTATGATTTGGGTCTTTGCTTTTTAGTTTACCACAATCATCCTTGCTGTACACACCTTTTGGAGAGACACACATGAATCGGAATTTATTAGAATACTCTATGTGCTTCACTTATATGTTTTGAGCTAGATAATTTTGCTCTAGTGCTTCGCTTATATCTCTTAGAGCATGGTGGTGGTTTTATTTTATAGAAATTATTGATCTCTCATTCTTCTCTTATATTATTTTTAGAGTCCTTTAGAACAGCATGGTAATTTGCTTTGGCTATAAAATTAGTCCTAATATGATAGGCATCCAAGATGGGTATAATAAAAACTTTCATATAGAGTGCATTGAATACTACGAAATGTTTGATACTTGATAATTGTTTTGAGATATGAAGATGGTAAAAGTTGTGCTAGTTGAGTAATTGTGAATTTGAGAAATACTTGTGTTGGAGTTTGCAAGTCCCGTAGCATGCACGTATGGTAACCGTTGTGTAACAAATTTGAAACATGAGGTGTTCTTTGATTGTCATCCTTATGAGTGGCGGTCGGGGATGAGCGATGGTCTTTTCCTACCAATTATTGAAGGAAATATGCCCTAGAGGCAATCATAAAGTTATTATTTATTTCTTTATTTCATGATAAATTCATGCTAGAATTGTATTAACCAGAAACATAATACATGTGTGCATACATAGACAAACATAGTGTCACTAGTATGCCTCTACTTGACTAGCTCGTTAATCAAAGATGGTTAAGTTTCCTAACCATAGACATGAGTGGTCATTTGATTTATGGGATCACATTATTATGAGAATGATGTAATTGACTTGACCCATTCCGTTAGCTTAGCACTTGATCGTTTAGTATGTTGCTATTGCTTTCTTCATGACTTACACATGTTCCTATGACTATGAGATTATGCAACTCCCGTTTATCGGAGGAACACTTTGTGTGCTACCAAACGTCACAAGGTAACTGAGTGATTATAAAGGTGCTCTACAAGTGTCTCCGAAGGTACTTGTTGAGTTGGCGTATTTTGAGATTAGGATTTGTCACTCCGATCGTCGGAGAGGTACCTCTGGGCCCACTCGGTAATACACATCACTATAAGCCTTGCAAGCATTGTAACTAATGAGTTAATTGCGAGATGATGTATTACGGAACGAGTAAAGAGACTTGCCGGTAACGAGATTGAACTAGGTATTGAGATACCGACGATCGAATCTCGGGCAAGTAACATACCGATGACAAAGGGAACAACGTATGTTGTTATGCGGTATGACCGATAAAGATCTTCGTAGAATATGTGGGAGCCAATATGAGCATCCAGGTTCCGCTATTGGTTATTGACTCGAGACGTGTCTCGGTCATGTCTACATAGTTCTCGAACCCATAGGGTCCGCACGCTTAAAGTTCAGAGACGATTTGTATAATGAGTTTATCTGTATTGATGTACTGAAGGTAGTTTGGAGTCCCGGATGAGATCGGGGACATGACGAGGAGTCTCGAAATGGTCGAGACGTAAAGATCGATATATTGGACTACTATATTCAGACATCGGAAAGGTTCCGACTGATTCAGGTATTTTTCAGAGTACCGGGGAGTTACGGGAATACGTGGAAGAACTATTGGCCTTAATGGGCCTTAGTGGGAAGGAGAGGCAGCAGCCAGGAGGTGGCACGCGCCCCTCCCAAGCCCAGTCCGAATTGGACAAGGGGTTTGGGGCGCGGCCCCCCTCTCCCTTCCTTCTCCCCTCCCCTCCTTTCCTTCCTTCTCCTAGTTGGACTAGGAAAGGAGGAAATCTACTCCTACTAGGAGTAGAAATCCTACTCCCTTGGCGCGCCCCTCCTAGGGCCGGCCTCCTCCTCCCTTGCTCCTTTATATACGGGGGCAGGGGGCATCCCAAGACACACAAGTTGATCTGTTGATCTCTCCCAGCCGTGTGTGGTGCCCTCCTCCACCATATTCCACCTCAGTCATATCATAGCGGTGCTTAGGCGAAGTCCTGCGTCGGTTGGATCGTGAAGACGTACGACTACATCAACCGTGTTGTGCTAACGCTTCCGCTTTCGGTCTACGAGGGTACGTGGACAACACTCTCCCCTCTCGTTGCTATGCATCACCATGTTCTTGCGTGTGCGTAGGAAAATTTTGAAATTAGTACGTTGCCCAACAGTGGTATCAGAGCCTAGTTTATGCATAGATGTTATATGCACGAGTAGAACACAAGTGAGTTGTGGGCGATACAAGTCATACTGCTGACCAACATGTCACACTTTGGTTCGGTGGTATTGTTGGATGAAGCGGCCCAGACCGACATTACGCGTACGCTTACGCGAGACTGGTTCTACCGACGTGCTTTGCATACGGTGTGGCGGGTGTCGGTTTCTCCAACTTTAGTTGAACCGAGTGTGACTACACCCGGTCCTTGAGAAGGTTAAAACAACACTAACTTGACGAACTATCGTTGTGGTTTTGATGCGTAGGTAAGAACGGTTCTTGCTCAGCCCATAGCAGCCACGTAAAACTTGCAACAATAAAGTAGATGACGTCTAACTTGTTTTTGCAGGGCATGTTGTGATGTGATATGGTCAAGACGTGATGAAATATAAATTGATGTATGAGATGATCATGTTTTGTTAAAGTTATCGGCAACTGGCAGGAGCCTTATGGTTGTCTCTTTATTTGCATAAGATGCAAGTGCTATGTAATTGCTTTATTTTTATCGCTATGCGATAGCAATAGTTGCAAAAGCAATAGCTGGTGAGACGACCATATGACGAAACGTTGATAAAAGATCAAGATGATGGAGATCATAGTGTCATGCCGGTAACAATGGAGATCATGACAGTACTTTGGAGATGGAGATCAAAATCACAAGATGATGATGGCCATATCATGTCACATATTATGATTGCATGTGATGTTTATCTTTTATACATCTTATTTTGCTTAGTTCGGCGGTAGCTTTATAATATGATCCCTTACTAAATTTCAAGGTAAAAGTGTTCTCCCTGAGTATGCACCGTTGCCAAAGTTCGTCGTGCCGAGACACCATGTGATGATCGGGTGTGATAAGCTCTATGTTCATCTACAACGGGTGCAAGCCAGTTTTGCACACGCAGAAATACTCGGGTTAAACTTGACGAGCCTAGCATATGCAGATATGGCCTCGGAACACTGGAGACCGAAAGGTCGAGCGTGAATCATATAGAAGATATGATCAACATAGAGATGTTCACCATTGAAAACTACTCCATCTCACGTGATGATCGGACATGGTTTAGTTGATATGGATAACGTGATCACTTAGATGATTAGAGGGATGTCTATCTAAGTGGGAGTTCTTAAGTATTATGATTAATTGAACTTTAATTTATCATGAACTTAGTCCTGATAGTACTTTGCAAATAATGTTGTAGATCAATAGCTCGCGTTGTTGCTTCCCTATGTTTTATATATGTTCCTAGAGAAAACTAAGTTGAAAGATGATAGTAGCAATGATGCGGACTAGGTCCGTGATCTGAGGTTTATCCTCATTGCTGCACAGAAGAATTATGTCCTTGATGCACCGCTAGGTGACAGACCTATTGCAGGAGCAGATGCAGACATTATGAACGTTTGGCTAGCTCAATATGATGACTACTTGATAGTTTAGTGCACCATGCTTTATGGATTAGAATCGGGCTTCAAAGACGTTTTTGAAATGCCACGGAACATATGAGATGTTCCAAGAGTTGAAATTAGTATTTCAGACTCATGCTCATGTCGAAAGGTATGAGATATTTGACAAGTACTTTGCCTACAAGATGGAGGAGAATTGCTCAGCTAGTGAGCATGTGCTCAGATTGTCTGGGTACTACAATTGCTTGAATCAAGTGGGAGTTAATCTTCCAGATAAGATAGTAATTGACAAAGTTCTCTAGTCACTATCACCAAGTTACTCGAACTTCGTGATGAACTATAATATGCAAGGGATGACGAAAACAATTCCCAAGCTCTTCGCGATGCTAAAATAGGCGAAGGTAGAAATCAAGAAAAACATCAATTGTTGATGGTTGACAAGACCACTAGTTTCAAGAAAAAGGGCAAAGGGAAGAAGGGGAACTTCAAGAAGAATGGCAAGCAAGTTGCTGCTCAAGTGAAGAAGCCCAAGTCTGGACCTAAGCCTGAGACTAAGTGCTTCTACTGCAAAGGGACTGGTCACTGGAAGCGGAACTACCCCAAATATTTGGCGGGTAAGAAGGATGGCAAAGTGAACAAGCTATATTTGATATACATGTTATTGATGTGTACTTTACTAGTGTGTATAGCACCCCCTCGATATTTGATACTGGTTCAGTTGCTAAGAGAAGTAACTTGAAACGGGAGTTGCAGAATGAATAGAGACTAGTTAAGGGCGAAGTGACAATGTGTGTTGGAAGTGGTTCCAAGATTGATATGATCATCATCGCACACTCACTGTACTTTCAGGATTAGTGTTGAACCTAAAGAAGTGTTATTTGGTGCTTGCGTTGAGCATGAATATGATTTGATAATGTTTATTGCAATACGGTTATTCATTTAAGTTAGAGAATAATTGTTGTTCTGTTTACATGAATAAAACCTTATATGGTCATACACCCAATGAAAATGGTTTGTTGGATCTCGATCGTAGTGATACACATATTCATAATATTGAAGTGAAAAGATGCAAAGTTAATAATGATAGTGCAACTTATTTTTGGCACTGCCGTTTAGGTCATATTGGTGTAAAGCGCATGAAGAAACTCCATGCTGATGGGATTTTGGAATCACTTGATTATGAATCACTTGATGCTTGCGAACCATGCCTTATGGGCAAGATGACTAAGACTCGCTTCTCGGAACAATGGAGCGAGCAACCGACTTATTGGAAATATTACATACCGATGTTTGCGATCCGATGAGTGTTGAGGCTCGCGGCGGGTATCGTTATTTTCTGACCTTCACAGATGATTTGAGCAGATATGGGTATATCTTCTTGATGAAACATAAGTCTGAAACATTTGAAAAGTTCATATAATTTCAGAGTGAAGTGGAAAATCATCGTAACAAGAAATAAAGTTTCTATGATCTGATCGTGGAAAAGAATATTTGAGTTACGAGTTTGGTCTACATTTGAAACAATGCGGAATAGTTTTGCAACTCACGCCACCCCGAACACCACAGCGTAATGGTGTGTCCGAACGTCGTAATCGTACTTTACTAGATATGGTGCGATCTATGATGTCTCTTACTAATTTACCGCTATCATTTTGGGGTTATGGTTTAGAGACGGCTGCATTCACGTTAAATAGGGCACCATCGAAATCCGTTGAGACGACGCCTTATGAACTGTGGTTTGGCAAGAAACCAAAGTTGCCGTTTCTTAAAGTTTGGGGCTGCGATGCTTATGTGAAAAAGTTTCATCCTGATAAGCTCAATACCCAAATCGGAGAAATGTGTCTTCATAGGATACCCAAAGGAGACAGTTGGGTACACCTTCTATCACAGATCCGAAGGCAAGACATTCGTTGCTAAGAATGGATCCTTTCTAGAGAAGGAGTTTCTCTCGAAAGAAGTGAGTGGGAGGAAAGTAGAACTTGATGAGGTAACCGTACTGAAAGGATCGATATAGTTGACTAGAGGGGGGGGGGGTGAATAGGCAACTAACAATTTTTAAGCTTTTCTTTACCAATTTAAACTTTGCAATAATAAAGGTTGTCTAGATGTGCAACTAGGTGGACAACCTATATGATGCAAACAACACAAGCACAAGAGCAAGCAAGGATAGGAACACAAATAAGCTTGCACAAGTAAAGGGATAAGATAACCAAGAGTGGAGCGGTAGAGACGAGGATGTGTTACAAAGTTCCTTCCTTTTGAGGGGAAGTACGTCTCCGTTAGAGCGGTGTGGAGGCACAATGCTCCCCAAGAAGCCACTAGGGCCACCGTAATCTCCTCACGCCCTCAAACAATGCGAGATGCCGTGATTCCACTAATGGTGCCCTTGAAGGCGGCAACCGACCAGATAAACAAGGTTGGGGCAATCTCCACAACAATTGGAGGCTCCCAACGAAACCACGAGGCTTCACCACAATGGAATATGGCCTCGAGGTGACCTCAACTGCCTAGGGTGCTCAAACACCCAAGAGTAACAAAATCCACACTAGAAAGTATGGGGGAACTAAATATCCTTTGGTGGAAGTGTAGATCTAGGTCTCCTCCTTCAAACCCTAGCAAATCAACAAGTTTGAGTGGCTAGAGAGAGAGATCGGGCAAGAAAGCTTGAGAGCATCAATGGAGGAGTGAGAGAGGTAAGAGGTGGGTGTGGTAGGTGGAAGAACCACCTTATATACTAGCCCACAAACATCCAACCGTTACTGCGTTTTTAGTACTGCAGCGGTACAACCGCTCCTTGTCCCGGTACAACCGGGACACACGATGTAGCTGCAGAACCCTACCAGGCGGTACAACCGGACCATCGGGCGGTAGTACCGGTCATTAGCAAATAATCGACCAAGGGCCACCACCGCCCAGCCACCGCATCAAAACAGAATCCCGACGGTACATGGGCGGTGCATGGCCGAAAAACCGCTGGCCTTGAGCGCTTGAGCGGCTAAGGTATGAGCGGAAGAACTGCTCGAACCTCCGGTTGTACCGTTGAAAAGGAACAACCGAGCAACCGGGCCACCACCGCCCAGCCACCGTGACGCAATGTAACCCAGGCCGGTACATGTGCGGTGCTAGGCCGGAACAACCGCTGCTGTGCTTCGTAGAGACAAGTGGCGGTACCACCGCCCGGAGGCAGCGGTACCACCGCTCGACAAAGACAGAGAAGCGTCAAGAGCCAGCGGTACAACCGCTCGGAAGAGCGGTACAACCGGTGAATGGAATCCCCTATACTCCCCAAAGTGGATTCCCTCTTGATAGTACGGGATCCCTACGACCAAAGAGATAAAAAGCGTAGAGGATTCCGTCTTCAAACGATTCCTTCGAGAGAGAACCACCAAGCTTTATTTAAAGCCTAATCATTGAGAACACAAACATTTAGCGCAGGATTAGACCAACAAAGAGTTGTCATCATCATCCAAAACATAAGGTAGGGAAATGCCCTTTCAATCTCCCCTTTTGGTGGATGATGACAACAACACGATATAAGATAGAAGTCTATAGAAACTAGACGAAGCTCCCCTAGATGTGAGCCCTGTGTCGAGACTCCCCTAGGTTTTATAGATCGCCACAAAGAGCATATAACAAGAAGGTAGCCAACACAATGAAATAGGAGCAATCCTGCCATTAAAGACCAACAAGCATAAAGATAAGATAGCAGGAGTGGCACAAAAACCACACAAAGCGAACGAGAACGACCAAAGTTCAACTGGAGACCACAAACATGTTCAGACAAGTTCAATACGAGAGACACACACTACGCAACCACCCATGCAACTCCCGAGTCCTATCACACTCTCTCCCCCTTTGGCATCAGGACACCAAAAAGGAAGAGAGCGGTTATCGCCTGTGCTCGGCCGTCCTCCTCCTCTCGACTCGGTAGCATCTGGATCTTCATCATTGTCAGAATCTTCACCATCAACAGAAACTTCATCATCGTCCCGATCTGAGTCTTCCATGATATCATCAGCAGCAGGAATGGTGGTGGAGGGCTGAGGAGGGGCTTCATCATCAGTCCAGGTGCTGTGGGAAGATATCCAACGCTCCTCCGGTGTGATGCTCTTCTCGTAACCACTCGGAACCGACATGTTGAGGTGCCTCATCATAGCAATTTGACGACGCCATAAGCTTCTCATTGACATGTGCCTCATACAGCCTCTTCTCGATGTCGATCAAGGCGTAAAGTCTTCTTCACCTTGGCAGTGAGCTTGTCCACCCACGAGGGCTTGCCCCCTGGTTCCAACTCAAAATCCTCATCATCAGAAGTGGCATAGACATCCTCAGGAGCATTAGCAGGGAAACGTGGCTCGGCGTGCTTCCTCTTCTTAAGGAGCTTGACTTCATGAGTGGTAAGATTGTCAGGAGAGGTGAGGGCTCTCCAGACGGTGAACCGCCCACACGGAGTTCGGAAGGCACATGACAAACGGAGCATAAATGGGGACCTTCCTCAGATGACCATGTTGTACATCTCGTGCCACGGCCCAGTTGGACACATCAAACGTCTCCCAGATCCCACCTTGGTCTTCATAGCAACCATCAAGTTAACAAGATAGCCATGGATTTCATCTTGATTCCCCACTTTGGGCGTAAGCACATTGCGAAAAAACACGATGCATGATGTCATAGACCTTCACCAAATCCTTAGATTCACCAATAATACCACGGCCCCGAATGTACAGAGGGGCAAGCTTCTCCTTAGGCATGGGCTCGGGATGATCATGTGGGCGAATGCCACCCCTTCCTTCCGCATCGGTATCATCGCACCCAATAGCATTGCAGAAGGTCCTCCAGGGAACGTGAAAGAGCTCGTCACGACACATGAAAGTGAGGGTGCGCGCGTCATCTTCTCCAAAGTGAACGGTGGCATAGAACTGATGGATGAGTTGAACATCAAAGTCACAGGAGACGGACATGAGCTTGACAAGATCAAACTCCTCACAGAGAGCCAAAGCCTCACCAAAATACTCCATGTTGTTCCGCCAATGATCAAGATCGATGGTCCACTGCTTGGCATATCTGTTCTTGTTGTGCTCAAAGAGTTCATGAACAATTCGTACTTGCATCTCATTAAACTGAACAAAGTAGTCCAACGAGGAGCTATGGGAACCACATAAGGATTATTTGAGCGAAGGCTTCCCAATCCTTGGCTTTCCAACGGTGGAGAGGCATTACCACACGTTGCTTGATAGCGGCAGACTTTTCACAAATGAGTGGGCTTGGTAGGGATCACGACTTCCTCTTCGTAATCAGCCGGGCGTGGAGCCCTTGAACCCTCTTCTTGGTCTTGCGAGGAGCAGGGCGAGAACTGGAGCCACCTGAACACAAACACGAAGAGGACACGCGAAAACCAACAAGAATGAGAGGAAAGCATACGAAAAATGCAACACCATAGAAACCAGAACAGTGCTGAGAGGTGCAGACAATCCGGTTGTACCGGATCTCCCACCGGTAGAACCGCCAATGGTTGTATCATTTATCTGGGCGGTAGAACCCGACAAAGCTGGCACCACCAGGGAAGTTAGATCTGTTCAAGATGTGCAAATCACCCAAGCAATATTCGGAGTTCTAGGTACTGCACAAACACAAGACAACGACAACGATCTCTCCCAACCAAAGAACGAAAACTAAACTAGGAGGGAAAAGTAATGCCCTAAAGCAAGATGGAAACCTAGAATCAAAGAACGAAGAACAAGGGCATTACCACCATCCATGGGAGAAGACCGGAAGACTTCCACGGAGAGAATCCACGGAGAGCCCTCGGGTCCGGCGGGCGCACTCAAGGCGGGCAGAGGTGACCGCGGCTAGGGCAAGGAGGAGGCGAATGGGGACGAAGGAAAAAGAGAAACCCTTCGCCTGGCCGGATATAAATAGGCCCATAGTCACACAAGGTAGAACCGCTCCTAGGACCGGTTGTACATAAGTCCCAAGTACCGCCGAGACAACCGGTACTACCGGACGGAGAAGCCTGAAGTGAGAATTGGCGGTATAACCGCCAAGCACCAAAAGCAACTCAACTGGGCAGCACAACCATGTATCAGCGGTAGAACCGCCTGTGACACCGGTTGTACCGCCGACCACCAATGCCTGCACTAAAAGGAAGAGAACAAGACACACGGAGCAACAAATAAGAGAAACCAAACACTAAGAACAGGGAAAAGAACGAAAGGAAAACACAAGCAATCGCACACAAGCAGAGCGAGCTCAGTCCTCTCTCTGGAGAGAGGGCGATGGCCGAAGCCACCTATGTTTGAGTCAAATGGTATGGCACCGCGAAGAATTATCCTTGGGCCCATGACCAAAACTCGTCTTTGAAGCACAAGTACCATAAAAAATGGCTAATGCGAAAGAGGTGATCGATTTATGCATGATGGGGGGAGGGAGAGCTCATTGAGAGAACAACACTCCCCCTATGTCCAGGCCTACACCTAAACTAGACGGCAAGTTGAGTGTGGTGGGAGTGCACGGCTCAAGTCACATTGCTCAAATCAATGATATTTAGCTCATGCCTTAACTCGCGAAATCTTGCTTCATCTAAGGGCTTCGTGAATATATCTGCAAGGTTATCTTGAGTGTTGACATACTTGAGCTCGATCTCTCCTCGCCTAATGTGATCCCGGATGAAATGATACCGAATCTTGATGTGCTTCGTCTTGAAGTGTTGCACCGGGTTGAGAGAAATCTTGATGGCACTTTCATTATCACACCAAAGAGGCACTTTGTCACAAATGACACCGTACTCCTTTAAGGTTTGCCTCATCCATAGGAGTTGAGCACAACAACTACCGCCGCCACATATTCCGCTTCGGTGGACGAGAGAGACACACAACTTTGCTTCTTGGAAGACCAACTTACCAAGGAGCAACCAAGAAATTGGCACCCTCCGGAAATGGACTTCCTATCCACTTTATCTCCCGCCCAATCGGAATCCGTAAATCATTCAAGCTTGAAGTTTGCTCCTCTTGGGTACCATAAGCCAAATTTGGGGTATGAGCCAAATATCGGAAGATTCGCTTGACCGCCACATAATGACTTTCCTTCAGTGCGTCTTGAAACCGTGCACACATTCCCACACTCAACATGATATCCGGTCTAGATGCACAAAGGTAAAGCAAGGATCCAATCATGGAGCGATATACCTTTTGATCCACCGCTTTACCATTGGGATCAATGTCAAGTTGGCACTTGGTGGGCATTGGTGTAGTAGCCGGCTTGACATCACTTAGCTTGAATCTTTTGAGCATGTCTTGAGTGTATTTGGCTTGGTTGATGAAGGTTCCTTCTCTTCTTTGTTTGATATCGAAACCAAGGAAGAACTTCAACTCTCCCATCGAAGACATCTTGAACTTGGAGGTCATGAGAGCGGCAAATTCCTCATTGAAAGCTTTGTTAGGAGAACCAAAGATAATATCATCAACATATAGTTGGCATACAAACAACTCCCCATTGACCTTCTTAGTAAAAAGAGTGGGATCGATTTGCCCCACTTCAAAACCACGATCTTGTAACAACTCGGTAAGGTGGTCATACGATGCACGTGGGGCTTGTTTAAGTCCATAGAGTGCCTTATCGAGTTGATACACATGATCCGGGAAGTAGGGGTCCTCGAACCCGGGGGGTTGCTTGACATAGACCAACTCATTAATGGGACCATTAAGAAAAGCACGTTTTACATCCATTTGTTGCAACTTAAAGTTGTGATGGGAAGCATAAGCAATCAACAAACGAATGGATTCAAGACGAGCAACGGGAGCAAAGGTTTCACCGTAGTCGATACCCTCGACTTGGGAGTAGCCTTGTGCTACCAATCTTGCCTTGTTGCGTAATGATGTTCCCATGAGCATCTTGCTTGTTCTTGAAAATCCACTTGGTTCCAATGACGTTGTGGTTCTCCGATGGCCTTGGCACCAATCTCCACACCTTGTTGTACTCAAAGTTGTTGAGTTCTTCATGCATGGCATTGAGCCAATCCGAGTCTTCGAGCGCCTCATAGACCTTTTGAGGTTCAACACAAGAGACAAACGCGTGATGTTCACAATAGTTTGCCAATTGTCTACGAGTGCTTGCCCATTTTCTTAGGCTTCCAACCACATTCTCCATGAGATGGCCTTTGGTAGTGAGTTTGGAAGCAATCTTGGCGGCACGACGCTCTAATTCCTCCTGAGGTGCGATGAGGAGGGGTCACTTGATCATCTTGAGCGCCGTCTTGGGCATGACCTTCATCTTGAGCATGCTCGGGGGAGAGAACTTGACCTTGGACATCATTTAAGGTGATATCATCATCTTGAGCATGATCTTGCCCTTGGTCTTGTTCTTGAGGTTGAGGGCCTTCACTTTGTTCTTCGGAAGCGTGTGGGCCTTGGGTTGGTGATGGCTCCACTTGAGTGGAGCATTGTCCTTCTCCTTCGGCCACAAGGGGTTCCTTAATGGGTAGGATAAAGCCAACTCCCATTCTTCTTATGGCTTGGGGAGGAATTTCATCACCTACATCACAAGTGCCACTTTGCTCCACTTGGGAGCCGTTATTCTCATCAAACTCCACGTTACACGCCTCCTCAATAAGTCCCGTGGATTTATTGAGGACACGGTAAGCATGAGAGTTTGTAGCATAACCAACAAATATGCCCTCATGAGCTCTAGCTTCAAATTTAGACAAACGAACACCTTTCTTGAGACTGAAACACTTACACCAACACCGGAAGTACTTGAGGTTGGGCTTGTTGCGGTGAGTATCTCATAAGGAGTCTTGTTCAAGACTTTGCGGAGATAGAGCCGATTGGATGCATGACAAGCGGTGTTGATGGCTTCGGCCCAAAAGTTGTATGGAGACTTGAACTCCGCCATCATGGTCCTTGCCGCATCCATCAACGTCCGGTTCTTTCTCTCTGCCACACCATTTTGTTGAGGGGTATATGGTGCAGAATATTGATGCTTGATTCCTCATCAGTAAGAAACTCATCCAAGGTGTAGTTCTTGAACTCGGTGCCGTTGTCACTTCTTATAGTCAAGATCTTTGCATTATGTTGACGTTGAGCTTCATTTGCAAAGTCGATGACGGTTTGTTGGGTCTCACTCTTCCTCTTGAAGAAATATACCCAAGTGTATCTCGAATAGTCATCCACGATCACCAAGCAATACTTTCTTCCTCCAAGACTATCAAATGATGGTGGCCCAAAGAGATCCATGTGAAGGAGCTCCAAGGGTCTCTTTGAGTATATGATAGTCGTGGGAGGGTGAGCCTTCTCATGAAGCTTTCCTTCAATACAAGCACCGCAAGCACGGTCTTTGGCAAAACTAACATTTGTTAGTCCACGGACATGGTCCCCCTTGAGAAGACTTTGCAAAGATCTCATATTGACATGGGCTAAACGGCGATGCCAAAGCCATCCCACGTCAACTTTAGCCATTAGGCATGTCGCGGTCTTAGTGGGTCGCCCGAAAAGTTAATCACATAGAGACCGCTTTTGACATGCCCAAAGAAAGGCTACTTTAAGAGTCTTGCTCCACAAGAGGGCCACGGTATCAATGTCAAAGAAAGTAGCAAAACCCATGACTTCAAGTTGACTAACTGAAAGCAAATTCTATGCAAGGGACTCAACAAGCATGACTTTCTCGATCGTAAGATCATGAGAAATGACAACCTTGCCGAGACCCAATACCTTAGAATGTGACGCATCACCCCACTCGACATCGGTGGGCATAGATGGAATCTCTTGCACGTCCACCACCATGACCTTGCTCCCGGTCATATGATTTGTTGCTCCACTATCGAGCAACCATGATCCCCACCGAAGCAAACCCCTACAAGAGATCAATGCTTGGTTTTAGGTACCCATTTGGTAATGGGTCCTTTGATGTTAGTAACGAGGGTCTTAGGAACCCAAATAGACCATTCAATGTACTCATAAGAAGAACCAACAAATTTAGCATAAACATGCCCATCACTAGCACGGCACAACACATAAGAGGGGTTAAAGTCACCGGCTATGTTCATGGGGATGAAGTTGTCCTTCTTGACATTGCCACCCTTTGCACGGTTCTTCTTCTTCTTGGAAGCACCCTCTCCCTCCCTCACAAAAGTTCGCTTGAGAGGGGGAGGTTGCTTGGTCTTGTCATTCTTCTTCTTGCTCTTGGGCTTGGGCGAACCCAATCCCCTCCTTGGTTACAACTTCCTTTTGATTACTCAAAAGGTCGTTAAGGTTCTTCTCACCTTGAATGCATGTGACAAGGCCCTTTTCAAGTTGCTCCTTCAACTTAGCATTCTCCTCAACAAGATGCACATGCTCACAACAAGGGTTAGTAGCATTTGCATTATCAATCAATATCATATGAGGAAAGGTGGCTTTCTCCTTGGTTAGCTTCACTTGGAGTTGATCATGAGACTCTTTGAGACTAGCATGAGCACCCTTCAAGACTTTGTGAGCCTTGTCGAGTGTCACAGTCCTCGTTGAGTCTAGCAAGATCAACTCCAAGCTTTGCCTTCTCGGAACTAAGCACACGAGACACAACAAGAGCATGATCAAGGTCTTTCTTTAATTTAGCGTGATCATCGTTGTGTGACTCCTCAAGAGCCAAACGAAGACCGTGCTCTTCCTCAAGAGCATTGGAAAGATCCAAAATCTCATCGGCATAGTCACGACTATGCCCTTCCATCTTAGAGATGGTTTCTTCATGAGTCTCGATCATGACATTGGCTTCACCAAGTTGTTCCAAGAGAGCAACGACGTGCTTCTTGGATTTCCCTTTGAGTTTACTCATAAAGATCTCAAATTCATTTTCCTCTACATTAGACCCCTCATGTTCATCAATGCAATCCGTCAAAGAAGAATGATTGATGATGGTAGTTTTGATGTTGGGGGTTACCTTGTTGGTGGCTTTAGCCATGACGCACTTCGCGGTGATGCTTTCATTGGGTGAACCGAAGAGAGACACCCGAGGAGTCATTGCAATGGCCACGGATGCCATGGCAACTGATTCACCATCCTCATCATCATCATCATCCTCATTGTACTCTTCTTGAACCACCAAGGCTTTGTGAGGAGTCTTCTTTGGGAAGTTGCTCTTGTTGGGAAAAGACTTGGCCTTGTCCTTACGGATGAGCTTGCCACCATTGTCTTCCCTCTTCTCATATGGACACTCCGCAACAAAGTGACTCACATTTCCACAATTGAAACATGTCCTCACTCGTTGCTTGCCCTTAGAGCCACTTGAATTGCTCTTGTTGAAGTTGGGCCTTGAGTTCTTCTTGCTCCAAAATTGTCTTGAAGCAAGAGCCATGTGTTCATGATAATCATACTTAGTATCTTCGAGGTTGCTCTCTTCTTATTCCTCCTCTCCATCTTCTTCGACACAAATCTTGGCCTTCAAAGCGAGGTTGGGCTTCTTTGCTCTTTGAGAGCGAAGCACCGCATTGTCGGCGGTCTTGTCCAATATGCTCATAGCCACAAACTCATCCAACACATCACTTGAGGACAAGGTGTGGAAGTCCGGTCGTTGACGGATGACGGAGGACATGGCTTTGTGGTAGGGCATCATTGCCTTGAGAAATTTGGCGCTTGATCCGGTTGTCATCTGTGTCCTTACTTCCATGATCTCGGAGGGAGACGGCAAGCTTGGTTACTCTCTCGATAGAGCTCACGAGGTTCTTCTTCTTCCTTCATTGCAAACTCATCACCTTCATCTTGGACCACTTCATAATTGGAACGTTGAATGCTTGCGCTCGCTGATACATGGAAACCACCTTGAGCCAAGCATCTTTGGCACGGGTGTAAGGCCGAGATGAGGGAGGTCTTCGGAAGGATTGCTTCTTGGATGATGAAGAGAGCATTCTCATTGAATTGATGGTCCACGACCTCTCTAGGAGAAAAGTTGCTCGGATCATGCGGATAGAAGCCTTCTTCAATGATTCTCCAAAGGTTAGTGTTCACATGATTTAAATGACGCTTAAAACGATAAACCCAAGAATCAAAATCCTCCTTTTATCAATCTTAGGTGGTGGACCGGCATGATTCAAATGAGTGGAAGGAATCGGTCCACCATAAACGGGAGGTTGCACATGGGCGAAGATGCGGTGCCATTCTTACCACTAGACGAGGGGCTTTCTCACTAGTAGCTTCCCCTTATCGGAGTTAGCATCCGCCTCCGTGTTGGCGGGATCACCCACTTTCACGGTGCGGTGGAAAGTTTAAGCCCTTGTAGGAATTCCTTAAACATGTCCTTGACATCGCTCGTCATGGAGTTTTTCAATGTGTCCAACGCCACATTGAATTCCTCACGAGATCAAGGTACCCCATCTCCGTAGATGATGTCGGATTCAAGATCGGAGTGCTCCCCCACATCATCTATGACGTCAACCATACTCTTCGGACGATAAAGTCCTTAAAAAGAGACGAGGCTCTGATACCAATTGAAAGGATCGATATAGTTGACTAGAGGGGGGGAGGTGAATAGGCAACTAACAATTTTTAAGCTTTTCTTTACCAATTTAAACTTTGCAATAATAAAGGTTGTCTAGATGTGCAACTAGGTGGCAACCTATATGATGCAAACAACACAAGCACAAGAGCAAGCAAGGATAGGAACACAAATAAGCTTGCACAAGTAAAGGGATAAGATAACCAAGAGTGGAGCCGGTAGAGACGAGGATGTGTTACCGAAGTTCCTTCCTTTTGAGGGGAAGTGCGTCTCCGTTAGAGCGGTGTGGAGGCACAATGCTCCCCAAGAAGCCACTAGGGCCACCGTAATCTCCTCACACCCTCACACAATGTGAGATGCCGTGATTCCACTAATGGTGCCCTTGAAGGCGGCAACCGGACCCGTACAAACAAGGTTGGGGCAATCTCCACAACAATTGAAGGCTCCCAACGAAACCACGAGGCTTCGCCCACAATGGAATATGGCCTCGAGGTGACCTCAACCGTCTAGGGTGCTCAAACACCCAAGAGTAACAAAATCCACACTAGAAAGTATGGGGGAACTAAATATCCTTTGGTGGAAGTGTAGATCTAGGTCTCCTCCTTCAAACCCTAGCAAATCAACAAGTTTGAGTGGCTAGAGAGAGAGATCGGGCAAGAAAGCTTGAGAGCATCAATGGAGGAGTGAGAGAGGTAAGAGGTGGGTGTGGTAGGTGGAAGAACCACCTTATATACTAGCCCACAAACATCCAACCGTTACTGCGTTTTTAGTACTGCAGCGGTACAACCGCTCCTTCTCCCGGTACAACCGGGACACACGATGTAGCTGCAGAACCCTACCAGGCGGTACAACCGGACTATCGTGCGGTAGTACCGGTCATTAGCAAATAACCGGACCAACCGGGCCACCACCGCCCAGCCACCGCATCAAAGTAATCCTCGACCGTACATGGGCGGTGTGCATGGCCGAAAAACCGCCGGCCTTGAGCGCTTGAGCGGCTTAAGGTATGAGCGGAAGAACCGCTCGAACCTCTGGTTGTACCGTTGAAAAGGAACAACCGGAGCAACCGGCTACCACCGCCAGCCACCGTGACGCAATGTAACCCAGCCGGTACATGTGCGGTGCTAGGCCGAACAACCGCTGTAAGCCAGAGACAAGTGGCGGTACCACCGCCCGAGGCAGCGGTACCTCCGCTCGACATAGAGAGAGAAGCGTCATGATCCAGCGGTACAACCTCTCGGAAGAGCTGTTAATCCGTTGAATGGAATCCGCTTGACTCCCCATAGTGGATTCCCTCTTGATAGTTCGGGATCCCTACGACCAAAGAGATAAAAGCGAGAGGATTCCGTCTTCAAACGATTCCTTCGAGAGAGAACCACCAAGCTTTAAAGCCTAATCATTGAGAACCTGAAACATTTAGCACAGGATTAGACCAACAAAGAGTTGTCATCATCATCCAAAACATAAGGTAGGGAAATGCCCTTTCACGTACCTGCTCCCTTATTGGAAAGTAGTTCATCACAGAAATCTGTTCTTGTGACTCCTACACCAATTAGTGAGGAAGCTAATGATATTGATCATGTAACTTCAAATCAAGTTACTACTAAAACCTCGTAGGCAAACCAGAGTAAGATCCGCACCAGAGTGGTATGGTAGTCCTGTTCTGGAGGTCATGTTACTAGACCATGACGAACCTACGAACTATGAGGAAGCGATGATGAGCCTAGATTCCACGAAATGGCTTGAAGCCATGAAATCTGAGATGGGATCCATTTATGAGAACAAAGTATAGACTTTGATTGACTTGCCCAATGATCGGTGAGTCATTAAGAATAAATGGATCTTCAAGAGGAAGACGGACGCTGATAGTAGTGTTACTATCTACAAAGCTCGGATGGTCGCAAAATGTTTTCGACAAGTTCATGGTGTTGACTACGATGAGATTTTCTCACTCGTATCGATGCTTAAAAGTCCGTCCGAATCATGTTAGCAAATTGCCACATTTTATGAAATTTGGCAAATGGATATTAAAACTACATTCCTTAATGGATTTCTTAAAGAAGAGTTGTATATGATGCAACCAGAAGGTTTTGTCAATCCTAAAGGTGCTAACAAAATGTGCAAGCTCTAGCGATCCATCTATGGACTGGTGCAAGCATCTCGGAGTTGGAATATACGCTTTGATGAGTTGATTAAAGCATATAGTTTTGTACAGACTTGCAGTGAAGCCTGTATTTACAAGAAAGTGAGTGGGAGCACTACAACATTTTCTGATAAGTATATGTGAATGACATATTGTTGATCGGAAATAATGTATAATTTTCTGGAAAGCATAAAGGAGTATTTGAAAGGAGTTTTTTTAATAAAGACCTCGGTGAAGATGCTTACATATTGAGCATCAAGATCTATAGAGATAGATCAAGACGCTTGATAAGTTTTTTCAATGAGTACATACCTTGACAAGATTTTTGAAGTAGTTCGAAATGAAACAATCAAAGAAAGAATTCTTACCTGTGTTACAAGGTGTGAAATTGAGTAAGACTCAAAGCCCGACCACGGCAGAAGATAGAAAGAGAATGAAAGTCATTCCCTATGCCTCAGCCATAGTTTCTATAAAGTATGCCCTGCTGTGTACCAGATCTATTGTATACCCTACACTGAGTTTAGCAAGGGAGTACAATAGTGATCTAGGAGTAGATCACTGGACAGCGGTCAAAATTATCCTTAGTGGAATAAGGATGTGTTTCTCGATTATGGAGGTGACAAAAGGTTCGTTGTAAAGTGTTACGTCGATGCAAATTTTGACACTGATCCAGATGACTCTAAGTCTCAATCTGGATACATATTGAAAGTGGGAGCAATTAGCTAGAGTAGCTCCGTGCAGAGCATTGTTGACATAGAAATTTGCAAAATACATACATATCTGAATGTGGCAGATCCGAAGACTAAACTTCTCTCACAAGCAAAACATGATCACACCTTAGTACTCTTTGGGTGTTAATCACATAGCAATGTGAACTAAATTATTGACTCTAGTAAACCCTTTGGGTGTTGGTCACATGACGATGTGAACTATGTATGTTAATCACATGGTGATGTGAACTATTGGTGTTAAATCACATGGCGATGTGAACTAGATTATTGGCTCTAGTGCAAGTGGGAGATTGAAGGAAATATGCCCTAGAGGCAATAATAAAGTTATTATTTATTTCCTTATTTCGTGATAAATGTTTATTATTCATGCTAGAATTGTATTAACCGGAAACATAATACATGTGTGAATACATAGACAAACATAGTGTCACTAGTATGCCTCTACTTGACTAGCTCGTTAATCAAAGATGGTTAAGTTTCCTAACCATAGACATCAGTTGTCATTTGATTAACGGGATCACATCATTATGAGAATGATGTGATTGACTTGACCCATTCCGTTAGCTTAGCACTTGATCGTTTAGTATGTTGCTATTGCTTTCTTCATGACTTATACATGTTCCTATGACTATGAGATTATGCAACTCCTGCTTAATGGAGGAACACTTTGTGTGCTACCAAACGTCACAACATAACTGGGCGATTATAAAGGTGCTCTACAGGTGTCTCCGAAGGTACTTGTTGAGTTGGCGTATTTCGAGATTAGGATTTGTCACTCTGATCGTTGGAGAGGTATCTCTGGGCCCACTCGGTAATACACATCACTATAAGCCTTGCAAGCATTGTAACTCATGAGTTAGTTGCGAGATGATGTATTACGGAACGAGTAAAGAGACTTGCCGGTAACGATGTTGAACTAGGTATTGAGATAACGACGATCGAATCTCGGGCAAGTAACATACCGATGACAAAGGGAACAACGTATGTTGTTATGTGGTTTGACCGATAAAGATCTTCGTAGAATATGTGGGAGCCAATATGAGCATCCAGATTCCGCTATTGGTTATTGACCGAAGACGTGTCTCGGTCATGTCTACATAGTTCTGGAATCGTAGGGTCCGCACGCTTAAAGTTTGGTGACGGTTTGTATTATGAGTTTATCTGTATTGATGTACCGAGGAGTTCCGGATGAGATCTTGGACATGACGAGGAGTCTCGAAATGGTCGAGATGTAAAGATAGATATATTGGACGACTATATTCGGACATTGGAAAGGTTCCGAGTGATTCGGGTATTTTTCGGAGTACCGGGGAGTTACGGGAATACGGGGAAGAAGTATTAGGCCTTAATGGGCCTTAGTGGGAAGGAGAGGCAGCAGCCAGGAGGTGGCGCGCGCCCCTCCCAAGCCCAAATCAATTGGACAAGGGGTTTGGGGCACGGCCCCCTCCGCCTTCCTTGTCCCTCCCCTCCTTTCCCCCCTTCTCCTAGTTGGACTAGGAAAGGAGGAAACCTACTCCTACTAGGAGTAGGAATCCTACTCCCTTGGTGCACCCCTCCTAGGGCCGGCCTCCTTGATACGTCCATTTTGCATCATGCTTTTATATCGATATTTATTGTATTATGGGGGGTTGTTATCTCACATTATGTCACAATAGTTATGTCTATTCTCTCTTATTTTACAAGGTTTACATAAGGAGGGAGAATGCCGGCACCTAGAATTCTGGGCTGGAAAAGGAGCAAATATTAGAGACCTGTTCTGGCGCAACTCCAAAAGTCCTGAAACTCCACGGAATATCTTAAAATAAAGAAAGAAAAATCCTCGCCAAAGATGAAGGCCAGGGGGCCCACACCCTGCTCACAAGGGTGGGGGGCGCGCCCCCCTCCTAGGGCGTGCCCCTACCTCATGGGCCCCCTGGTGGGTCTCCGACGTCCATCTTCTCCTATATGAAGTCTTTCGATGAGAAACAAATAAGAAGCAACCTTTCGGGACGAGACTCCGCCGCCACGAGGCGGAACCTTGGCGGAACCAATCTAGAGCTCCGGCAGAGCTGTTCTGCCGGGGACACTTCCCTCCGGGAGGGGGAAATCATCACCGTCGTTATCACCAACGCTCCTCTCATCAGGAGAGGGCAATATCCATCAACATCTTCACCAGCACCATCTCATCTCCAAACCCTAGTTCATCTCTTGTATCCAATTCTTGTCTCAAAGTCCGGGATTGGTGCTAGTAGGTTGCTAGTAGTGTTGATTACTCCTTGTAGTTGATGCTAGTTGGTTTATTTGGTGGAAGATCATATGTTCAGATCCTTTATGCATATTATTACCCTCTGATTATGAACATGAATATGCTTTGTGAGTAATTACGCTTGTTCCCGAGGACAAGGGAGAAGTCTTGCTATTAGTAGTCATGTGAATTTGGTATTCGTTTGATATTTTGATAAGATGTATGTTGTCTAGCCTCTAGTGGTGTTATGTGAACGCCGACTACATAACACTTCACCATTATTTGGGCCTAGAGGAAGGCATTCGAATTAATAAGTAGATGATGGGTTGCTAGAGTGATGTAAGCTTCAACCCTAGTTTATGTGTTGCTTCGTAAGGGCTGATTTGGATCCATATGTTTCATGCTATGGTTAGGTTTACCTTAATACTTTTGTTGTAGTTGCGGATGCTTGCAATATAGGTTAATCATAAGTTGTATGCTTGTTAAAGTAAGAACAGCACCCAAGCACCGGTCCACCCACATATCAAATTATCAAAGTATCAAACGCGAATCATATGAACGTGATGAAAACTAGCTTGACGATATTCCCATGTGTCCTCGGGAGTGATTTTCCTATTATAAGAGCTTGTTTCGTCTTGTCCTTTCCTACAAAAAGGATTGGGCCACCTTGCTGCACCTTATTTAGTTTTGTTACTTGTTGCTCGTTACGATTTACCTTATCACAAAACTATCTGTTACCACTTATTTCAGTACTTGTAGAGAATACCTTGCTGAAAACCGCTTATCATTTCCTTCTGCTCCTCGTTGGGTTCGACACTCTTACTTATCGAAAGGACTATGATAGATCCCCTATACTTGTGGGTCATCAAGACTCTTTTTCCGGCGCCGCTGTCGGGAGTGCAGCGCCTTTGGTAGGTGGAATTTGGTAAGGAAAATTTTATATAGTGTGCTGAAATTTCATCGTCACTTGCTACTATGGAAAGTAATTCTCACGAGGGGCTTGTTCGGGTATCTTCACCTGGCCCAAAGAGAGCAAAGAGTTGCTCCTCAACCTACTGAACCTATTGAAAATGAAACTCCTTTTAAATTTCCTTCGGGTATGATGGAAAAACTGCTAGCTAACCCTTTTACAGGAGATGGAACAAAGCATCCTGATGAGCACTTAATATATGTGGATGAAGTTTGTGGATTATTTAAGCTTGCGGTGTAAAATTCGATGATGTTGCTAAGAAGAAGGTCTTCCCTTTATCTTTGAAGGGAGACGCATTGATATGGTATAGGCTATGTGATAATACGAGATCATGGAATTATAAAAGATTGAAGTTGGAATTTCATCAAAAGTATTACCCTATGCATCTTGTTCATCGTGATCGCAATTTTATATATAATTTCTGGCCTCGCGAAGGAGAAAGCATCGCTCAAGCTTGGGGGAGGCTTAAATCAATGTTATATTCATGCCCCAATCATGAGCTCTCGAGAGAAATAATTATGCAAAGTTTTTATGCTCGGCTTTCTCATAATAATCAAACCAGGCTCGATACTTCTTGTGCTGGCTCTTTTATGATGAAGACTATTGAATTTAAATGGAACTTATTGGATATAATTAAACGCAACTCTAAAGATTGGGACCTCGACGAAGTTAAAGAGTTAGGTATGACACCTAAGTTTGATTGTGTTAAATCTTTTATGGGCACCGATATTTTCCGTAAGTTTAGCACTAAATATGGACTTGACTCTGAGATAGTAGCTTCTTTCTGTGAATATTTTGCTACTTATGTTGATCTCCCTAAGGAGAAGTGGTTTAAATATCATCCTCCCATAGAAGTAAAAGTAGTTGCACCTATTAAAGTTGAAGAAAAGACTGTCACTTACAATGATCCTATTGTTCCTACTTCTTATGTTGAGGAACCACCTTTCCCTGTTAGAGTAAAGGATCATGCTAAAGCTTCAACTGTTGTTCGTAAAAGCAATATTAGAACTTATACACCTCCTGAGCAAGTTAAAGTAGAACCTAATATTGCTATTGTTAAAGATCTCTTGTCTGATAATATTGATGGGCATGCTATTCAGTTCGATGGTGAAACTTCTAGAATTGCTAAGCCTTGTGCTAAAGATAAACATAGACCTGTGGTAGGCGTGCATGTTATTTCTGTTAAAATAGGAGATCATTGTTATCATGGCTTATGTGATATGGGTGCGAGTGCTAGTGTTATACCTTATGACTTGTATAAAGAAATCAAGCATGAAATTGCACCTGCTGAATTAGAAGATATTGATGTCACAATTAAACTTGCCAATAGAGATACTATTTCAGCGATGGGAATTGTTAGAGATGTTGAAGTCTTGTGTGGGAAAACTAAATATCCTGCTGATTTTCTTGTTCTCACTTCTCCACAAGATAGCTTTTGTCCCATTATATTTGGTAGACCCTTCTCGAACACTGTTAATGCTAGGATAGATCTGAAAAGAATGTTGTTACTATTGGCTTGGATGATATGGTTCATGAGTTTAATTTATCTAAATTTAGTAAACAACATCGTGAGGAAGAATTACCTAGTAAGGATGAAATTATTGGTCTTGCTTCTATTGTCGCATTCTCCTAGTGATCCTTTAGAACACTATTTGCTAGACCATGAAAATGATATGTTCATGAATGAAAGAAGGGAAATAGATGAAGTATTCTTTAAACAGGAACCTATTCTGCAACACAACTTGCCTGTTGAAATCTTAGGGGATCCCCCTCCACCCAAGGGTGATCCCGTGTTTGAGCTTAAACCATTGCCTGATAATATTAAATATGCTTATCTTGATGAAAATAAGATATATCCTGTTATTTTTAGTGCTAACCTTTCAAAGCATGAAGAAGAAAGATTATTGAAAACTCTGAAGAAGCGTCGTGCTGCTATTGGATATACTCTTGATGATCTTAAGGGCATTAGTCCCACTTTATGTGAACATAAAATAAATTTGGAAGCGGACGCCAAACCAGTTCGTGATCCTCAACGACGTCTGAATCCTAAAATGAAAGAAGTGGTAAGAAAAGAAATACTCAAACTTCTGGAGGCAGGTATAATTTATCCCGTTGCTGATAGTCAGTGGGTAAGTCATGTCCATTGTGTCCCTAAGAAGGGAGGTATTACTGTTGTTCCTAATGATAAAGATGAATTGATCCCATAAAGAATTATCACAGGTTATAGGATGGTAATTGATTTCCGTAAATTAAATAAAGCTACTAAGAAAGATCATTACCCCTTACCTTTTATTGATCAAATGCTAGAAAGATTATGCAAACATACACATTACTACTTTCTAGATGGTTATTCTGGTTTCTCTCAAATACCTGTGTCGGCTAGAGATCAATCAAAGACTACTTTTACATGCCCTTTTGGTACTTTTGCTTATAGTCGTATGCCTTTTGGTTTATGTAATGCACCTGCTACCTTTCAAAGATGCATGATGGCTATATTCTCTGACTTTTGTGAAAAGATTTGTGAGGTTTTCATGGACGATTTTTCCGTCTATGGTTCCTCTTTTGATAATTGCTTGAGCAATCTTGATCGAGTTTTGCAGAGATGTGAAGAAACTAATCTTGTCTTGAATTGGGAAAAGTGCCACTTTATGGTTAATGAAGGTATTGTATTGGGGCACAAAGTTTCTGAAAGATGTATTGAAGTTGATAAAGCCAAGGTTGATGCTATTGAAAAGATGCCATGTCCCAAGGACACGAAAGGTATAAGAAGTTTCCTTGGTCACGCCGGATTTTATAGGTGGTTCATTAAGGACTTCTCAAAAATTTCTCGGCCTCTGACTAATTTATTGCAAAAATATATACCATTTGTCTTTGATGATGATTGTGTAGAAGCATTTGAAACACTTAAGAAAGCATTAGTCTCTGCACCTGTTGTTCAGCCACCTGATTGGAATTTACCCTTTGAAATTATGTGTGATGCTAGTGATTATGTCAGTAGGTGCTGTTCTAGGGCAAA
The DNA here is from genome assembly GCA_021605145.1 of Aegilops bicornis. Lineage (NCBI taxonomy): Eukaryota > Viridiplantae > Streptophyta > Magnoliopsida > Poales > Poaceae > Aegilops > Aegilops bicornis. The sequence continues at coordinate 469,862,304 of CM038674.1, read as the reverse complement.
GAGTTGATAAGAAATTAAATGTTATTCATTATGCTAGTAAGACTCTAGACAATGCTCAAAGAAATCATGCTACTACTGAAAAAGAGCTTTTAGCAGTTGTATTTGCTTGTGATAAGTTCAGACCTTATATTGTTGATTCTAAAGTAACTATTCACACTGATCATGCTGCTATTAAATATCTTATGGAAACGAAAGATGCTAAACCTAGACTTATTAGATGGGTTCTCCTGCTGCAAGAATTTGATTTGCATATTGTTGATAGAAAAGGAGCTGAGAACCCCGTTGTAGACAACTTGTCTAGGCTAGAATGTTCTTGATGACCCACTACCTATTAATGATAGCTTTCCTGATGAACAATTAAATGTTATAAGTACTTCTCGTAGTACTCCATGGTATGCCGATTATGCTAATTATATTGTTGCTAAGTTTATACCACCTAGCTTCACATACCAGCAGAAGAAAAAGTTTTTCTATGATCTGAGACATTACTTTTGGGATGACCCACATCTTTATAAGGAAGGAGTAGATGGTGTTATTAGACGTTGTGTACCTGAGCATGAACAGGAACAGATCCTACGCAAGTGCCACTCCGAAGCTTATGGAGGACACCATGCGGGAGACAGAACTACACATAAGGTATTGCAATCCGGTTTTTATTGGCCTACTCTCTTCAAGGATGCCCGTAAGTTTGTCTTGTCTTGTGATGAATGTCAAAGAATTGGTAATATTAGTAGACATCAAGAAATGCCTATGAATTATTCTCTTGTTATTGAACCGTTTGATGTTTGGGGCTTTGATTATATGGGACCTTTTCCTGCCTCTAATGGATATACACATATTTTAGTTGCTGTTGATTACGTTACTAAGTGGGTAGAAGCTATTCCAACTAGTAGTGCTGATCATAACACTTCTATTAAGATGCTTAAGGAAGTTATTTTTCCGAGGGTTGGAGTCCCTAGATATTTAATGGCTGATGGTAGTTCACACTTTATTCATGGTGCTTTCCGTAAAATGCTTGCTAAGTATGATGTTAATCATAGAATTGCATCTCCTTATCACCCACAGTCTAGTGGTCAAGTAGAATTGAGCAATAGAGAGCTCGGATTAATTTTGCAAAAGATTGTTAATAGGTCTAGAAAGAATTGGTCTAAGAAACTTGATGATGCATTATGGGCTTATAGAACTGCATATAAAAATCCTACGGGAATGTCTCCATATAAAATGGTCTATGGAAAAGCATGTCACTTACCTCTCGAACTAGAACATAAGCCATATTGGGCTATTAAAGAGCTCAACTATGATATCAAACTTGCCGGTGAGAAGAGGTTATTTGATATTAGCTCACTTGATGAATGAGGACCCAAGCTTATGAAAATGCCAAGTTGTTTAAAGAAAAGGGTTAAAAGATGGCATGACAAAAGGATACAAAAGCGTGAGTTTAACGTAGGTGATTATGTATTGCTATACAACTCTTGTTTAAGATTTTTTGCTCTAAAACTTCTCTCTAAATGGGAAGGCCCCTATGTTATTGAAGAGGTCTATCGTTCCGGTGCCATAAAAATCAACAACTTCGAGGGCACAAATCCGAAGGTGGTAAACGGTCAAAGAATCAAACATTATATCTCAGGTAATCCCATAAATGTTGAAACCAATATTATTGAAACCATAACCCCGGAGGAGTACATAAGGGACACTTTCTGGAATGTTTCAGACTCCGAAAAGGAATAGGTATGTGGTACGGTTAGTAAACCGACTCCAAAACAATTTTTTAAGGCAATTTTTCTCTGTTTTGGAATATTTAGAAAAATAGAAAAATAAGTAGCAGTCCAGGAAGGACACGAGGGCCCCACGAGGGTGGTGGGCGCCTACCCTCCTGGGCGCGCCCCTACCTCGTGAGCACCTCGTGTGCCCTCCGGACTCCGTTTTCTTGCACGATACGTATTTTGGTCGGTAAAAATTCATTATATATTCTCCCGAAGGTTTTGACTCCCGTATCACGCAAATCTCCTCTGTTCTTGTTTCGGGCTGTTTTCTGTCAGGGTTTTCAAGGCTAGGCATCATGTCATCCCCCTCCTCCAACAATGGTGGCAATGATGCTTGGCTAATGAAGATAGATCTGAAGAGGGAAGAACCCATGAAGGTCGACAAGGATGAAAGGATCAAGAAGGCCACGGAGAATCAAGATCAGGCAGCAAAAGAAATCCTTCAATTTGATCATAATCTTCTAACCCCAACTGAGATCGAATCTTTCCAGAAGATTGAGTTAGCACGAATACATAACAATAATCTCACACAAGAAAATATTTTGTTGAAGGAGCATATTGTCGCACTCAAGGGCATTATTCGCAAGCTGGAGGACCTCTTACGCTCGGTGTGCGATTATCCATCACCACCACCTTCTTCATCGACCAAGGAGATATAATCACATGGGTATGGGCACTCCCCTTGGCAACTGCCAAGCTTGGGGGATGTGCCCCGGTATCGTATCACAATCACAACTCCTATCTTTACCGTTTTTCTTAGTTCGATCCTATTAGTAGTATCTTGATCTAGTAGAATAAAGTTTATGGCATGATCTAGTTTTGAGTTTTGCTTTATGATCTCTCTTTGTAATCGAGTCCGTGAGCTATATATGATAAAGATTAGTGCTGAGTTAAGGGTTTGATTATTTTGCCATGATCTTGGGTGAATAAAAGAAAAAGAATAAAAATAAACAAAAAGTTCATATTGATCTTATTGAGAGTAATGACTTCACATAGAAAGAGTATGATTATTTAAAGTTGTTGGGAGTTGGCAGACATAGCTTTGGTCATCGTTGCAATTAATAGGAAGTAAAAAGGAAAGAGAGGTTTCACATATAGATATATTATCATTGACATCTTTTATGATTGGGAGCACTCATTAAAATATGACATGCTAAAGAGTTGATGTTGGACAAGGAAGAAAACATAATGAGTTATGTCTTTCTTATGTTGTCATGGATCCTCTAACTTTGAGCTTGCCTTTCCCCCTCATGCTAGCCAAATGCTCAGCACCAAGTAGAAATACTACCTGTGCTTCCAAATACCCTTAAACCAGTTTTGCCATGAGAGTCCACCATATCTACCTATGGATTGAGTAAGATCCTTCAAGTAAGTTGTCATCGGTGCAAAGCAATACAAATTGCTCTAAATATGTATGATTGATTGGTGTGGGAGAAATAAGCTTTATACGATCTTGTGATGTGAAAGTAATAAAAGCGACGGACTGCATAATAAAGGTTCATATCACAAGGGGCAATATAAAGTGACGTTCTTTCGCATTGAGATTTTATGCATCCAACCATAAAAGCGCATGGCAACCTCTGCTTCCCTCTGCGAAGGGCCTATCTTTTATTATTATCCTCTACCTTATACAAGAGTCACGGTGATCTTCACCTTTCCTTTTTCATTTTATCCTTTGGCAAGCCCAAAGATGTTGGAAAGAACATGATATATATATATATATATCTAATTGGATGTAGGGGAGCATGGATTATTATTGTTGACATTACCCTTGAGGTAAAAGGTTGTGGGGCAAAACTATGAGCCCCTATCTTTCTCTGTGTCCGATTAAAGCTTCATAACCACAAGTATTGTGTGAGTGTTAGCAATTATGAAGGACTAAATGATAGTTGAGTATGTGGACTTGCTTTTTAGCTCTGACATAGAGTCTTTCCGATGTTATGATAAATTGCAATTGCTTTAATGACTGAGGTTATAGTTTGTTGGTGCTCAATAAGGTTTCTGATTCATACTTTTGCATTGTGAATAGATCATCACTTGAACATAAGTAATCATATGACAAAATCTATATATGTTGCTGTTATGAGAATAATCATGATGCCTTCATGTCCGTATTTTATTTTTATCGACGCCTCTACCTCTAAACATGAGGACATATTTATTGTTATCGACTTTTCGCTTGAGGACAAGCGAGGTCTAAGCTTGGGGGAGTTGATACGTCCATTTTGCATCATGCTTTTATATCGATATTTATTGTATTATGGGCTGTTATCTCACATTATGTCACAATACTTATGGCTATTCTCTCTTATTTTACAAGGTTTACATAAGGAGGGAGAATGCCGACAGCTGGAATTCTGGGCTGGAAAAGGAGCAAATATTAGAGACCTGTTCTGCGCAACTCCAAAAGTCCTGAAACTCCACGGAATATCTTAAAATAAAGAAAGAAAAATCCTCGCCAAAGATGAAGGCCAGGGGGCCCACACCCTGCTCACAAGGGTGGGGGGCGCGCCCCCCTCCTGGGGCGTGCCCCCTACCTCGTGGGCCCCCTGGTGGGTCTCCGACGTCCATCTTCTCCTATATGAAGTCTTTCGATGAGAAACAAATAAGAAGCAACCTTTCGGGACGAGACTCCACCGCCACGAGGCGAAACCTTGGCGGAACCAATCTAGAGCTCCGGCAGAGCTGTTCTGCCGGGGACACTTCCCTCCGGGAGGGGGAAATCATCACCATCGTCATCACCAACGAACCTCTCATCGGGAGAGGGCAATATGCATCAACATCTTCACCAGCACCATCTCATCTCCAAACCCTAGTTCATCTCTTGTATCCAATTCTTGTCTCAAAGTCCGGGATTGGTGCTAGTAGGTTGCTAGTAGTGTTGATTACTCCTTGTAGTTGATGCTAGTTAGTTTATTTGGTGGAAGATCATATGTTCAGATCCTTTATGCATATTATTACCCCTCTGATTATGAACATGAATATGCTTTGTGAGTAATTACGTTTGTTCCTGAGGACAAGGGAGAAGTCTTGCTATTAGTAGTCATGTGAATTTGGTATTCGTTTGATATTTTGATAAGATGTATGTTGTCTAGCCTCTAGTGGTGTTATGTGAACGTCGACTACATAACACTTCACCATTATTTGGGCCTAGAGGAAGGCATTGGGAAGTAATAAGTAGATGATGGGTTGCTAGAGTGATGAAGCTTAAACCCTAGTTTATGCGTTGCTTCGTAAGGGGCTGATTTGGATCCATATGTTTCATGCTATGGTTAGGTTTACCTCAATACTTTTGTTGTAGTTGTGGATGCTTGCAATAGAGGTTAATCATAAGTGGGATGCTTGTTCAAGTAAGAACAACACCCAAGCACCGGTCCACCCACATATCAAATTATCAAAGTATCGAACGCGAATCATATGAACATGATGAAAACTAGCTTGACGATATTCTCATGTGTCCTCGGGAGCGCTTTTCCTATTATAAGAGTTTGTTCCGGCTTGTCCTTTGCTACAAAAAGGATTGGGCCACCTTGCTGCACCTTATTTACTTTTGTTACTTGTTGCTCGTTACGATTTACCTTATCACAAAACTATCTGTCACCACTTATTTCAAAGATTTGGCAGAGAATACCTTGCTGAAAACCGCTTATCATTTCCTTCTGCTCCTCGTTGGGTTCGACACTCTTACTTATCGAAAGGACTACGATAGATCCCCTATACTTGTGGGTCATCACTCCTCCTCCCTTGCTCCTTTATATACGGGGGTAGGGGGCACCCCAAGACACACAAGTTGATCTGTTGATCTCTCCCAGCCGTGTGCGGTGCCCCCTCCACCATATTCCACCTCGGCCATATCAGAGCGGTGCTTAGGCGAAGCCCTGCGTCGGTAGCAACATCATCACCGTCATCACGCCGTCGTCTTGTGGAACTCTCCCGTGAAGCTGTGCTGGATCGGAGTCCGCGGGACGTCATCGAGCTGAACGTGTGCTGAACTCGGAGGTGTTGTACGTTCGGTACTTGGATCGGTCGGATCGTGAAGACGTACGACTACATCAACCGCGTTGTGCTAACCCTTCCGCTTTTGGTCTACGAGGGTACATGGACAACACTCTCCCCTCTCATTGCTATGCATCACCATGATCTTGCGTGTGCGTAGGAAAATTTCGAAATTACTATGTTCCCCAACATCTATCCCCCTAGGAGCATGCGTGTAATGCTTGGTTTTTGATGACTTTTAGATTTTTGCAATAAGTATGTGAGTTCATTATGACTAATGTTGAGTCCATGGATTATACGCACTCTCACCTTTCCATAATTGCTAGCCTCTTCGGTACCGTGCATTACCCTTTCTCACCTTGAGAGTTGGTGCAAACTTCGTCGGTGCATCCAAACCCCGTGATACGATACGCTCTATCACACATAAACCTCCTTATATCTTCCTCAAAACAGCCACCATACCTACCTATTATGGCATTTCCATAGTCATTCCGAGATATATTGCCATGCAACTTTCCACCGTTTCATTTGTTATGACACGCTTCATCATTGTCATATTGCCTTGCATGATCATGTAGTTGACATCGTATTTGTGGCAAGGCCACCATGCATAATTTTCATCCATGCCACTCTTGATTCATTGCCTATTCCGGTACACCGCCAGAGGCATCCATGTAGAGTCATATTTTGTTCTAGTATCGAGTTGTAATCTTTGAGTTGTAATTAAATAGAAGTGTGATGATCATCATTATTAGAGCATTGTCCCGAAAAAAAGGCCAAAAAAAGAATAAAAGGGACAATGTTACTATCCTTTTTCCACACTTGTGCTTCAAAGTAGCACCATGATCTTTATGATAGAGAGACTCTTATTTTGTCACTTTCATATACTAGTGGGAAATTTTTCATTATAGAACTTGGCTTGTATATTCCAACAATGGGCTTCCTCAAATTCCCTAGGTCTTCATGAGCAAGCAAGTTGGATGCACACTCACTTAGTTTCTTTTGTTGAGCTTTCATACATTTATAGCTCTAGTGCATCCGTTGCATGGCAACCCCTACTCCTTTCATTGACATGAATTGATTGGCATCTCCCTAGCCCGTTGATTAGCCATGTCAATGTGAGACTTTCTCCTTTTTTGTCTTCTCCACACAACCCCCATTATCATATTCTATTCCAACCATAGTGCTATGTCCATGGCTCACGCTCATGCATTGCGTGAAAGTTGAAAAAGTTTAAGAATAATAAAGTATGAAACAATTGCTTGGCTTGTCATCGGGGTTGTGCATGATGAGAGCATTTTTGTGTGACGGAAATGGAGCATGACCAAACTATATGATTTTGTAGGGATGAACTTTCTTTGGCCATGTTATTTTGAGAAGACATAATTGCTTAGTTAGTATGCTTGAAGTATTATTATTTTTATGTCAATATTAAACTTTTATCTTGAATCTTCCGATCTGAACATCCATGCCACAATAAAGAAAATTACATTAAAAATTATGCTAGGTAGCATTCCACATCAAAAATTCTGTTTTTATCATTTACCTACTCGAGGACGAGCAGGAATTAAGCTTGGGGATGCTGATACGTCTCCAACGTATCTATAATTTTTGATTGTTCCATGCTATTATATTATCTGTTTTGGATGCTTAATGGGCTTTAATATGCAGTTTTATTTTATTTTTGGGACTAACCTATTAACCGAAGGCCCAGTGCAAATTGCTGTTTTTCTTGCCTATTTTAGTGTTTCGCAGAAAAGGAATATCAAACGGAATCCAAACGGAATGAAACCTTCGCGAGGATCGTTTTTGGAACAAACGCAATCCAGGAGACTTGGAGTGGACGTCAAGGAAGCAGCGAGGAATCCACTGAAGGAAATATGCCCTAGAGGCAATAATAAAGTTATTATTTATTTCCTCATATCATGATAAATGTTTATTATTCATGCTAGAATTGTATTAACCGGAAACATGATACATGTGTGAATACATAGACAAACTTAATGTCACTAGTATGCCTCTACTTGACTAGCTCATTGATCAAAGATGGTTATGTTTCCTAACCATAGACATGTGGTGTCATTTGATTAATGGGATCACATCATTAGGAGAATGATGTGATTGACTTGACCCATTCTCGTTAGCTTAGCACTTGATCGCTTAGTATATTGCTATTGCTTTCTTCATGACTTATACAAGTTCCTATAACTATGAGATTATGCAACTCCCGTTTACCGGAGGAACACTTTGTGTGCTACCAAACGTCACAACGTAACTGGGTGATTATAAAGGAGCTCTACAGGTGTCTCCAAAGGTACATGTTGGGTTGGCGTATTTTGAGATTATGTATTGTCGCTCCAATTGTCGGAGAGGTATCTCTGGGCCCTCTCGGTAATGCACATCACTATAAGCCTTGCAAGCAATGTAACTAATGAGTTAGTTACGAAATGATGCATTGCGTAACGAGTAAAGAGACTTGCCGGTAACGAGATTGAACTAGGTATTGAGATACCGACGATCGAATCTCGGGCAAGTAACATACCGATGACAAAGGGAACAACGTATGTTGTTATGCGGTCTGACCGATAAAAGATCTTCATAGAATATGTGGGAGCCAATATGAGCATCCAGGTTCCGCTATTGGTTATTGACCGGAGACGTGTCTCGGTCATGTCTACATAGTTCTCGAACCCGTAGGGTCCGCACGCTTAACGTTACGATGACAATTTTATTATGAGTTTATGTGTTTTGATTTGCCGAAGGTTGTTTGGAGTCCCGGATGTGATCACGGACATGACGAGGAGTCTCTAAATGGTCGAGACAGGAAGATTGATATATTGGACGACTATATTCGGACAATGGAAGTGTTCCGGAGAAGTTTCGGATAAAACCGGAGTGCCGGAGGGTTATCGGAACCCCCGGGGGAACTAATGGGCCTCGATGGGCCTTAGTGGAGAGAGAGAGAGAGAGAGTACCGGCCAGGGAGGGCCGCACGCCCCTCCCCCTGTGGTCCGAATTGGACTAGGAGAGGGGGGGGGGGCGCCCCCCTTTCCTTCTCCCTCTCCCTCTCCTTCCTTCCCCCTCTCTCCCTTTAGGTGGAAACCTACTAGGACTTGGAGTCCGAGTAAGATTCCCCTCTTAGGGGCGCGCCATAGAGGGTCGGGCCGCCTCCCCTTGCTCCTTTATATACTGAGGCGGGGGCACCCCAAAGACACAACAATTGATCTGCTTGATCTCTTAGCCGTGCGGTGCCCCCTCCACCATAGTCCACCTCGACAATCAGTAGCAGTGCTTAGGCGAAGCCTGCGCCGGTAGAACATCAACATCGCCACGACGCCGTGGTCGATTTAAACTCTCCCTCAACACTCGGCTAGATCGGAGTTCGAGGGACATCATCCGGCTGAACATGTGCTGAATTCGGAGGTGCCGTGCGTTTGGTACTTGATCGGTCGGATCGTGAAGACGTACGACTACATGAACCACATTGTGCTAACACTTCCGCTTTCGGTCTACGAGGGTACGTAGACGACACTCTCCCCTCTCATTGCTATGCATCACCATGATCTTGCGTGTGCGTGGGAATTTTTTTGAAATTACTACGTTCCCCAACAGTGGTATCAGAGCCTGGTTTTATGCGTTGATGTTATATGCACGAGTAGAAAACAAGTGAGTTGTGGGTGATATAAGTCATACTGCTTACCAGAATGTCATACTTTGGTTCGGCGGTATTGTTGGATGAAGCGCCCCGGACCGATATTACGCGTACGCTTACGCGAGACTGGTTCTACCGACGTGCTTTGCACACAGGTGGCTGGCGGGTGTCAGTTTCTCCAACTTTAGTTGAACCGAGTGTGGCTACGCCCGGTCCTTGCGAAGGTTAAAACATCACCAACTTGACAAACTATCGTTGTGGTTTTGATGCGTATGTAAGAACGGTTCTTGCTAAGCCTATAGCAGCCACGTAAAACTTGCAACAACAAAGTAGAGGACGTCTAACTTGTTTTTGCAGGGCATGTTGTGATGTGATATGGTCAAGACGTGATGCTATATTTTATTGTGTGGATGATCATGTTTTGTAACCGAGTTATCGGCAATCGGTGGAGCCATATGGTTGTCGCTTTATTGTATGCAATGCAATCGCCCTGTAATGCTTTACTTTATTACTAAGCGGTAGCGATAGTCGTAGAAGCATAAGATTGGCGAGACGACAACGATGCTACGATGGAGATCAAGGTGTCGCGCCGGTGACGATGGTGATCATGACGGTGCTTCGGAGATGGAGATCAAAAGCACAAGATGATGATGGCCATATCATATCACTTATATTGATTGCATGTGATGTTTATCTTTTATGCATCATATCTTGCTTTGATTGACGGTAGCATTATAAGATGATCTCTCACTAAATTTCAAGATAAAAGTGTTCTCCACGAGTATGCACCGTTGCCAAAGTTCGTCGTGCCTGGACACCACGTGATGATCGGGTGTGATAAGCTCTACGTCCATCTACAACGGTGCAAGCCAGTTTTGCACACGCAGAATACTCGGGTTAAACTTGACAAGCCTAGCATATGCGTATATGGCCTCGGAACACCGAGATCGAAAGGTCGAGCGTGAATCATATAGTAGATATGATCAACATAGTGATGTTCACCATTGAAAACTACTCCATTTCACGTGATGATCGGTTATGGTTCAGTTGATTTGGATCACGTGATCACTTAGATGATTACAGGGATGTCTATCTAAGTGGGAGTTCTTAAGTAATATGATTAATTGAACTTAAATTTATCATGAACTTAGTACCTGATAGTATCTTGCTTGTCTATGTTTGATTGTAGATAGATGGCCCGTCTTGTTGTTCCGTTGAATTTTAATGCGTTCCTTGAGAAAGCAAAGTTGAAAGATGATGGTAGCAATTACACGGACTGGGTCCGTAACTTGAGGATTATCCTCATTGCTGCATAGAAGAATTACGTCCTGGAAGCACCGCTGGGTGCTAGGCCTGCTGCAGGAGCAACACCAGATGTTATGAACGTCTGGCAGAGCAAAGCTGATGACTACTCGATAGTTCAGTGTGCCATGCTTTACGGCTTAGAACCGGGGCTTCAACGACGTTTTGAACGTCATGGAGCATATGAGATGTTCCAGGAGTTGAAGTTAATATTTCAAGCAAATGCCCGGATTGAGAGATATGAAGTCTCCAATAAGTTCTATAGCTGCAAGATGGAGGAGAATAGTTATGTCAGTGAGCATATACTCAAGATGTCTGGGTATAATACTCACTTTATTCAACTGGGAGTTAATCTTCCGGATGATAGCGTCATTCACAGAATTCTTCAATCACTGCCACCAAGCTACAAGAGCTTTGTGATGAACTATAACATGCAAGGGATGGATAAGACAATTCCCGAGCTCTTCGTAATGCTAAAAGTTACGGAGGTAGAAATCTAGAAGGAGCATCAAGTGTTGATGGTCAACAAGACCACTAGTTTCAAGAAAAGGGGCAAAGGGAAGAAGAAGGGGAACATCAAGAAGAACAGCAAGCAAGTTGCCGCTCAGGAGAAGAAACCCAGGCCCGGACCTAAGCCTGAAATTGAGTGCTTCTACTGCAAGCAGACTGGTTACTAGAAGCGGAACTGCCCCAAGTATTTGGCGGATAAGAAGGATGGCAAGGTGAACAAAGGTATATGTGGTATACATGTTATTGATGTGTACCTTACTAGAGCTCGCAGTAGCACCTGGGTATTTGATATGGTTCTGTTGCTAATATTTGCAACTCGGAATAGGGACTACGGATTAAGCGAACATTGGCCAAGGACGAGGTGATGATACGCGTGGGAAATGGTTCCAAAGTCGATGTGATCGCGGTCGGCACGCTACCTCTACATCTACCTTCGGGATTAGTTTTAGACCTAAATAATTGTTATTTGGTGCCATCGTTGAGCATGAACATTATATCTGGATCTTGTTTGATGCGAGACGGTTATTCATTTAAATCGAGAGAATAATGGTTGTTCTATTTATATGAGTAATATCTTTTATGGTCATGCACCCTTGAAGAGTGGTCTATTTTGATGAATCTCGATAGTAGTGATACACATATTCATAATGTCAAGCCAAAAGATGCAGAGTTGATAATGATAGTGCAACTTATTTGTGGTAATCGCCGCTTAGGTCATATCGGTGTAAAACGCATGAAGAAACTCCATACTGATGGACTTTTGGAACCACTTGATTATGAATCACTTGGAACTTGTGAACTGTGCCTCATGGGCAAGATGACTAAAACGCCGTTCTCCGGTACTATGGAGAGAGCAACAGATTTGTTAGAAATCATACATACAGATGTATGTGGTCCAATGAATGTTGAAGCTCGTGGCGGATATCGTTATTTTCTCACCTTCACAGATGATTTAAGCGGATATGGGTATATCTACTTAATGAAGCATAAGTCTGAAACATTTGAAAAGTTCAAAGAATTTCAGAGTGAAGTTGAAAATCATCATAACAAGAAAATAAAGTTTCTACGATCTGATCGTGGAGGAGAATATTTGAGTTACGAGTTTGGTCTACATTTGAAACAATGTGGAATAGTTTCACAACTCATGCCACCCGGAACACCACAGCGTAATGGTGTGTCCGAACGTCAGAATCGTGCTTTACTAGATATGGTGCGATCTATGATGTCTCTTCTTGATTTACCGCTATCGTTTTGGGGTTATGCTTTAGTGACGGCCGCATTCACGTTAAATAGGGCACCATCGAAATCCGTTGAGACGACGCCTTATGAACTGTGGTTTGGCAAGAAACCAAAGTTGTCGTTTCTTAAAGTTTGGGGCTGCGATGCTTATGTGAAAAAGCTTCAACCTGATAAGATTGAATCCAAATTGGAGAAATGTGTCTTCATAGGATACCCAAAGGAGACTGTTGGGTACACCTTCTATCACAGATCCGAAAGCAAGACATTCGTTGCTAAGAATGGATCCTTTCTAGAGAAGGAGTTTCTCTCGAAAGAAGTGAGTGGGAGGAAAGTAGAACTTGATGAGGTAACTGTACCAGCTCCCTTATTGGAAAGTAGTTCATCACAGAAACCGATTTCTGTGACACCTACACCAATTAGTGAGGAAGTTAATGATGATGATCATGGAACTTCAGATCAAGTTATTACTGAACCTCGTAGATCAACCAGATTAACGTCTGCACCAGAATGGTACGATAATCCTGTTATGGAAGTCATGCTACTAGATCATGATGAACCTACGAACTATGAGGAAGCGATGGTGAGCCCAGATTCCACAAAATGGCTTGAAGCCATGAAATCTGAGATGGGATCCATGTATGAGAACGAAGTGTGGACTTTGGTTGACTTGCCCGATGATCGGCAAGCAATAGAGAATAAATGGATCTTCAAGAAGAAGACTGACGCTGACGGTAATGTTACTGTCTACAAAGCTCGACTTGTTGCAAAAGTTTTTCAACAAGTTCAAGGGGTTGACTACGATGAGACCTTCTCACCTGTAGCGATGCTTAAGTCTGTCCGAATCATGTTAGCGATTGCCACATTTTATGATTATGAAATATGGAAAATCAATGTCAAAACTGCATTCCTGAATGGATTTCTGGAAGAAGAGTTGTATATGATGCAACCAGAAGGTTTTGTCGATCCTAAAGGAGCTAATAAAGTGTGCAAGCTCCAGCGATCCATTTATGGACTGGTGCAAGCCTCTCGGAGTTGGAATAAACGCTTTGATAGTGTGATCAAAGCATATGGTTTTATACAGACTTTTGGAGAAACCTGTACTTACAAGAAAGTGAGTGGGAGCTCTGTAGCATTTCCGATATTATATGTGGATGACATATTACTGATTGGAAATGATATAGAATTCTGGATAGCATAAAAGGATACTTGAATAAGAGTTTTTCAATGAAAGACCTTGGTGAAGCTGCTTACATATTGGGCATTAAGATCTATAGAGATAGATCAAGACGCTTAATTGGACTTTCACAAAGCACATACCTTGACAAAGTTTTGAAGAAGTTCAAAATGGATCAAGGAAAGAAAGGGTTCTTGCCTGTGTTACAAGGTGTGAAGTTGAGTAAGACTCAATGCCCACCACCGCAGAAGATAGAGAGAAAATGAAAGATGTTCCCTATGCTTCACCATAGGCTCTATCATGTATGCAATGTTGTGTACCAGACCTAATGTGTGCCTTGCTATAAGTCCGGCGGGGAGGTACCAAAGTAATCCAGGAGTGTATCACTGGACAGCGGTCAAGAACATCCTGAAGTACCTGAAAAGGACTAATGATATGTTTATCTTTTATGGAGGTGACAAAGAGCTCATCGTAAATGGTTGCGTTGATGCAAGCTTTGACACTGATCCGCCGATTCTAAATCGCAAAACCGGATACGTGTTTACATTGAACGGTGGAGCCATGGGTTGGTGCAGTTCTAAACAAAGCGCCGTGGTGGGATCTACGTGTGAAGCGGAGTACATAGTCGCTTCAAAGCAGACAAATGAAGGTGTGCGGATGAAGGAGTTCATTTCCGATCTAGGTGTCATACCTAGTGCATCGGGACCAATGAAGATCTTACGTGACAATCTTGGTGCAATTGCCTTGGCAAAGGAATCCAGGTTTCACAAGAGGACCAAGCACATCAAGAGACGCTTCAATTCCATCCGGGACCAAGTCCAGGTGGGAGACATAGAGATTTGCAAAATACACACGGATCTGAATATTGCAGACCCGTTGACTAAGCCTCTTCCACGAGCAAAACATGATCAGCACCAAGACTCCATGGGTGTTAGATCATTACTGTGTAATCTAGATTATTGACTCTAGTGCAAGTGGGAGACTGAAGGAAATATTCCCTAGAGGCAATAATAAAGTTATTATTTATTTCCTCATATCATGATAAATTTATTCATGCTAGAATTGTATTAACCGGAAACATGATACATGTGTGAATACATAGACAAACTTAATGTCACTAGTATGTCTCTACTTGACTAGCTCATTGATCAAAGATGGTTATGTTTCCTAACCATAGACATGTGTTGTCATTTGATTAATGGGATCACATCATTAGGAGAATGATGTGATTGACTTGACCCATTCCGTTAGCTTAGCACTTGATCGTTTAGTATTTTGCTATTGCTTTCTTCATGACTTATACAAGTTCCTATAACTATGAGATTATGCAACTCCCGTTTACCGGAGGAACACTTTGTGTGCTACCAAATGTCACAACGAATCGGGTGATTATAAAGGAGCTCTCTGGTGTCTCCAAAGGTACATGTTGGGTTGGCGTATTTTGAGATTAGGTTTTGTCACTCCGATTGTCAGAGAGGTATCTCTGGGCCCTCTCGGTAATGCACATCACTATAAGCCTTGCAAGCAATGTAACTAATGTGTTAGTTACGGAATGATGCATTGCGTAACGAGTAAAGAGACTTGTCGGTAACGAGATTGAACTAGGTATTGAGATACCGATGATCGAATCACGGGCAAGTAACATACCGATGACAAAGGGAACAACGTATGTTGTTATGCGGTCTGACCGAGAAAAGATCTTCGTAGAATATGTGGGAGCCAATATGAGCATCCAGGTTCCGGTATTGGTTATTGACCGGAGACGTGTCTCGGTCATGTCTACATAGTTCTCGAACCCGTAGGGTCCGCACGCTTAACGTTACGATGACAGTTCTATTATGAGTTTATGTGTTTTGATGTACCGAAGGTTGTTCGGAGTCCCGGATGTGATCACGGACATGACGAGGAGTCTCGAAATGGTCGAGACATGAAGATTGATATATTGGACAACTATATTCGGACACCGGAAGTGTTCCGGAGAAGTTTCGGATAAAACCGAAGTGCCGGAGGGTTATCGGAACCCCCGGGGGAACTAATGAGCCTCGATGGGCCTTAGTGGAGAGAGAAAGGGGCGGCCAGGGAGGGCCGCGCGCCCCCTCCCCCTCTGGTCCGAATTGGACTAGGAGAGGGGGGGGGCGCCCCCCTCTCCTTCTCCTCTCCCTCTCCTTCCTTCCCCCTCTCTCCCTTTAGGTGGAAACCTACTAGGACTTGGAGTCCTAGTAAGATTCCCCTCTTGGGGGCGCGCCATAGAGGGCCGGCCGGCCTCCCCCTTGCTCCTTTATATACGGGGGCAGGGGGCACCCCAAAGACACAACAATTGATCTGTTTGATCTCTTAGCCGTGTGCGGTGCCCCCCTCCACCATAGTCCACCTCGATAATACTGTAGCAGTGCTTAGGTGTAGCCCTGCGTCGGTAGAACATCAACATCTTCACCACGCCGTCGTGCTGACGAAACTCTCCCTCAACACTCGGCTGGATCGGAGTTCGAGGGACGTCATCGGGCTGAACATGTGCTGAACTCGGAGGTGCCGTGCGGTCAGTACTTGATCGGTCGGATCGTGAAGACGTACGACTACATCGACCGCATTGTGCTAACGCTCCCGCTTTCGGTCTATGAGGGTACGTAGACGACACTCTCCCCTCTCATTGCTATGCATCACCATGATCTTGCGTGTGCATAGGAATTTTTTTGAAATTACTACCTTCCCCAACATCCACGAGGCAGGAGGGCGCGCCCCAGGGGGGTGGGCGTGCCCCCACCCTCGTTGGCCCCTCGCAGCTCCACCGACCTACTTCTTTCGCCTATATGTACTCATATACCTTGAAAACATCCAGGAGCACCACGAGACCCTATTTCCACTGCCGCAACCTTCTGTACCCGTGAGATCCCTTCTTGGGGCCTTTTTCGGTGCTCCGCCAGAGGGGGAATCGATCACGGAGGGCTTCTACATAAACACCATAGCCTCTCCGATGATGTGTGAGTAGTTTACCACAGACCTTCGGGTCCATAGTTATTAGCTAGATGGCTTCTTCTCTCTCTTTGGATCTCAATAGAAAGTTCTCCTCGATCTTCTTGGAGATCTATTCGATGTAATACTTTTTGCGGTGTGTTTGTCGAGATCCGATGAATTGTGGCTTTATGATCAAGATTATCTATGAACAATATTTTATTCTTCTCTGAATTCTTATATGCATGATTTGATATCTTTGCAAGTCTCTTCGAATTATCATTTTTGTTTGGCCTACTAGATTGATCTTTCTTGCAATGGGAGAAGTGCTTAGCTTTGGGTTCAATCTTGCGGTGTCCTTTCCGATGTGATGGGGGCAGCAAGGCACGTATTGTATTGTTGCCATCGAGGATAAAAAGATGGGGTTTATATCATATTGCTTGAGATCTTGCCTAATGCGTTACTCTGTTCTTATGAACTTAATACTCTAGATGCATGCTGGATAGCGGTCGATGTGTGGAGTAATAGTAGTAGATGCAGAATCGTTTCAGTCTACTTGACACGGGCGTGATGCCTATATACATGATCATGCCTAGATATTCTCATAACTATGCGCTTTTCTATCAATTGCTCGGCAGTAATTTGTTCACCCACCGTAAAATATGCTATCTTGAGAGAAGCCACTAGTGAAACCTATGGCCCCCGGGTCTATTTTCTATCATATTAATCTCCCGCCAACGTGCTATTTCTGTCACCGTTTATTTTGCAATCTTTACTTTTCAATCTATACAACAAAAATACCAAAAATATTTTATCTTATTATCTTTATCAGATCTCACTTTTGCAAGTGCCGTGAAGGGATTGACAACCCCTTTATCGCGTTGGTTGCAAGGTTCTTAATTGTTTGTGCAGGTACTAGGGATTTGCGCGTAGTGTCCTACTAGATTGATACCTTGGTTCTCAAAAACTGAGGGAAAGACTTACGCTACTTTGCTGCATCACCCTTTCCTCTTCAAGGGAAAACCAACGCATGCTCAACAGGTAGCAGTGCCCGCAACTAATCCACCCATATGTGTATTAAAGTAGCCACCTTAAGTTTCCCTTAGTTAATAACTCTCACATCTTGCATGAATCTCACAAACCAATCCCCGTCTACGAGCATGGCTAAGCAATATGAGCATAACGTATATTCCCGGGGTGATCAAAGGTAATAGGTTCCTACCTCATAAACTACATGGCAATAACCACATGATCCCAAACCTACTCATGCAATGTTTGAGGGTTGAAACTGAGGCATAAAAACTGTATAATAAAGGGATATGATCAAAGTGTAACTTGCCTTGCTGACGATCGGAAAACCCTAAAGATTCGTAGTAGCAAGCTTCACATTCCAGATATTCTATCGTAGACAAACAATACCATACATAAGCATTCAAGCATAAGATGCAAATGTAAAACCAAATAAAAAGATATAAACAAGAAATTTCAAGTGAAGAGCTTCGATTTGCAAAAAGATTCAATCAAATCGGAGTTACGAAACTCAAGTTACGATCAAAAGAAGTTCAAATTAAATTCTGTTTGAAACCAAATTTTAAAATTTCAAAAACATGTTTAAGTTTATTATCTGAACAAAGGGGATCGTAACGAAGAAATTGGCGTTGGTTTCGTTCGATTTGGATAAACGAGCAAAAAGTTATGAGGTTTTAAAGATCAGAGACTAATTACGTACAGGTCCCCAGCCGAAAAATAACAGAAAAAGAAAATCTGACTAACGAACGTTCGCTACAGAAACCTAACGAACAAAAGTCGTTCGCTACCGAAGACTAACGGACGAATGTCCGCTAAATAAACTAACCTAAATAATAAACCGGATTAAAATGAAAAACCAAAAAAAATCGGATCAGGTCGGCGGTTTATACCGGTTCATCGTCGTGAGAAAAACCGGCGTGGCCAGCGGCTCCGGCGAGTCTGCTGACCATGGCGGGGTGGTGCGGTGGCGGCAATGGCGCCAGTGGCTTGAGGCGCAGATTTGAGGAGAGGGGGAGGCCTCACCTTTTAAAAGCGAAGGGGAGGCGGCGGCTTAGGAAGAGGCGGCCGGAGGCGGTGGCGTCGGACTCCTCCAGAGTCCGGCTAGGGTCTTGAGACCAGGCGAGGCGGTGGTCTTCTTTGGGCTTTGGCTACATTTGGTCAAAGTTTATTTTTTAAATAACGCCGTCAAGAAAAATCCAAATAAAATAAAATAAAGTTCCAAAAATTCCAGAAATAATTTTCTCCATCCTCTCCTAATATTTGGGACAATGTGAACATTTTTCTGGACTAAATGCATTTTTTTAAAAATGCATCTTTTCCCTAATTTAATAAAATGCAACCGAATAAAATTGCAATAAAACTCAAATAAAATATATTGTTTTTTCAAAATTAAATTTCCAATATTTCCTAGCTATTTTGAAGAAGTCATATTATCTTCTCTCATTATTTTATTTATTTTGAAATAATTGGAAAAATAATTTCGAATAAAATCACTCTGATCCAATTTGCCAATTTTGAAAAATTCAAAAATGGCTTTTTGTTAAGCCTCCAACTCTCTCAATTGGTCCTTGAGTTGCTTAAGGTTTCTAGGATAAAAAATTAAAAATATAAAACAAATTCAAAAATGCACAAATCATGAATGCATATGATGATCTAATGAATAAAATCCAAACTGAAAATTGGGATGTTACATAAGTACTCAAAAAGGTGAGTTGTCTTAGTTGGTTAGTGGAGTTTATACTGAACGAGGATGTCACGAGTTGGAATCACATCACACGTACCCTGTTTTGAAAATCAACAAAAAAAGAAAAAAAAAAGAAAAATAGGCCGCCCCAGCACAGGGGAGGGGGTGCGCCGAGTTGCGGATAACACATTAACGGGGGCAGAAGGCACCAAATAGGAGTTGCGACAGTCGCACCTCATTTTAGGAGCACTATAATATGCCGCGCCCGTGACCGATTTTGTGTGTATTTCATCGAAATAAGCAAGAAAAAACCAATATGTTTATATTTTTGTATTTCTTTTGAAATATTGTTCACGTGAATGCATAGTACTGATTTACTATTTTCACTGTTTCGATTTATTCGGGTGTATTGTTCTGGGTTACAATTCAGGTACGGTTTCGGTTTATGATTTGGGTGGATTAATGTTTTCGGTTTATTTTGGTATTGCTTCGTTTCACTGGTTTTACTGTTTCGGGTCGAGGGAGGAGGAGTCCCAGGTTTTTTGAATTTTTTAATATTCCTTTTGGATAACTGTTCACGTGAATGCATAGTGTTGTTTTACTTTCTTTTAGTTGTTCCGGTTTATTCGGGTGTATTGTTCTGGTTTAAAATTTGGTTAATATTTCGGTTTTATGGTTCGTGTGGGTTGATGTTTTCGGTTTATTTAGGTGTTGTTCTGTTTTATTGGTATTACTGCTCCGGGTTATTCGGGGTTGTTGTTTCGGTTTATTTGGGCTATTGTTTTGGTTAGTTGTCTTTAATTTATTTGGATAATGTCCCGTTTTTTCTTTGGGTATTTTTAATTGGACTTGCAACTGTTGTTGTGTTATAAAAATGAGCAGTAATCAGTCAAGAACTTATTATCCTCACAGATTACTGTTCATGCAAATATACAGTTCGAGCCTACCGTTTTTGTGCCCTGGCAGCACTGTCGTCGGAAAGGATCGGAAGATGATTGAGGCGGATGTGCATCGGTACGCAGGTGTTGAGAAATGATTTATGGAAAATTCAAAATCCTAACTCTCTATATAAGGGCGCGGGGATGGAGGAGGGGCAGAAAATTATGTGTATAAAATATCCTAGTTTATTTTTTAAAATATATGTTTATTTTTCTTCGGTGAAAACTAAAAAAAGTTGGAAGACAAAAATGTAAGGTTGTGAAAATGAATGGTAATATTAAAAAAATCAAAAAAAGGAGAAAAAGAGAATCCTTCCCGCTTTAGTATATGGACTGATATATCGTCTATAGCAATCCCGATCAGTAAATGGGCCAGGTCCAGTATGCAGTAACAAACTCGCTCACATACCTTTCTTTGCACGGTACGCTCACGTATGGTCTTTATTTATTTTTGAGAAAACGCTCATGTATGGGGTTAGCTTTTTTTTTTCTAGCCTTTTGCTTTGCCTAAATGAACATACGAGATTGCCTCATGTAAGGGTATGCTTGTTTTATTTCCTACCTTTTGCTTGCTGCTTTTTATATGGATTTTCGACATTTCTAAAATCAACACATATTTGAAAAAAATGTGAATTTAGAAATGTTCACTAAGTTCAGAATTCGTTCAGTAATTTGTAAATATATTCATGAGTTGAAAGAATGTTGAAAAATTTATTAAAAAATAAACAAATAAAAAAGTCCACAATTTCTGAAGAATGTCTATGTATTCGGAAAAGGTTCTTGAATTTAAAAAATGTATACATTTTCTTTCATGAATTCACATTCAAAAAAAAGTTCACGGATAACAATTGTTCACAAATTTCATAAAAGGTCACAGATCCAAAAAATGTTCACGGATTCGTAAAATGTTTGTGAATTTAATTTTTTTGTGATTTTGAAAAAATGTTTGTGATTTCAAATTTTGTTAATTAGTTGAGAGATCAAGATGGATTCGAATAAATGCTCATGAATTCAAAAATTGCTCATGAATTCAAAAAAATGTTTAGGAACTAAAAAATGTAACGAATGGAAGAATTATTCACCAACTAAAAAAAGCTTATGGATCAAAATAATGTGCACAGATTCCATAAATGTTCATTAATTTTAAAACTGGCCGTGGACTCAAAATTTATCGTAAATTCAGAAAAATTGTCATTGATTTGAAAAATGGTTCATGACTTCAAAGATTGTTCACAAATTCAGAAAAGGTTCAAGATCCATTTTTTTTGCAAATTTAAAAACTGGTCACAAATTCAAAATTCATGAATTCCAAAAATATTCATGAATTCGAAAAAATGTTCATGCATTTTAGACAATGTTTGAAATTCGAAAAATGTTCATGAAAACCCAAACAAAGTTCACGAAAATGAAGAAAAAAAACTGTAGAAATAAACAGATAAATGAACAGTGTAAAACAGAAAAGAAGAAAAAATAGGAGAAAAGGAAAAATCAGTGAAAAAAAGGAAAAACCAGAACCGAAAGGAAAACTACTGAAAGAAAAAACGGAAAAAAACACACAAAGAAAGCCGAAAACCCAATAAAACAAAAATAAGCGAAAAAAATCATGAATTTGAAAAGAAAACCAGGAAATTTGAAATGGAAAACATAAAAATGAGCAAAAAAATCGAAGAAAACAAAGAATTAAAAAGTCGGTCCGAAGCTTCAAGAAGCATAGAAAACTGGTTTAAGAAAACACATACGGAAAAACGAAAAAGGCAGTTGCATAAACACAGAGAAAGAAATTGTCTGTCCTAAGTGGATCATGTTGTGACGCCCGGATAATTAAGCTACAGTGATGCCACGCTAATGGTGCCACGTGACCACGGTTACTGCTGCTAATCTATCGTTAGATCAAAACCGGTTCAAAATTCAAATTCAAAGTTTGGTAAATAATAAAAGTTTTCAAACATTAAAATAAAAATGTTCGGTTTGTACTAAATATTACATATATAAATATGGTGTAGTAAATACATTTATATAAAATGCCTAAATGATTTAAAGTGATTTAAAACAGAAAAGTAAATAAATAAAAGAAAATACAAAAGAGAAACACTAAACTAACAAAAAAAGAAACAAAAAGGAAAGCACCCCCCACTAGGCCATGACCCAGCAGGCCTCCAGGCCGCCCGGCCGGCCCACCAAGCCCAACCGGCCACCCCCACTCCCTTATCCCCTCTCGCGCGAAACCCTAACCCCCACTATTCCCACTCGCCCCCACTCCCTCACCCTCGTCCCACTCCTTTGCCTCCCTCTCCCCGATCCAGATCGGATCGGGGCAATCGGGGCCCGATCCCGTCGCCCCATCGCCGACCCCCGACGCCAACGTTCGTTGTCTCCGCCCTTACCTCGTCGGACGCCTCCTCATCTCCTCCCCGACGGCCTCCTCCTCGCCTTGATGCCAACGCCGCGTCGCCGCCGCTCAGGGCCCCGTTGTCGGAGACACCTCGCCGGACGCCATCGCCTCCGTTCACCCCGCCGCCGGACCTCGTCACCCCGCCACACGTCGTCCCCGTCATCCTCCATGATCACCGCTGCCTAGTCCCCTATGACCCCCGTGAGCTCACCCTCTCATCCTCTCTTCCTCGCGCGCACACGCTCACGACCATGGCCTCCTCCCCGCGGCTCCGATGCCGCCACCGTGACCCTGTTGATGCCCCCTCACGTCGTCTCGCGCCTGCGACCTCCCTGCCGCAGCGAGCACCGTCAACCGCGCTCCCCACTCCTGCACGCCGCGGCACGCAACCGTCACCGCTGCTGTTTCCTGCCTCCGCTCGCGCTGCCGCCGACCCCATTCGCTCCCGGCTGCCTCGTCACCCCACACCTCGCCGCAAGGGCACTTGTCGGGGCCGCACCCATGCAGACCTCTCTGCCAGCGCCCCATGAGGCCACGACCTCGCCAGTGCCCCAGCTCCGCCTCTGCCAGCGCCATCGGCCGTCGCCAGGCGGCCGGCCGCTGTCGGTGCCTGCATTCGGGCGGCGCCCAGCGCTCAGCGCCCATTAGCACCCATGCCCGCTAAGGCCCACTGGCCCTATGACAAGCAGGCCCACCCAGAACGTTATTAAAAAAAGGATTTTAAAAAATAATAAAATAAAAATAATTTAATTAAATAATTAATTAAGTAATTAAAAAAATTAATTAACTTATTTAATCCTGTTTAATTAACCTAATTGTCTAATTAACTTAATTAACTATTGTTAATTAACTAAACAGTCAATGACATGCGGGACCCACACGTCAGTTCAACCCAGTCAACGCCCTGTTGACTGCTGACATCATGTTGATGTCAGCAAACACTACTCTCGATAATGTTGATTTTAAATAATTAAATAAATCCTGAAAATGATTTAATTCTTTTAAAATTTATATAAAATAAACCGTAGCTCGGATGGAAAAAAATTGTACATGAAAGTTGCTCAGAACGACGAGATGAATCCGAATACACAGCTCGTTCGTCCGCCACACCTCCCTAGCATAGCAAACTCGCAACTTTCCCCCTCTGGTTCATCTGTCCAAAAATGCGAAACACCGCGAATACTTTCCCGGATGTTTCCCACTTCGCCGGTATCACCTACTACCGCGTTAGGGCACACCTAGCACCGTGCATTGTCATGTCATGCTTCATCACGCATATGTTTGCATTATATTTATTGTTTCTCCCCCTTCTCTCGCTAGACACCGAGACCGACGCCGCTGCTACCCAATACGACTACGGTGTTGACGACCCCTCCTTCTCTACCGAGCTTCTGGTAAGCCCCCCCCTTGATCACCGGATATTGCCTATTCCTTCTCTATATTGCTTGCATTAGAGTAGTGTAGCATATTCTTGCTTTTGGTTAATCCTATTACGATGCATAGCTTTGTCATTGTTGCTCTTGATGTTACCTTTACGCAATCCTAAATACTTAGTATAGGATGCTAGTTTTCCATCAGTGGCCCTACATTCTTGTCCGTCTGCCATGCTATACTATCGGGCCGTGATCACTAGGGAGGTGATCACGGGTATATATTATATACTTTATATACATGACACATGCGGTGACTAAAGTCGGGTCAGCTTGTTGAGTACCCGCAAGTGATTCCGATGGAGGGTTTGAAAGGACGGTGGCTCCATCCCGGTAGAGGTGGGTGCAGGTTCCAGCGGCCCCCGATTGTTACTTTGTGGTGGAGCGACAGGGCAGGTTGAGACCACCTAGGAGAGAGGTGGGCCTGGCCCTGGTCGGCGTCCGCGGATACTTAAAAATAACACGCTTAACGAGTTTTGGGTATTTGATCTGAGTCTGGCCATTTGGTTTATATGCACTAACCAACTACACGGGAAAGATATGGGCACTCGACGTCGTGGTATCAGCCGAAGCCTTCATGACGTCAACGACTGAGCGGCGCGCGCCGGGTTGGACCGCGTAACGCAACTTCCTTTGAAATGGAGGTTGCTAGGTCTGCTCTCCGGCCGCCCACGCAACATGCAGGTGTGCAATGGGCGATGGGCCCAGACCCCTGCGCGCATAGGATTCAGATCGACGTGCTGACCTCTCTGTTGTGCCTAGGTAGGGCTGCGACGTGTTGATCTTCCGAGGCCGGGCATGACCCAGGAAAGTGTGTCCGGCCAAATGGGATCGAGCGTGTTGGGTTATGTGGTGCACCCCTGCAGGGAAGTTTATCTATTCGAATAGCCGTGATCTTGATGTGACGACTTGGAGTTGTACCTTGACCTTATGACAACTAGAACCGGATACTTAATAAAACACACCCTTCCAAGTGCCAGATATAACTCGGTGATCGCTCTCTAACAGGGCGACGAGGAGGGGATCGTCGGGTAGGTTTATGCTATGCGATGCTAGTTGGTGAACTTACCATCTACTCTCTTCTACATGCTGCAAGATGGAGGTGGCCTGAAGAGAAGTCTTCGACATGATTAGCTATCCCCCTCTTATTCTGGCGTTCTGCAGTTCAGTCCACCGATATGGCCTTTTACACATATACCCATGCATATGTAGTGTAGCTCCTTGCTTGCGAGTACTTTGGATGAGTACTCACGGTTGCTTTTCTCCCTCTTTCCCCCCTGTCCCTTCTACCTGGTTGTCGCAACCAGATGCCGGAGCCCAGGAGCCAGACGCCACTGTCAACGACGACTCCTACTACACTGGAGGTGCCTACTACTACGTGAAGGCCGCTGACGACGACCAAGATTAGTTTAGGAGGACCCCAGGCAGGAGGCCTGCGCCTCTTTCGATCTATATCCCAGTTTATGCTAGCCTTCTTAAGGCAAACTTGTTTAACTTATGTCTATACTCAGATATTGTTGCTTCCGCTGACTCGTTTATGATCGAGTACTTGTATTCGAGCCCTCGAGGCCCCTGGCTTGTATTATGATGCTTGTATGACTTATTTATGTTTTAGAGTTGTGTTGTGATATCTTCCCGTGAGTCCCTGATCTCGACCGTACACGTTTGCGTGCATGATTAGTGTACGATTGAATCGGGGGCGTCACAAGTTGGTATCAGAGCCAACTGCCTGTAGGAATCCCCCTTCCACACTCCTTGGCCGAAGTCGAGTCTAGATATTACGAAACTTTTAATAACATGGCTGTGTGGCCCATGGGCCCACGTCGCCATTGGGTGGTATTAGGATCTTTTACTCCTTGATCTTTACTCTGGGACTCTGAGCTCTCTTCTATTCAGGTTAAAAGATTTTGCTAAAAGCAAAACTAACTTTAGGTTCTCGAAAATACTTTCTCCCGGAGAGCTCCTCACTTCAGATGATCGCCTGATGCACTAGAAGATTCCGAAGTTACTGTACGGTGTTCTCTCAAGTCTTTGTGACATCGCATTAGCGATTTCCTTCCACCGTCAACCCTTATGAAAACTGCATACACTTGCCATTCATACAATCATTCCCCATTGATCTTGTTATTACAAGATGTCCCGAAATACTCTCTGTTGTCCCGAGAATCCTTTGAGCTTACTGCCTTGCAGTTCTTTACCACATGAATACCCCTACGAATAAATCCTCGCACTTGTCGAGTATCCGCTCATCCCCAGTTGATCATGTGTTTCACAAAAGTCTTCAAAATACCATTCGATCTTCCGAAAATCCTCAGGAGCCTTTTGCTCTTGAAATTCTTGCTTACTTGCATTATGATTAATCCCATAAGTCTAGTAATCTTATTGACATCCTTTGTCATTCTCATATTGAGTCTATTGATTCAATATGTTGCGGTTGCTCGCAATCCTCAACCGAATCGTAGAATTCACCCTTCTGGCTCAGACGCCAATTTTAAACATGAGATGGTTCTCGCCGAATCAAATTGCCATCGGTTCCATACCTAAGCCTATTCAACTTATCCATCTTTGATCAGACCGTTTGCTTCTGATCTCTTGATTTGGAAAACATAATTCCTTTGCATTTGATTGAATTAGTCGGTTGTTTCTATAATTTGATCTCCTTGCATTGTATCTTCCTCTGATTGAGTACCGATGCTCACATCAGATCCCTTGAGGACCACCGGATCCTTTGTGGGATTTTATCCGATAACGTCCTTCATATCCAATCACTTTGGAAGTTCTTTCTCCATTGGTAAAACCTATCCTCTGATTGGCCAACCATGCTCTGCTTTCGAGCTTGTGTTATTTACTCCTGAAGTTTGTGGTATATGTTCCTAAGAGACCCTGATGGGTTGAACCTATGCCTTTTCTAATCTGTGGGAACCCGGAAACTACTACGGGTCATACTCTACTGTTGTTATGTCAGATAAAATTTCAACACAACTTCGATGAAGGCGAGAAGTGAATGAAAGGTTATGCATTAGAGAAGTGGGAGTCGACCTTGAACTTTGTGTTCATGCCCATGGACACGATGTAGATCCTATCATAAAAACTTCTTGTAATAATAATTGTTTCCTTGATATAATATCATATGGTATATGAGAATTGACCCCTTTGCAATCGTGGTTCCGGGCATGTTCTCCTTTAAATACCATTTCTCGGAAAAGTTGAAGTACTTGTCTTCCGCATATCTTTGCACCTGTCCAACCTTTACTTTGATCTACCATCGAGTATTACACTCTGGTATCTCGAAAATATCATGGAACTGCATAACTTCTTATGGGTTCTTCATCAACTGTTATTTCTCACCGATTCCAATTTTCCTGGGTTCTGGGTTGTCGTCAACCGAGAACACCGATATGTGAACCGAGTCCGCACTACGGTTCAATAACTCTAAGTAATCTTTGTTGCTGATGAGTTTATTAATCCTTCAAGTCATTCCTAGCCTGGTCGGCTATATCATTATTGTGCTAAATTTTAACTGTGCTACCTGCTCTTTATTCCCGGAGCACAATTTTCGATGATGAGCTCAGCTTATGTCGACCTTACTCGTCATAGCATTTCTCCTTGAACAGCAAGCTTGATTTCAAGTTTGTGTCGTACCCATGGTTCCAATAGCCATTCGCTTCATCATTTCTTTGACTTGATGTCATCGCCGATTGATTACATCTTCATGAAGTCTCCCGACCATTGTGTCATGATCATCATCAACATTCTGAGCTCTTCCAGGATATCAATCAAATTCATGATGTGAATTACCATCCTTGCCCTTGATGAATTGTATTATCATCGACCACTTTATTGCCTTCCCACCAACACAAACTTGTTCATGTTTGGTGCTATACCTTGAGTTCCTTGCTATCCAGCAATTGTTCTTCTTTACCTTGGAACATTACCATCTCTTATGTCATCAATGTTGTGAGAATTTCACCACCTTTTAAGAATTCATGATACAGTGATGCTTCTCGCCATCACCATTCTTTTCTTGGTCCCCGTGTTGAGTGAACTCTGTTGTGCGAATTTAATATCTCTAGCAACCCTATTACTTCAGAGTTATTGGACAATAATTCCAATTTAGAGTGTTGGTTGCTCAATCGCCATTCCGACATTGGTCGTGCAACCCAGCCCATATTTCGGGTGTACCTTTCAACCAATGTTTACTAGCATATGTTTTACTCAGGCATACATCATTATATCATTTGATCTGACAAATGTTATCTCCTTGTTCACATGATTGTGGAAATCCATCTTTTTGGAAATCTCGAGGAGTTGTCGCTGAGTCCATCAGCCACCCCCTCATCCTCTCCTTGGTTTACTGATGAACTCTTGTTTCGGAACTCGCTTCCATAGTTCATTTCCCGAGAATCTTACAATGCCATCCCGTCAATTTGTGTTGCACCTCTCATCTCAGGCATCCTGAGTCTGAGGTATCCTGGCACCAATCAGATCTGAATCCCGGTCAGATATGATGGTTGGAACATATTTCCAAGAGTTTTAACATTGGTCTTTATATCTCCCGGTAGGGTGATGTCGTGCCTAGCACACCTGGGCCTTTTCAGTAGGGTTATCCATTCTTCCACGAGGAAATTGTAAGACTTATTCTATAAGTTGTTCCTGATGGATCCTTTGTGTTTCCAAAGTCCGATCTTTACCCAATGACCATGTCAGTGCTATATCGAAGCATGTCTCTGGTACTCCGATTTTACAATAAGCACATTTGTAGCATAATGCAAAATGTTTTTTGATCAATTATCCAAACACCGTTGTATGAGTAATGTCATGAAATTTCTTTCCCCTTTCCTGAAGGGTTTTCTACTTTATATCCTGCCATGGATATCATGCACTGCTTGTCCTTGGGAAGGGTATACCCCTGGCATATGTGTCAAATACATTTTCCTTTCCATTGTTCTGTTTGATCCGATGATCACATTTTCCTTTCCATTGATTTGTTTAATCTTCCTTATGATCCATATGATCTAAGCAGTAATAAGTCACTGCTTTTGTAAGCACCTCGGTGTACAACTCTGTCAGTAAGACCCTATTACTATTGTTGAAAACATTCCGATAACCACCAATGGAAGAGAACTTTGCCTATTGGCCCACCTCGTTCAATGAGCAGGAAAATGGTTCTCTTTGTCCCTCGTCCTTGGTACCGACGTTGTTGCTGACATATAACTGACAGGCTACCCTCTGACATGCCTTGCTATCATGACCGTGCAAGATGTCACCGCCCTTCCTACTTTAACCCACATGGTGGGCCCATAACCCACAGTTCCATAGGATCGAAACCTGACTCTCCTGTACAACCCTGTTTCTAATGGTTATTCCCCACGCTTGGCTTCGTATTTAATTCATGGGCCACCTTCCTAGTGCTCTATTCTGGTATCAGACGCAATACTTAGTCTCGTTGCTCTGTACACCTCTCACACCCTGTGTCAGACATCGAATGATTGTCTATCCATTTGAAACTTCTTATTGTACCATGTTACTTTGCTCTCGGCGTGTTTTATTCGTCCAACTCGAGAGGTACTCATTTTTTCATTCGGGGGATGACCCCCGATGATTTCCCCTTGTAGCGTTCTATCGTTGTCAAGCTACCCCTTTTCTATTCGTAAGTACAAAGGAGTTCCCGAAGAAAGGATGCCGACTTCCTCATGATTACCAGAAGCAGAGAAATGAAGCATCCACGTAATGGATCGAACTCTTCGAGAAGAGCAACCAAGACCGAGAAGATCCGTTAGAATTTCGTAGCTAGACCTCCCCCCTTCTCTACCTCTTAAATCCCGGGACGAGATTTCTTGTAGTGGAGGAGAATTGTGACGCCCGGATAATTAAGCTATAGTGATCCCATGCTAATGGTGCCACGTCACCACGGTTAATGCTGCTAATCTATCGTTAGATCAAAACCGGTCCAAAATTCAAATTCAAAGTTTGGTAAATAATAAAAGTTTTAAAACATCAAAATAAAATTGTTCAGTTTGTACTATATATTACATAGATAAATATGGTGTAGTAAACACATTTTTATAAAATGCCTAAATAATTTAAAGTGATTTAAAACAGAAAAGTAAATAAATAAAAGAAAATACAAAAGAGAAAAACTAAACTAACAAAAAAAGAAACAAAAAGGAAAGCACCCCCCCACTAGGCCACGGCCCAGCAGGCCTCCAGGCCGCCCGGTCGGCACACCAAGCCCAACCGGCCACCCCCACTCCCTTATTCCCTCTCCCTCGTCCCAATCCTCTGCCTCCCTCTCCCCGATCTAGATCGGATCGGGGCAATCGAGGCCCGATCCCGTCGCCCCATCGCTGACCCCCGACGCCACCGTTCGCTGCCTCCGCCCTCACCTTGTCGGACGCCTCCTCATCTTCTCCCCACGGCCTCCTCCTCGCCTCGATGACAACACCGCGTCGCCACCGCCCAGGGCCCCGTCGTCGGAGACACCTCGCCGGACGCCATCGCCTCCGTTCACCCCGCCGTCGGACCTCGTCGCCCCGCCGCACGTCGTCCCCGTCATCCTCCACGACCCCCGTGAGCTCACCCTCTCCTCCTCCCTTCCTCGCGCGCACGCGCTCACGGCCATGGCCTCCTCCCCGCGGCTCTGATGTCGCCACCGTGACCCTGTTGCTGCCCCTTCGCGCCGTCTCGCGCCTGCGACCTCCCTGCCCGGCGGCCGCCACCGCGCTCCCACTCCTGCCCGCGTGCCGCAACCGCCGCCCGCTTTTGTTTCTGCCTCACTTTCTTGCCGTGCACCTCGTCGCCCTACTCGCAGGCTGCACCGCACTGGGCCGCCAAGACCTCTCTGCTGGCGCGCCATGAACCACCACCTCGCCTAGTGCCCCGGCTCGCCTCCTGCCGCGCCATCGGCCGTCGCGCCCGGCCGGCCGACATCGGCGCCAGCATTCGGCGGCACCAGTAGCTCGGCGCCCATTAGCACCCATGCCCGCTAAGGCCCACTGGCCCTATGACAAGCAGGCCCACTCGAGAACGTTATTAAAAAAGGATTTTAAAAAATAATAAAAAGAAAAATAATTTAATTAAATAATTAATTAAGTAATTAACTAAATCAATTAACTTAATTAATCCTGTTTAATTAACCTAATTATCTAATTAACTTAATTAACTATTGTTAATTAACTAAACAGTCAATGACATGCGGGACCCACACGTTAGTTCAACCCAGTCAACGCACTGTTGACTGCTGACATCATGATGACATCAGCAAACACTACTCTGGATAATGTTGATTTAAAATAATTAAATAAATCCTAAAAATGATTTAAATATTTTAAGATTACTATAAAATAAACCGTAGCTCGGATGGAAAAACTTTGTACATGAAAGTTGCTCAGAACGACGAGACGAATCCGAATACACAGCCTGTTCGTCCGCCACACCTCCCTAGCATAGAAAACTCGCAACTTTCCCCTCCAGTTCATGTGTCCAAAAACGCGAAACACCGGGAATACTTTCCCGAATGTTTCCCCCCTTCGCCGGTATCACCTACTACCGCGTTAGGGCACACCTAGCACCGTGCATTGTCATGTCATGCTTCATGTAGGACCTTGAGAAGAGGTGTCTAGAGGGGGGATTAGACACTAAGTACCAAAGTTGCAGTTTTTAAGTTTCTTTAAAGTTTGAGTGGAGTTTAGGCACAAGTTTAACATTCACAACATATAGCAAGCAAGCATGCAAAGAAAATATGAGCAGCGGAAAATAAAGCATGCAACTTGCAAGAATGTAAAGGGAAGGATTGGAGGATTCAGCGCAATTTGGAGACACGGATGTTTTTGGCGTGGTTCCGATAGGTGGTGCTATCGTACATCCACGTTGATGGAGACTTCAACCCACGAAGGGTAGCAATTGCAGCGAGTCCACGGAGGGCTCCACCCACGAAGGGTCCACGAAGAAGCAACCTTGTCTATCCCACCATGGCCGTCGCCCACGAAGGACTTGCCTCACTAGCGGTAGATCTTCACGAAGTAGGCGATCTCCTTGCCCTTACAAACTCCTTGGTTCAACTCCACAATCTTGTCGGAGGCTCCCAAGTGACACCTAGCCAATCTAGGAGACACCACTCTCCAAGAAGTAACAAATGGTGCGTTGATGATGAACTCCTTGCTCTTGTGCTTCAAATGATAGTCTCCCCAACACTCAACTCTCTCTCATAGGTTTTGGATCTGGTGGAAAGAAGATTTGAGTGGAAAGCAACTTGGGGAAGGCTAGAGATCAAGATTCATATGGTAGGAATGGAATATCTTGGCCTCAACACATGAGTAGGTAGTTCTCTCTCGTAAATAGGATCTTTGGAAGTGTAGGTTCGGTCGATGGCTCTCTCCACGAATGAAGAGGAGGTGGATGGGTATATATAGCCTCCACACAAAATCAAACCGTTACACACAATCTACCAAACTTCGGTGGGACCGAATCGTTAAACTTCGGTCGGACCGATTTAGCAAATAATGTGACCGTTAGGGTTTTCGGTGGGACGGAATGCAACTCGGTGGGACCGATTCGGTTAGGGTTAGGGCATAACGTAATCTCGGTAAGACCGATTACACAAACTCGGTGGGACCGATTTTGGTAATAAGCTTTCCGGAGAGTTGGTCAGCAAACTCGATTTGACTGATTATCAAACTCGGTGGGACCGATTTTGATAATAAGTTAACGGAGAGCTTGCATTGTAATCTCGGTAGTACCGATTGCTCAAAATCGGTGAGACCGATTTTGATAATGGACATACACAGAGAGATTACAATCCCATCTCGATGAGACCGAGATCCCTATCGGTGAGACCGATTTGCCTAGGGTTTGTGGCAGTGGCTAAGACATCCAAACTCGGTGGCGCGGATAGAAAAGAATCGATGGGGCGAGTTTGACTTTAGGTTTAGGACATATGTGTGGAAGTGGGAAAGTAGTTGAGGGTATTTGGAGCATATCACTAAGCACTTTGAAGCAAGAGGCTCATTAAGCAACACCTCGTCCCTCCTTGATAGTATTGGCTTTTCCTATAGACTCAATGTGATCTTGGATCACTAAAATGTAAAATGAAGAGTCTTGAGCTTGAAGCTTTAGCCAATCCTTTGTCCTTAGCATCTTGAAGGAGTTCCCACATCCTTTAGTCCATGCCACTCCATTGTTGAACTTATCTGAAGCATACTAGATAAAAGTGTTAGTCCAACAAGAGATATGTTGTCATTAATTACCAAAACCACCTAGGGAGCACTTGTGCTTTCAATCTCCCCCTTTTTGGTAATTGATGGCAACATACATCAAAGCTTTAGATAAAGATATAAAGAATAGCAAGTAAAGCTTTGGAAAGACATGTAACAAGCATAGGCTCCCCCTACATGTATGCAATCATGTGAATATGAAATATAGAAGCATGTGATAGCATAACCATGATAGAGCAGGCAATGTGTTACATGTATCTTGGCTATATGCATCAAGCAAAAAGTATTAAAGAGAATACCTTCATGCCCATGAGTCCTTCTTGCAAACAGTATGTACATCAGCAAGAATTCCTCATACACATGATTGTGATGCATATACTTACCTTGTGGTCTTGAGTTGGCTTAGGATGGAATGAACCTGCGTAAGCAAGGTTAGATAACACAGATGCATCTACTAGCCAGAGCAAACGGAAGAAACCACAAGAATACCAAGACTGGGATGACATGTAGAGAGTGAGTCTTGAGTACCACATTGGATTAGACATGTCCCCAAGAGTAAAGATATGCAATGAATTTAAATGATCTCTTTCCCTTAGATGTCTTGCTCCCCTGAATCTAACATGGGATACTTTGGGAGAAGATAGGGAACAGAAAATCAGAGCTGAAGGAAAACAGAGCTGAAAGATATGGTGATGATCGAGCTGAAGTTGAGCTAATGTATGCTAATGCAAAATTGAGCACAACAGATCATATGAACATGTCTCTCCCTCAAGAAGACATGTGGACATCTCTCCTCTTGAACACCAAGCATCTGGGATCCTTGAGAAATACTTTCTACTTAAGTATCCTCTCCCCCTGGAGATCTCTCGTCTTTTGAGGGTCTCTCCCCCTAGAAGGTCTCTCTCTCCCTTAAGAAGAAAGGTGATAAGTTTTGATGTTCTTTCTCTCTATCTCCAAATGATAAGCTTTGATGTTCTCTCTCTCCCCCTTTGACATCAATTTCCAAGAAGGGTCTTCGAGTCCGCCGAATGGGTTTGGTCCTTGAGACACTGAGAACAAAGCAATGATGAAAATGTGATGCTTGTAGAGGACAAGATTCATTGAGTGGAGCTGGATCGGAAGAAACACAAAATATGTGGCAAAGAGTTTTTCTGTTATGAAATCGGTGGCACCGAAAGTGGTATGCCTCGGTCGTCAAGAAAAGATTGATTGGACCGAAAATAACAAATTGGTGTAACCGAGTTCATTGCAGAGAGAACACTTGTCACCTCAACTCACTAGACTAGTAAGATCTCACAAAGATTTGCAAGGAATTAACTAAAAGATATGCAAGGAATTAGATGCAGAAAATGCAGAGAAAACAGAAAGAAATCTAGATGAAGTTTTTTTTGAAAGGGGAAACACAAATGCATGAGACAAATGCAAAAACTCAGAAAAGAACACAGGAGAACTTCATCTAGAGATGGTCGGCGACAAAGTCACCTATGTTAGAGTATATTGACTTAGGAGTCAAGTGAGATCACTTGATCATAGGCCATACTCATCGTTTATGCTCAAAATGGGGTTGCCATTTTTCGTTTAAGCATCTTGATGTATTCACATCTTGTCGAGTTGCTTTAACTCATGTCTCGGAGTAAAGCTTCTCTAAGATGGAATAACATACCTTGGTTGGTGGTGTTGTCCATGTAGTTGAACTTGCGTGGGTTGCTCAAGGTTGATGTAGCTCATCAAGAATTTGGAGCACCACTTGGAATTTGAGTCCATCTACCTACATGGGTTAGTTCTTGCAAGGAAGAGCACTTGTATATCCAAAAATGACAATCATGAAACTCAACATAGAATTTGTCAAAGGATATGTTTGAATGGTTTCGTGCTTCCTTGACTTCAACCACCTTGTGTAGAGACTTGGTGATGTAGGGATTGCTCAAGATATGAGTAGGTTTCAACCTCATGGAATTTGATTCAACCAAGTACCTACATGGGTTAGATAACATGCAAGATACAAATATATCCAAGACATAAGTTTTTCATCATAAGAGAAATATCAAGGATTAGTCATAAGCTCATGTCTTGCATGTATCCAATGGAGTTTCTACTCCAAGTTTGAAGCATCAATGATGTTCAATTCTCCTCTTAACCTGCAAAACACTTTCTCATCAAGAGGTTTAGTGAATATATCCGCTAATTGCTTTTTGGTGCGAACATGCTTAAGATCAATGTCACCCTTAGCAACATGATCTCGAATGAAGTGATGACGAACTTCAATATGCTTAGTTCGAGAATGTTGCACATGATTATGACCGATTTTGATAGCACTTTCGAAATCACAAAGCAATGGAACATGTCTCACATATATCCCATAATCTTTAAGAGTTTGGGTCATCCAAAGTAATTGAGCACAACATGAACCAGCGGCAATATATTCAGCTTCGGCGGTGGATAAGGATCTAGAGTTTTGTTTCTTGGAGGACCAAGACACAAGAGATCTACCAAGAAATTGACAAGTACCGAAGTGGACTTTCTATCAACCTTGTCTCGGCATAGTCCGAGTCGGAATAGCCAACAAGATCGAAAGAGGCCCTCTTAGGATACCAAATGCCAAAATTTGGTGTATGGATTAAGTATCTCACTATCCTTTTCACGGCCTTAAGATGACATTCTTTAGGGGCAACTTGATATCGTGCACACATGCACACACTTAGCATAATATCGGGACGTGAAGCACATAGATATAACAATGAACCAATCATAGAGCGACAAACCTTTTGATCAACCTGTTCACCATCTTTGGTTAAGTCAAGATGTCCACTAGTAGGCATGGGTGTAGTCATACCTTTGCATTCTTGCATATTGAACTTCTTGAATAAGTCCTTGGTGTACTTTGTTTGCGAGACAAAAGTACCTTCCTTAGTTTGCTTGATTTGCAAACCAAGAAAGAATTTGAGTTCACTCATCATAGACATCTCAAACTTCTCCGACATTAGCTTCCCAAACTTTTCACTAAAATGAGGGTTAGTTGAACCAAATATATTATTATCAACATAAATTTGGCACACAAAGAGTTCACCATTAACCCTTTTAGTAAAAAGAGTAGAATCAATTTTCCCAATTTCAAAGCCTTTTTCAATAAGGAACTTGGTCAAGCATTTATACCATGCTCTAGCAGCTTGTTTAAGTCCATAAAGAGCTTTGTGAAGTTTGTAAACATGATTGGGTTTCTTAGGATTAACAAAGCCGGGAGGTTGTTTAACATAAACTTCCTCCTCTATTTCACCATTTAGAAAAGCACTTTTAATGTCCATTTGGTACAAGGTGATATCATGGTGATTAGCATAGGCAAGTAAGATGCGAATGGACTCAAGTCTAGCAACGAGGGCGTAAGTCTCACCATAGTCCATACCTTCGACTTGTGTGTAGCCTTGGGCGGCGAGACGTGCTTTGTTGCGAACTACTTGTCCATCTTCATCTTGCTTGTTGCGAAACACCCATTTGGTACCGATGATGTTGTGGTTGTTGTCGGGCTTCTCAACCAATGCCCAAACTTGGTTCCTCTCAAAGTTGTGTAGCTCTTCATGCATAGCATTTATCCAATCCAGATCTTCCAATGCTTCTTCGACATTCATAGGTTCAATGCTAGAGATGAAAGAATAGTTTTCACAAAAGTTAGCTAAACGAGTTTTAGAGCGAGTGATTCTCCCGGTTTGAATATCATTGTAGATTTGCTCGACGGGATGGTCTTTAGCAATTCTTGCTCAAACTCGTGAAAGCTTTTGCTTGGGTCTTCATTGAAAATCTTCTTCATCTTGTTCTTCTTCTTGGCCTTCTTCATTGTTGGCGTTGTCGTTCTCTTGTCGTGGTGGAGAAGGAGGTTGTTGACGTTCATCTTGATGCACTTCCTCGCTTTTCTTCATCTTGGTGTGTCCCACTTGTGGATGCTTCCGTATCAACTCTTGGTTCACCTTGTCGTGAAGTAGAAGCTTCCACTTGAATGACGAGGTACTCTCCTTCACCTCCGTTGGACGGACCTTGCCAATAGACAAGTCTTGGATTGCTTCCAAGGATCTTTATCTCCTACATCAATTGGCAATTGCTCTACTTGCGAGCCGTTAGATTCATCAAACTTCACATCTACCGTCTCTTCAACCTTTCGGTGAAATTGTTGTAGACACGGTAAGTGTGAGAATTTGAGCCATAACCTAGTAGGAAACCTTCATGAGACTTAGGAGCAAATTTAGAACGACGATGCTTATCAAGAATGTAGCACTTTGAGCCGAATACTCGAAAGTATCCAACTTGGGGTTTGTTACCAGTGAGTACCTCGTATGCCGTCTTGCCGAGTAGCTTGTGAAGATACAAGTGATTTGTTGCGTGACAAGCTGTCTCAACCGCTTCTGCCCAAAAGTGCTTCAGCGTCTTGTACTCATCAAGCATCGTTCTCGCCATTTCGATGAGCGTCCAGTTCTTCCTCTCAACAACTCCATTTTGTTGAGGTGTGTACATAGCCGAGAACTCGTGTCAAATCCCTTCTTCATCAAGAAAGGTGTCCACATTTGCGTTCTTGAACTCCGTTCCGTTGTCGCTGCGAACCTTCTTGATCTTCACTTCATATTGGTTTTGGGCCTTCCTAGCGAAGTTTTTGAAGATCTTTTGGACCTGCGATTTGTCATCGAGAAAGAACACCCACGTAAATCTGGAAAAATCATCAACTATAACTAGACCAAAAGAATTTCCACCGAGACTCTTGTAAGAGTTGGGACCAAAGAGATCCATGTGAAGTAGCTCGAGTGGCCTCTTCGTGGTCATGATGTTCTTCACAAGATGCCTTCCTCCAACCTTGTTTACACGCTTGACAAGCACTACAAAGTCTATCCTTATCAAATATGACATCATTAACTCCAAGGATATGATTCCCTTTAATAAGCTTGTCAAGGTTTCGCATACCAACATGACCTAATCGTCTATGCCATAACCAGCCTTTTGAGGATTTAGCAATGAAGCAAGTTTTAGGTTGAGCCTTTTAGTGAAATCAACAATGTATAGATCACCTCTCGCACACCAAGAAAAGACCATTTTATGATTATCTCGATGAAACACTTGGCAATCTACTTTAGTAAATAGAACATTGAAACCGAAATCAGCAAGTCTAGAATCGAAAGTAAGTTGTAACCAAGAGATTCAACGAGCATAACATTTTGTATGGAGCTATCATGTGATATGGCCACCTTACCGAGGCCAACCACCTTACCCTTTGAGTTGTCACCGAAAGTGACATACTTTCGAGGACTATCATTATCAGCAAGCTCTCGAAACATGTCTTTATCTTCGGTCATGTGATCGGTACATCCACTATCAAGAACCCATTCCTTTCCTCCTGACATATATCCCCGAAGATTTGCCATAACACCAAAATGTCTCATTGCATCATCAAGATCGAAGTCACTATCATCATCCTCATCATAGTATCCATGTTCAACATCGTCATGTGGTGGATCAAATCCTAGAGAGGGTGATTCATTAGAATGAGTTTGACAATAATCTTGTCTATGAATTCTTATAGCTTCAGAAATAATGTCACTAATAATACCAACATTTCCTTTGGCACGCATAAGGTTTGTAAGCTCAAATAGACGATCACCAAACATAGGATCACTAGTATTCATTTTGCTCAAATAAATAGACTTATGGAGAATTTCATCTAGATTTTTCAAGGAATAATTTGGAAATCGTTCCTTAAGAAATTTCCATATAGTGTAGGCACACTTAAAAGTAGGCAAACATCCAATCAAGTTTCTAGGCAATCCTCTAATGGTAAGTTCGACAGTTCTAAGATTTCTAACCATGTCAATTGACTCATCATGGGTTGGATGCATAGGATCAACATAAGGTGCACAAGGGCTAGCAATGTACTTGTTAAAATCATATTGATTGAAAATAACAAGCATCTCATTTTTCCACCCACGAAAATACTCTCCATCAAGAATAGGCACTCTATGTCTAAGACTCCCCAAAGTAGACTCATCCATCTTCCTCCAATGGTGATCAAACCAAGGCAATGGAGACCAATGCTCTAATACCACTTGTAGGACCTTGAGAAGAGGTGTCTAGGGGGGGGGGGGGATTAGACACTAAGTACCAAAGTTGTAGTTTTTAAGTTTCTTTAAAGTTTGAGTGGAGTTTAGGCACAAGTTTAACATTCACAACATATAGCAAGCAAGCATGCAAAGAATATATGAGCAACGGAAAATAAAGCATGCAACTTGCAAGAATGTAAAGGGAAGGGATTGGAGGATTCAAATGCAATTTGGAGACATGGATGTTTTTGGCGTGGTTTCGATAGGTGGTGCTATCGTACATCCACGTTGATGGAGACTTCAACCCACGAAGGGTAACGGCTGCGCGAGTCCACGGAGGGCTCCACCCACGAAGGGTCCACGAAGAAGCAACCTTGTCTATCCCACCATGGCCGTCGCCCACGAAGGACTTGCCTCACTAGCGGTAGATCTTCACGAAGTAGGCGATCTCCTTGCCCTTACAAACTCCTTGGTTCAACTCCACAATCTTGTCGGAGGCTCCCAAGTGACACCTAGCCAATCTAGGAGACACCACTCTCCAAGAAGTAACAAATGGTGCGTTGATGATGAACTCCTTGCTCTTGTGCTTCAAATGATAGTCTCCCCAACACTCAACTCTCTCTCATAGGTTTTGGATCTGGTGGAAAGAAGATTTGAGTGGAAAGCAACTTGGGGAAGGCTAGAGATCAAGATTCATATGGTAGGAATGGAATATCTTGGCCTCAACACATGAGTAGGTAGTTCTCTCTCGGAAATAGGATCTTTGGAAGTGTAGGTTCAGTCTGATGGCTCTCTCCACGAATGAAGAGGAGGTGGATGGGTATATATAGCCTCCACACAAAATCTAACCGTTACACACAATCTACCAAACTCGGTGGGACCGAATCGTTAAACTCGGTCAGACCGATTTAGCAAATAATGTGACCGTTAGGGTTTTCGGGGGACCGGAATGCAACTCGGTGGGACCGATTCGGTTAGGGTTAGGGCATAACGTAATCTCGGTAAGACCGATTACACAAACTCGGTGGGACCGATTTTGGTAATAAGCTTTCCAGAGAGTTGGTCAGGCAAACTCGGTTTGACCGATTATCAAACTTCGGTGGGACCAATTTTGATAATAAGTTAATCAGAGAGTTTGCATTGTAATCTCGGTAGTACCGATTGCTCAAACTCGGTGAGACCGATTTTGATAATGGACATACACAGAGAGATTACAATCCCATCTCGGTGAGACCGAGATCCCTATCGGTGAGACCGATTTGCCTAGGGTTTGTGGCAGTGGCTAAGACATCCAAACTCGGTGGTGCCGGATAGAAAGAATCAGTGGGGCCAAGTTTGACTTTAGGTTTAGGACATATGTGTGGAAGTGGGAAAGTAGTTGAGGGTATTTGGAGCATATCACTAAGCACTTTGAAGCAAGAGGCTCATTAAGCAACACCTCGTCCCTCCTTGATAGTATTGGCTTTTCCTATAGACTCAATGTGATCTTGGATCACTAAAATGTAAAATGAAGAGTCTTGAGCTTGAAGCTTTAGCCAATCCTTTGTCCTTAGCATCTTGAAGGAGTTCCCACATCCTTTAGTCCATGCCACTCCATTGTTGAACTTATCTGAAGCATACTAGATAAAAGTGTTAGTCCAACAAGAGATATGTTGTCATTAATTACCAAAACCACCTAGGGAGCACTTGTGCTTTCACTTCGTCACGCATATGTTTGCATTTTATTTATTGTTTCTCCCCCTTCTCTCGCTAGACACCGGGACCGACGCCGCCGCTATCCAGTACGACTACGGTGTTGACGACCCCTCCTTCTCGGCTGAGCTTCCAGGCAAGCCCCCCCTTGATCACCAGATATCGCCTATTCCTTCTCTATACTGCTTGCATTAGAGTAGTGTAGCATGTTACTGCTTTCGGTTAATCCTATTCTGATGCATAGCCTGTCATTGTTGCTACTGATGTTACCTTTACCTGCAATCCTAAATACTTAGTATAGGATGCTAGTTTTCCATCAGTGGCCCTACATTCTTGCTCGTCTGCCATGCTATACTATCGGGCCGTGATCACTAGGGAGGTGATCACGGGTATATACTGTATACTTCATATACATGACACATGTGGTGACTAAAGTCGGGTCAGCTCGTTGAGTACCCGCAAGTGATTACGATGAAGAAATTTGAAAGGACGGTGGCTCCATCCGGTAGAGGTGGGCTGGGTTCTGACGGCCCCCGATTGTTACTTTGTGGTGGAGCGACAGGGCAGGTTGAGACCACCTAGGAGAGAGGTGGGACTGGCCCTGGTCGGTGTCCGCGGATACTTAAAAATAACACGCTTAACGAGTTTTGGGTATTTGATCTGAGTCTGGCCATTTGGTCTATACACACTAACCAACTACGCGGGAAAGATATGGGCACTCGACGTCGTGGTATCAGCCGAAGCCTTCGTGACGTCAACAACTGAGCGGCGCGCGCCGGGTTGGACCGCATAACGCAACTTCCTTTGAAATGGAGGTTGCTAGGTTTGCTCTCCGGCCGCCCACGCAACATGCAGGTGTGCAATGGGCGATGGGCCCAGACCCCTGCGTGCATAGGATTTAGACCGGCGTGCTGACCTCTCTGTTGTGCCTAGGTAGGGCTACGACGTGTTGATCTTCCGAGGCCAGGCATGACCCAGGAAAGTGTGTCCGGCCAAATGGGATCGGGCGTGTTGGGTTATGTGGTGCACCCCTGCAGGGAAGTTTATCTATTCGAATAGCCGTGATCTTCGGTAACAGGACGACTTGGAGTTGTACCTTGACCTTATGACAACTAGAACCGGATACTTAATAAAACACACCCTTCCAAGTTCCAGATATAACCCGGTGATCACTCTCTAACAGGGTGACAAGGAGGGGATCGTCGGGTAGGTTTATGCTATGCGATGCTAGTTGGTGAACTTACCATCTACTCTCTTCTACATGCTGCAAGATGGAGGTGGCCTGAAGCGTAGTCTTCAACAGGATTAGCTATCCCCCTCTTATTACGGCATTCCTGATTCAGTCCACCGATATGGCCTTTTACACATATACCCATGCATATGTAGTGTAGCTCCTTGCTTGCGAGTACTTTGGATGAGTACTCACGGTTGCTTTTCTCCCTCTTTTCCCCCTTTCGCTTCTACCCGGTTGTCGCAACCAGATGCCGGAGCCCAGGAGCCAGACGCCACCGTCGACGACGACTCCTACTACACTGGAGGTGCCTACAACTACGTGCAGGCCACTGACGACGACCGAGAATAGTTTAGGAGGATCCCAGGCAGGAGGCCTGCGCCTCTTTCGATCTGTATCCCAGTTTTGGCTAGCCTTCTTAAGGCAAACTAATTTAACTTATGTCTGTACTCAGATATTGTTGCTTCCGCTGACTCGTCTATGATCGAGCACTTGTATTCGAGCCCTCGAGGCCCCTGGCTTGTATTATGATGCTTTTATGACTTATTTATGTTTTAGAGTTGTGTTGTGATATCTTCCTGTGAGTCCCTGATCTTGATCGTACACGTTTGCGTGCATGATTAGTGTACGATTGAATCGGGGCGTCACACACGTGTACTCAAAGATGTAGCTATGTCCATTTTGGAATAAAGTGCCAATAGGCTTTTCCTTTAACGAGAACACACAAAGAAAACCGTTCGTCCTAACTAGGCCGCAACTCACATCACGTCGCCGTAGGCGAGCACTAGTAGAAGGCGAACGTTTTCGGTATTTTAGCATGGTTTACATGTAAAATTTTGATGTGGATCCCTATTTAGTGACAATAGAGAGAGCAACAAAATCATAATCTAGATATAGATTTTAGCATGAATCCAAGACATCTAATGGCTTTCTCTCACAAAAGGCATTAATCCATCCCTTCCCGTTTAAAGTACCCAATTAAAAATCTCCCCAAACAAGGGGAATGATGAGTGGTAGAATAATTTTGGTAGTTTGCAAAAGTAGTCTATTAGCGTGCTCGTTTTCCTTAAAAAAATCTCTTTTAACGATACATTGATTTGCATTGATCACTACTGCAGGATGCTGCTAACACGACACTACGATCAGAGACCCTTCGATGAAACTATGTGCGATGCAATAATCGCAAACGATGGTGTAGAAGAACCGTCAAAAAAGGTGCAAAACGTTTGCAATGGAGGATGCATCAAACATGGTTCAAATTTTAGTTGCATGTGTGACGGAGGGCATACGGTTCAGTTCAATGAACTGTTTGCGATGAAGCGGAACAAAAGAAATGGGCAACCAGATGAAGGCGTGTGTGATATACAGCATACAATTCACTCGGATGAACTGTTTGTGATTAGGCAACACAAAAGAAACGGTCAGCCAGATCAAGGTGTGTGCGATATACGGCATGCAGTTCACTCGGATGAACTGTTTGTGTTGAGACAAGAGAATAAAAACGGTTCAATATAACAACATGTGTGTGATATGCGGCAAACATGTCTATAATCAGAAATGTGTGCGAAGACCGATAATAACACAAAGGTTGTTGTTATATGCTAATAAAGCGTGTGCGATGGGATTGCATACAACAACAACACACACACACACACACACACACACACACACACACACACACTTATAAGGACATGCTTGCATAACCAAATTAAACATCCACTTACATAGGTGGCTACTACAACCATGGCATTTGTACACACCAATAAAGTAAACTATACAATTACATGCAAAATTACATAGGTGGCTACTACACACATGACATTTCCACACACCAATAAAGTAAACTATATATTACATGCATGATTAACTAGCATAAACGATCATCTGATCACCATCTACTTCTTGTGACGCTTCCTCTGCTTGTGGCTCGATCCGGACTCGTCGATTTGGGTAACGAGGCACTTCCTCATGTCAACGATCTGCCTGTGCATCTCGTAGCATGTGTACACGCTCTTGGCCGCGAACCTGAGGCGAGGTTCATCCAGTTGCCGCATCCAGGCCCTGTGCCAGGATAAGAGACTTGTTCTCTGGGCATCCGGCTTCATGTTTTTGTAGTAGGGGTCGATGATGGCCGAGGCGAGTTCGACCAGGGAGTCCTTCATGCTGCCCCAAACCCTGTAGTGGTCACAGATTTCAACAAGGTTCTTGCAGGCCAAGC
The DNA here is from genome assembly GCA_021605145.1 of Aegilops bicornis. Classification (NCBI taxonomy): domain Eukaryota; kingdom Viridiplantae; phylum Streptophyta; class Magnoliopsida; order Poales; family Poaceae; genus Aegilops; species Aegilops bicornis. Next base: position 469,817,822 of record CM038674.1, on the reverse strand, counting down.
CCGTAACACTGAGCGCTTTTACATCTTCAGTGGTTTCCACCGTGGCGAACTTGTAATCGGTGCTGTTGACAAACCTGTTGAAATGGTCGAAAGCTCTATGGCCATGCAATAGTGGTATATGAGGACATGATGGCGCATGCACAACTGGGCGACGACAACCTTCTGATCTATGCCGGGACGACCAGCGGTGTACTGGAGGTCGATGCCGACCACCTTGTACTTGTCTCGAGCAAGCAACTGCTCAACTTTGTTGATGTAGTCGTCCATCATGGCAGGGACGATGGTGTACACCACCGAGAGATCCGTCTCCCGCGCGTGGGTCTCCACTCTATGCTCGCCGAACTCCATTGGAGCGCCGCTAGACATCCCCTCTCTATGTGTCGTCGTGGGTGTGCTTGTTGTGTTGTGGGGCGCGATCGAAAGGTTGAAGAGACTAATGTTATAATGGCCGCAGGAATTAAAGGGGAAGTCGGACGGCCAGGAATATCGGCAGGCCCCCTGATGGCAGTTCTAATTTGCAGCCCGTAACTCCATCGTGTCGCACGTAACTGCATCGCGTGGCAACACGCGTGGCGCAACCGCATGCATATGGGCCCTCCGAGGGATGCGAGCAGAGCACTCCACAGTCGCCTCAACGGCGAGCAACCATATATATATATATATATATATATATATATATATATATATATATATATATATATATATATATATATATATATATATATATATATATATATATATATAGCATTGAACACGCAAGGAAAAACTGTCCACAAGCCGAAGGCTATGTACTTAACGGCGAAAGCGTAGCTTGCCGAGGGACGCGAGCAGAGACCGTCACAGTGATACGTGGCAAATAAGACGAACTTTGCGAGCGATCAGGGAGACATCAAGCACGAATCAGATTAGAGTTGCGTGTGCGATACGTGGCATATAGTTGATCCATCCTAGCTGTTTGTGATGGAATAAGCCGTGTGTGTTGCGGGCATAAGCTTGCTGCTATATAACCTTAAATTTAACCAAAAAAGTGTTAATGCATGTTACAAAAATTGTATAACCGGAAACTATCTTCCAATACGAATCCAACGATATAATGTTTGGCGACATGCATTCGTATTTTATTAATTAAATCCTACTTATAAACCAGGATGGGGTAGACTAGGTAATTAAATCGCAAACTTTTTTTGTATTAACCGTATGTGTACGTGTCCTTTCGTCCTCCTCTCACACGTCTTGTCACCCCACTGCTGCAGATGGCTTACAGCGCAATCTTGCGCAGCGCGCAATCTTGCGCAGCGCGCATGGGCGTTCTTTTGGCCAAACAGTGGCTCGAAGTGGCGCCAATGAATCGTCGGTGAGCCCATTCCTGCGCAACCTCGCAGGTTTCCGCGCAAGCTTCCCGCCCGACTCGGTGAAATCCCCCAAAATCCAAACGCTTTACCGGCCTGCTATAGAAACCCTCACGGCCGGCGAGTCCCGCGTCGCTTTTTCCTCTCCCTCCCTGTAGCTTATCTCATCTGCTTCTCCCACAATGGCCAATGGCACCTGTCTGTTGTCGTTGCTCAGCCACTCCGCCGTCATCAGAGGACAGCTCCAGCTGGGAGGCTACACCACGGCGACGGCTCAGTCCACGGCGTAGTGTAGTTTGCATGGCGTCCCTGTTGGATGTGCGCGGAACACGAACCACACGCTGCGCCGCCGCTGCCCGCCATTGCCGCCACACCATCATCGAAAGCCAAGGCTATCGCCTGCTCCGCCGCCGCGGCTCGAAGGCGGGAGGTGGCCGTCGTGGCCGTGACCCCGCTGCCGGCCATCACCCGCTCCGCCACCGCGGCCCGAAGGCGGGAGGTGGTCGTCGTGACCGCCACCCCATCGTCGGCCGCCAGCTCACCGTCGACCGCCGGGATCATCACCCGCTCCGCCACACCCGCCCGAAGGAGGGAGGCGGAGGTGGAGGCCCGCACGTGCGTCAGCGACCTTGCGCGCTACATCAAGTTCCTGCGGGAGGAGGAGGAGCGCCTCGTCGAGCATGCAAAGACCCTTACCACAGTCGTGGCCGCAGCACACGCTGACGCAGAGGCGAGGAATCGGGAGATCTACGAGAAGTCTGGCCGCTTCGAGAGGGATCATCTGGAGCGGCAGTGGGCGTTCGAGCTGGCAAGCGTCGTTGAACGTGCAGCAGCGGCAGGCACCGTATTGCATTTTTTCAGCTCATCGGTAGGCTCCTCCTCCTCCTCTGCCTCTTACTGAGCGCGCTCGACAGAGGAGAGGCTACCGGAAGTAGCACAAAGCCCCTCCGTAGTAGTATATAGGGGCTATTTTGTTCAGTTCATCAGACTATAGATGTGTGGTGGAACTGTACAACGTACTTAAAATTAGCTAGTATATATATAGTTGAACTAGCTATTTCAGTACGTGGTTGGCAACAATTGGGGAAAATTTTGGTCGGTTCAGCTGTTCAGGTGAACTGTTTGTATAAATTAAGAACGGCTGCTTAATCTATGAATGAAATCTATGCTTAATTACTGAATTTTGGTTGCAAAAATTAGATAGTGCTAGTGATTTTAGCTGCACATTTTGACAAATCACAGTGTTACAAGGATTGACAAATGGAAATGTTACTAAATCAACAAATGTCAATCTTTCCAGTTTGATAAATGGCAACATACCCAATATGACAGATGCAAATCTTACCAAATTGTTTGTACGTGGTTGCACACGGATCATCCAAAACAACCGTTTGCATTGAAGGGATGCACAAATCCCGCGCTGCGAATTTTCCCTCGACTTAAGGGGGAAGACCATAGCTCTCACTTTGCATACGAGTGTTCTATCTAAAACGTTTGCGATCAAGAGCTACAGAAATCCTACTCGGCACATTTTCTCTTGGCTTCCTGGGGAAGCTGTCGGTTTGCATACGGGTGTTCTGACTAAAACGTTTGCGACCAAGAGCTGCACAAATCCTGCTAGGCACATTTTCCCTTGGCTTCCTAGGGAAGTTGTCGGTTTTGCATATGTGTGTTCTAACTAAAACGTTTGCGATGAATGTTTTATATTTAAAAACCATATTAAACTGCGGCTTGGGCACCATTAATGGAAAGGATGCGAGCAAGGCAGGCGGCCATGGAAGTCAAAGGGCTCGCTTCCCGGTGAGCCCGCGCGGCGTACAGCTCGCATGCTTCCCGGTGAGCCTCCACATTGGAGTACAGCTCGCACGTTTCCCGTTTAGTCAAGCACTCAAGCACCTGTCCGCACGACACCTCCTAGCCGTTAAAAGAGTGAGGAGTGGCGTCACGTGAATGGTTAACAGAACGCACACAATTTAAATTATACAAAACGTTTGAGATGTTACAGTGGCAGCTATTTGTTTCAAAATGCCTTTGTTGGCTGTTATTCGAAAAGTCGCATTCTCTCAAAATGGACACGAAAAAGACCACAACATGTCGGGTGCCATTCCATTATAGCATGCCAAGTTTCATGAATTTCAAAGTAGTTTTGGATTTACTAGAATTTAAAAACAAAGTATCTCAACGCTTTTGCGGCAATCAACGATTGCCGGTGTTTGAAATTCATTCTCATTTCTTGCATGGGACCTAAGCATGCAATCAAGGACACATATTTGATTTTTCAACCAATTTATATGCCTTTGGAGCATGTGCATGTAGTTCAAATTTGAATTGTGCACATAAAAATCCTAGAAAACCCAGTTAATGTATAAAAATGTCCAAACAAACCCCGGAAAATTCCAAAATTAAACACAACACTCCTGTTGTTCTATGTTGACACTAGAAATTTTTTGAAAGCAATAAGAGGCAACGGATATCGTTTCGTCCCTAAAGGTGGCACGTTCCCTACCGAAATCATCACATTTGTTGTGAGAAGCTCTGATTTGTGAGAATCTCTGGTTTGTGAGAAGCTCATACCCAAACCTGTCCCAAATGGGACAAAAATTTCACCACGACATGTTGATGTCGCTCCATGATAGCATGCCAAGTTTCATGAATTTCAGACGAGTTCTGTATTTACTAGAATTTAAAAACCAAGTATCTCAATGTTTGCGGCCGAGTGACGGTGGCAGGGTGTTTGAAATTCATTCCCATTTGTTGCATGGGACCTAAGCATGCAACCAAGGACACAGATTTGATTTTCAACCAGTTTATATGCACTGAAGCATGTGCATATAGTTCCAATTTGAATTATGCACCTGAAATGCCTACAAAACCCAGTTAATGTATAAAAATGTCCAAACGAACCCCGAAAAATTCCAAAATTAAACACAACACACCGTTGTTCTATGTTGACACTAGAATTTTTTTGAAAGCAATAAGAGGCAATGGATATCATTTCGTCCCCAAAGGTGGCACGTTCCCTACCGAAACCATCAGCTTGTTGTGAGAAGCACTGGTTTGTGAGAAACTTATACCCAAACCTGCCCCAAATGGGACAAAATTTTTACCACGGCATGTTGATGCTGCTCCATGATAGCATGCCAAGTTTCACGAATTTCAGACGAGTTTTGGACTTATTAGAATTTAAAAATCAAGTATCTCAATGTTTGCGGCCGAGTGACGGTGGCAAGGTGTGTGAAATTCATTCCCATTTCTTGCATGGGACCTAAGCATGCATCGAAGAATACAAATTTGATTTTTCAACCAATTTATATGCACTGGAGCATGTGCATGTAGTTTAAATTTGAATTATGCACCTGAAATGCCTGGAAAACCCAGTTAATGTATAAAAATGTCCAAACAAACCTCGAAAAATTCCAAAATTAAACACAAGACTCCTGCTGTTCTATGTTGACACTAGAAATTTTTTGAAAGCAATAAGAGGCAACGGATATCGTTTCGTCCCCAAAGGTGGCACGTTCCCTACCGAAACCATCACGCTTGTTGTCAGAAGTTTATACCCAAACCTGCCCCAAATGGGACAAACATTTTACCACGGCATGTTAATGCCGCTCCATGATAGCATGCCAAGTTTCATGAATTTCAGACGAGTTTTGGATTTACTAGAATTTGAAAACGAACTATCTCAATTTTTGCGGCCGAGTGACGGTGGCAGGGTGTTTGAAATTCATTCTCATTTCTTGCATGGGACCTAAGCATCCACCGAAGGACACAAATATGATTTTTCAACCAATTTATATGCACTGGAGCATGTGCATGTAGTTCAAATTTGAATTATGCATTTGAAATGCCTGGAAAACAAGGTTAATGTATAAAAATGTCCAAACGAACCCCGAAAAATTCCAAAATTAAACGCAACACTCCTGTTGTTCTATGTTGACACTAGAATTTTTTTGAAAGAAATAAGAGGCAACGGATATCGTTTCGTCCCCAAAGGTGGCACGTTCCCTACCGAAACTATCACGCTTGTTGTGAGAAGCTCTGGTTTGGGAGAAGCTTATACCCAAACCTGCCCCAAATGGGACAATTTTTTTACCACGGCATGTTGATGCCGCTCCATGATAGCATGCCAAGTTTCATGAATTTTAGACGAGTTTTGGATTTACTAGAATTAAAAAACCAAGTATCTCAATGTTTGCGGCCGAGTGACGGTGGCAGGGTGTTTGAAGTTCATTCCCATTTCTTGCATGGGACCTAAGCATGCACCGAAGGACACAAATTTGATTTTTCATCCAATTTATATGCACTGGAGCATGTGCATGTAGTCCAAATTTTAATTATGCACATAAAATGCCTGGTAAACCCAGTTAATGTATAAAAATGTCCAAACGAACCCCAAAAAATTACAAAATTAAACACAACACTCTTGTTATTCTATGTTGGCACTAGAAATTTTTTGAAAACAATAAGAGGCAATGGATATCATATTATCCCCAAAGGTGGCACGTTCCCTACCGAAACCATCATGCTTGTTGTGAGAAGCTCTGGTTTGGGAGAAGCTTATACCCAAACCTGCCCCAAATGGGACAAATTTTTTACCGTGGCATATTGATGCCGCTCCATGATAGCATGCCAAGTTTCATGAATTTCAGACGAGTTTTGGATTTATTAGAATTTAAAAACCAGGTATCTCAATGTTTGCGGCCGAGTGACGGTGGCAGGGTGTTTGACATTCATTCTCATTTCTTGCATGGGACCTAAGCATGCAATCAAGGACATATGTTTGATTTTTCAACCCATTTATATGCACTGGAGCATGTGCATGTAGTTCAAATTTGAATTATGCACCTGAAATGCCTACAAAACCAAGTTAATGTATAAAAACGTCCAAACGAACCCCGAATAATTCCAATTTTTTGACGACACACCTATAGTTGCATGTTCACTGCAGGTAAAAGTTCTAGCAATTCAAACACCATCCTTTGCAGTTGTGACCCCATTACGTAATTCAAATCAAGACGAAAAATCAAGTAGATCGCACACAGTTTATTATCACCAACCGTGTGAGATGCAACAATATAAAATATCTTGGAGCACCGCCGGAGTGTCAAGCACACTAGCCCGCTCCTCAAATATCATTTCACTGTTCAATCATCGCCGGTGAAAGATGGGGACGTGGACCCGCGTCGTGAGGGCAACTTCGGGGGCCCACTCCGGCGAGGGCGCGGCCGCAGCCGCCAGGCGCGTGCTAACAAGCTCCGTGAGGGTGACCGCATTCTGCGTCCGGGTGGCCAAGGCAGCCCAAACGGCCGATGTTGCTTCTCAGGCGGCGGCAGCAACATCTGCCTCGGGGATAGCAACTGGTGAGAGTGGCACATCAGCTGTCCATTCTGCAGCGGCGGCCTTAGCCCTGATGGAGGCCGCACACCACCATGTCGAGGCCGTCCACACCCAGCTCTTGGCAGTCACTGCACAAATTGAACGAAGCTTCTCCGACAATGGTCGACAACCCACGACCAAAGAGTTGGCAATCGCTGAGAGAGTTCGAGCAGCCGTCTATTCCTGCGCGACGTATCTTGCCACGGCGGAGCCCGCCAAAGCCCAGATCGCGGCCGCCCACGCCCATCTCGTGGCGGCCTATTCCAAAGATATGGCGGACGCGGATGGCGAGATGCTTGCCGTGTATGGTGTAATTGATGCCATGGAGCCCCTTCCGTGAGACCGCTGAGCACGAAATGGACATGGAGGCGGCGGCGGAGATCGACGAGCACCAGCCGTAGTAGTACTCTTTGTTTTGTTTAATTAAGAGCGTCGGTCTTTAATTTGTTAGAGTAATGTTTAGGTCAGCTAGCTCTTTTTAATTGCTGAAATTGGTCGTTTAAGAAGTGTGGGTGTGCTGTAGTCTCGTTTGTGTACCCACATTATGCAATGACGTGGATGACCACTGTAACCAGGGAAATTCGAACCAAAATTTTTGACGTTCAAACTCATGACACATGGGTTAAGCTATCTGAATCGTTTGTGATGTTCACATACCGTACACAGCTCTGAATAAGGGACCGTGTATGATGACACTTTGCGCGCTAGTTTTTTCGCTGAAGCGATTTCAAAATTTCGGCTTCCGTGGAAATATCTACCTCCCCGCCCCCTCCCCCTTGCCAAGAGCTACATTTCCCCTGTTTCCGCCTTCCTTTCCAAGTTGAAACCTTCACTCCTTGCTTGCAGCGCCGCCTCCTCGCCGGCGACCCTCCTTCACGCTGCTCGGCCTCGCCTATCTAGGCAGGTAATCCACACCCGACCCCCATCCTCCTCCTCCTTCCACATCCCACATGCCCCGACCGTCGGCGCGACACCTTCCACCCAAATCACCGACCCCTCCACCAAATAAGTGCCGCCCTAAGCCATGGTGCGCACACTATAGCCAAGATCTCAAGGAGCATTTGGCCGCGGAGAAGCAAATCACGGCCGCACGCATGGATGAGGTCGCGATGGCTGCCATTCGTGTCGACCCCCAGATCTTGGAGGAGCACCTCGCCGTCGAGGCCACCATCGACGCCTCGCGTGCCGACGAAGTGGTTGGCTGTTTGGTTTAATTCTGCAATGCGATGTTCAATTGTTGTGGGTGCATTATGTCATTGTACCATGTGAGAAATAAATCAAATTTGGCTGTACTAAATACAGGAGAAACAAATATAATTGCTATATTTACAAGTTGTTAAGCATGCTTGGTTTGGTTAACTGTTTGATCTTCTATTAGGAGTATATTATATTGTGCAATGTGGTGCTCAGTTAACATTTGGTTCATTTGTTGTGGTGTTTAGTTAACTGTTTTGTTTGGTTCAATTCTACAATGCGATGTTCAATTATTGTGGGTGCATTCTGTTATTGTATACCATGTGAGGAATTAAATTGAATTTGGCTGTACTAAATACGTGAGAAACAAATACAATTGCTATATTTCCAAGTTGTTAAGCATGCTTGGTTTGGTTAACTGTTTGATCTTCTATTAGGAGTATGTTATATTGTGCAATGTGGTGCTCAGTTAATGTTTGGTTCATTTGTTGTGGTGTTTAGTTAACTGCTTGGTTCAATTCTGCAATGCGATGTCCAATTGTCGTGGGTAGAATTTTGTATTGTTGTGCATGTGAGGCATAAATCGAATTTGGCTGCACTTAATACATAAGAAACATATACAAGTGCTATATTTCCTAGTTCTTAATCATGCTTGGTTTGGATAAATGGGTTTTCCATGTGGATTAAATTAATCTGATGAATCTGCAATGTGCTTATTTTTCATCAACATATTTTATTGATAGCATGCGAACCCTTACTTAACCTGATGACTAACTACCTTATATGTGTTGCAGGGAAACAATGAGAAGTACTGATGTTTACAATCGAGGTTAGCTCGTGCATGGTTTGTTGTCTAACGGCACATTATTGTGTAATTGCAGGAACCTTTTTAATATTTAGGTTTTTAACAATTTGGTCTTGCACATGTAGGTCATGTTGTCAGAGGTTTTGACCCACTGTTCGACCTTTTTTGCATATGGGGAAATGAGTTGTCCATGAATATCAATCAAGTCAAGAAACTCAGAAAGATTGTTAGGACAAAGTAGCAACAAAAAACAACAAGATCTTTGTCTGCACAATAAAGAAGACATCAGTTCACTACTGGATGATACTAACTATTATACCTTGCCTTTTTTATTCTTTGCCCCATTTCCAGTATAGAGAAGATATTTATGCACATCCTTGTTTTCAGGCCTTTCCAAAGCAGTTCACTGATGATTACCTCTCAAACCACCTCTATGGTCAGGAGGCGAGGAAGGTTTTCATACAACACCCACGGTTCAATATTGAAGTGTTTCTGAAGAGGACGAATGACGGACGGTCAATCATCCACAGGCACTGGCCTAAATTTGCAAAGATCTTCAACATGAATGAAGGATCAATATTCGCCTTCCGCTTCAACAGTTTTCTAGATGAGATGCATCTGTCTATATACCGTCTACGATGCTAATTTCTAAAGGTTCTACATGTTGCATGTGAAACTTGGTGCTGGTGGAGTTGAGTAATGGGGTAGCTGAGTGCTGAAGCTATATCATGTTGTGCTCTAATGTATTTCAATTATGAAATCCTGATTCATTAATATGGAAATGAAATATATTATGTGCTTAATATGAATGTCAATTAGATTAATAAATGAATTATTAACAATAGGGCAGTTAGCCTGCTAATGGCGAATTAGCCTGCTAATTGGGTTTTGCTATTTCAAACGGTTATTCATGAAATACCGTGAGCGATGACCTCAGGCAACGCACATAGTTTTTAGAAATAAACCGTGTTGGATCAATGAACAATCACACCCAACCTTTTCTTGAAAACTATTTGTGTTAGGCCACCTTGCGCAAACGTTTACGACATAAAAACCATGTGTGATGGACATCCTTTGCCACACAGTTTCTTCTATGCACCGTGTGTGATGCATTCAATAACGCAAACGATAAAATTGTTAATATCGTGTGCAATGGCAACGCTATCACAAACGATTTAACGGGGAAAATAATGTGTGATGTACCTGTGAATGGAAACGTTTTCCTTGGAGCGACTGTGTGGGATGTACATACGAACGGAAACGTTTAGCGGGGACTGACTGTGTGGGATGTACTTGCGACCAGAAACAATTTCGCCTGTATAATTGTATTTTTTAGCTCTACTGTATGTATTTCCGTATTTGAGCGCTCGCCGGTCGCACACGACCTCATTTTATCGAGCGTGTGTGCCAGGAGGGAATATCCCGGACGGTTTCTGGGTCGTGTGGGAAAGACCCCCTATCACCGTCACTCACTAGACGATGGTTCCAAATGAAAAGGGATTAAAAACCGTTTGTATAATACATCGCTGTACTAGTGGATCTTTTGAATCTTTGGCCTTAGGCTAGATTCTACCTAGCCCATCAATGTATTGAGTCTAGCTTGGTACTTGTACCAAATGGCCAGAAATTATGCCCCATGGGATGAGGTAGGCTCCTAGAGCCGGTGCTTGTAGGTCTAGTTAAAACAAATTCTACATAAGTTTAAAGGATCCCCTATAATGCAGATATTCCATGTGGCTCGCTATGAGAATCTAGTGCTGGACCTCGGATCGTCCGGCGAGGACAAGATTGCCCCACCATGATAGCTATCCATTTTGTGATCAACAAGATGAGTCTAACAATCACATCTTGATCGAATGCGCTTTCACGAGGTTGGTGTTACACACGGCTTGGTCGGCGCTTGGCATTGGCGGAACCAGCGGGTGTGCCGGGTGTGCCGTGGCACACCCAGAAATCTGAGATTTTTATATATATATACATATATTGACTTTGAGTCTTTGACTATTGACTAATGAGCCCAGCAGCCAGGCCCACCTCATCCTTTTCCCCATCTGAGCGAGCGAGAGAGGCAGAACCGCACGCAGAGGACTACCTCGGCCACTCGTGGACTCGCTCGCTCCCAGCTAGAGCTCGGCTGCCGCCGCTCGGCGCTCGCGCCCGGCGCTCGCGCTCGGCCGCCTCCGCTGGAGGCTGGAGCTCCTTCGCGTCGCCACTCGCCACGAGCAGTCTCACCTCCCACTCCCAGGATGCCCTCCCAAGGCGCCGTCGCGCCGACCGGGTCAGACGGCAAACGGCCGCCGCCGCTCCGACCTGAAGGCGTTGCTTGGGGGCTGCTCAAGCGGCGGTGGAAGTGGCGGCGGTTCGGTGTCGACATATGCATTCTGGTCAGTTTTATCTTAGAGGCTACGGCGACGTAGGCTTCGCTCGTCTGGTGGAGCTAATGCCGATGGTCGAGGCATCGTCGGCAGTCTGCGCCATCAGGTTCGGGATGCTCAGGGGGAAACCCCAGATCTGAGTCTTCCGGATCGGATGATGATGGTGTTCTACCGCTTTCCCTTCTGGGGGCATCGTCTTGGAGCAAGTGCTGGCTGGAGGGATGGTGGAGCGGTGTTTCATCTCACACATTGGATGGCGGCGGAGATCGATGGCATGGCGCTGTGGAGACTCGGCGCCTGATGCGCGGAGATGGGCTCGTGCAGGAGGAGGTTGCTGTCTGGCGTCATGGTGACGTCAATGGCTGAGTGGCCAGACAAGGTAGAAGCCTCAATATGATCTGAAGACCCGTGGAAGATGGCGGCAACGACACACGAGTGCGTCTGATCGGATTGTGCCCCAGACCCGGCATGTGGCTCGGCTAGGGCTTCCGAATGAGTTTCGGCTTCCGGCTTTTGATGTTAGGCTTAGGTGAGTGGTTTGGGTAGTGGCCCAGCTAGCACCCCTTCATCATTTTGGATAGGAGTAGGGGCATATGTTGCCAAGATGGTGGACTCAGACACGTTGTTGTAATACTTTGTAAGGTGACGTATGCATCTCCCAGATGCAGAGGCCGGGGGTCATCCTCCTTTTCTAAAAAAAAGAAGCATGTTCTTTATGATTTGGTCTACTTGCTCATCAAATTGATATTGATTTTACCGGTGGCAACGGCGAATGTTGAAAGAGTATTTTCAGCAATGAATCTAGTGAAAAATAAGTTGAGGACCACTATGAGTGATGATCGCTTGAATGATTGCTTGGTGACATTTATTGAACGGGATGTGTTCATGAAAGTAAGCGAAGATGACATAGTTGATGCTTTCATGGCAATGCGAAAACGTAGAGTAACCAAGTGATGTAATTTTCTACTTGTGCTTATTTCATGTGAGACTAGTCGTATTGTAATTGAGCACATTTGAGATATATTTTGGAAACTAAATTGTTGTGAGATTTGCATTAAGCTACTCATGTTATTATTTTGCCATATTTTGTCTGACACATGGATTAGGTGGAAAAAAATTTAGAGTGTGCACACCCTTCATTTTTTTCCTGGGTCCGCCACTGGCGCTTGGGTACTCGGATATGTCTCCTCTATCGAAGACACCCTCGTTCCTTGGTGCGGTAGCAGGAGATGCATCGGTCGGCAGAAGAAGGAAACATGGACTATCACCATGCTAGTCTTATGGGAAATGTGGAAGCATCGGAACTCCATAGTCTTCGATGGCACCTCGCCATCCCCATGAACGGTCATAGAAAAAATGACAGCGAAGGCCGAGTATGGTAGCAATCTGGGATCCTGAAGGGAGACAATGGCTCCTTTGCGGTGCTGGCTAGGTGGGTGAATCAAGAGTAGAGGGTGGGCTACCATGTAACATTTACCCCACCCAAATGGCTGGGTTTCTGTAGCATTCTCTCCTATAATATATGATACACACTCTCGTGCATATTTGAGAAAAACTTGACTTATAGATATTTCCAGCAAATATAAAAATGCCTCTTGTAGTAAATTTAGTTTTGTGTTCAATGACTGATAAATATTCAATTTGAAAATGGGCAATCTTTTGAAGGATCGGTCACTTTTGGTGATCTAAAACAAAACCTTGCTACTATTGCAGTGTGTTGTCTTAGTTTTGAGGTGAAAACCGACCGATTCTCTGGAAATTAAGTCTACCACTGTGACATTTCTGTCCACATGGGTTTTATGAGAAAGAAATACTAAGCTCATTGCCAACGCCCAACGATCCGATAGTCGGATGTGTATTTAATAATTAAATTTAGTTATCCTAACTAAGACTAGAGATATGTGTATATTTACGACGTTCTTACAATATTGCGGACTAGTAGTTTCTAAAAAAAACATGTAAAATAGTAGGTCACTAAAAACATACCGAACAAAAAAAACAAAGAAACATTTACAAGATTTTCTTATTGTTGCTTCGAAACATATAAAGGAATCATGGTAATTTGGCTAGGATCCTCATTTTAACATGAACATGATTGGCTGCAATATTGTAAATGCTTCTGGCTCTGGTCATCAACTGATCCCACAAAAGTCAAAATAGGTGCTGATCGACCGCTGATGAGCCGTTACAGAGGTCGATGCCTAGCTAGATGCTTTGGTTCGAGCTGCTTCTGGTAGCTGTTCTCGGCCTTTACACCAGTCACCTCGATCGGACCCGCTGCACGCACACAGAGCTATAATAACTACCAAAGCCATTCGCATTCCTCCTTCCTCAAAAAGGCTATCTGTCTGTATACGTTTGTACACAAGCAGTTGTCTCTAATACTACGCGCAATCTACGGATCTGTAGCGCCGTACGTATAATGGCGCTGCTAGCTGCCGCGTCGAGCTTGATTTGAATGTATATACCCTGTCCCGATCTGCTCCGACCAGCGCTATCATCATCTCTGAATTCCGGTCAGACTGCTATGGCCTGGAAGATCATGGCGAGGCCAGCTGCAGTTATTTCTTTCTCCAGGAAAATATTAGTTTACCTGTATCTTATCTTCTATGGCGGTGGTACGTAGTACGCCCGCATGCATGCCTAGCTTACATACCGCCTCTGCAAACTAGCCAGCTAAGTTGACTTTGTGATTTCGCTCGCGGGTAGCTACTGCAAAAGCTTGCGAGTAGTAGATTTCATTACTCCGATAGCCTTCCTGCAAATACAGCTTCTGATGAGTTCTGAGCTGCAGCAGTATGGTGTACGTACGTGTTTCGGCCAGCTGCATTGCATGCATGCAAATGTGATCGCTCCGGACCTGCGCGCGGCGCAATATTTTACACTCCCTCCGTTCCTAAATATAAGTCTTTATAGAGCTTCCACTATAAACAATATACAAATGTATATAGATGTATTTTAAGTATAGATTCATTTATTTTACTTCGTATGTAGTCCACCTAATAAAATCTCTACAAAGACTAGGAATGGAGGGAGTACTATCAGACCAGAGCTTCAAGATTAACGCGTCATTTATTAATTTACCGCGCCCTCTCTTGACACAACATATAGGCGTGCATGGAAACATCACAGCAGGCTGGTGGGTTCCTGTACGTTTGCATGCGAAGCATCAGCTAGCTGCATGTAGCCGCAGCAGCAGCACATGTACGCTGTGCAAACATTAGCTACAACAGTTGGTCCCCGGCTCTAGCTCTCTCTTCTCTTGTCCGTTTCGATTTTTCAACAACGAATTAAAAGGAAGAGAAGAGTGACACAGTATGCAGTGTACGAGCGCTAGTATGTAGCCAAGGGGACCAGCTGTTCAAAGGACTCAGGCAACCAGGACATGGAATCTAGCTCTATGGAGCACTATCCGCGTTGTTAAAGATTAATTTCAGCTTGAATTGTACTCTCTTCGTTCCGAAATATAAGTCTTTTTAAAGATTTCAATAAAACTACATATGGATGTATATAGATATATTTTAAAGTGTCGATTCACTTATTTTGGTCCGTATATAGTCTGCATTACAATCTCTAAAAAGACTTATATTTAGGAACAAATAGTAAGTATATGAAGAAAATGATCTAAATCAAAACCTTCTATTTTAAAAATAGATATGTTCCATGCTTGCATTGTGTGTGAACAAAGAGTATGCATGGAGCTAAATGATAGTGTTACGTCATCTCCAATGCTGACCCGCTAAACCGGACACCGCATTCATCCGAGGATAGGGGGGAGCAGTCCACGACATGGATGTAGGAGGCGGCCATCCAATGCTATCGACATACATTTCAAACACTCTTCAAACAAACACGACGAATTACATGCAAACCAGATGATTTTCATTCAAACCGAACATAAGCATTTACAGTTTAGGCATATTTTAACTAAACTATACCGCATTATGGTAAAACCTCTGTTGGAAAAGGCAGTGCCTAGGAGGCGCTTAGGCACGCCTAGGCGCTAGGCAATTTCCAAACGCCTCGCCTAGGGCATAAATGGAGGTCTAGGCAGGGCAAACAAGGAATTGCCTACCAAAGCTAGAAATCATGCCACATACTACACTGATATGCCAAACGGGTTATATTCCAATGGCAGTAGACGATAATTCACTTATTTATATGTCCTAAACTAATATCAACACCCATATAATAATCACATATATACTAGGAGTAAAAACAATATTACCGCCTAGGCCGCGCCTAGGGCGCTTAGGCACCGCCTAGGCACTAGGCGAAGGCCAACCGCCTCGCTTACGCCTACCGCTTAACTAGTCTACGGCGGGCCGCGGCAGATCGCCACTCCCACGACATGTCTTTCGTATGTCCGGTAGGCCGCTCATCGGACTGCCAGTTGCCCTGGAGGGATAAGCTTCAACGAGAGGGGAAGGATAGCCTCCCTCTGCTTCTATGAAGCATAAATCAGGTTGGGTTTTGGGCAGGAAAGACGGTCGCCGTGGTCTGCGCCCTCGCTCACCGGGCAAGACACCGGCTGTGTAACCCGGCGGCGCGGCGGCGGTGGCCTTCGTGGGACCCAAGCGGCGATGGCTTCCTTTGATCTACTTCTCCTCGCTGTCCTCGGTGGCCGCGGACATGCCGACCTCCACCGACATGGCTTCTTTCCTCACCTGCCTGACACGTTGCAGCCATTGCTCGCATGGTAGTTCTTGGAATCTGGCGTTATCCGGCTGAATTTGTATGAGCGAGGAGGGGGTGGCGATGGCGATGGTGGTGGCGTCGGATCTAGAGGGTTCGTCGGCAAGCCGGCCTGAATCGGGCTGGCTCCCCAGGCAACCCAGGAAACTGCAATGCCGGAAAACTCCTTCTTCTGTTCGCCGATGGCCATGGCGGGTGTTGTACAAGGAGGAGATGGAGAGAACGGAGGTGAAATGTGGTTCTTGCCCGACGCCTGGACACGTTTATATAGCAGGCAGATGCGAGGAACCGGCCGGAGACGTATTTAATGTCGGCCGCACAGAACGGACGTGTGGCGCTTGGGGCGCCAGAGTAAGTTCTTCCGCACACGCGCCGGTTTAATGGAGGTAAGCGGGCAGCTGGATGTTGTTTCAATCCGAAGAGGAGGCGTGCGCAGCTGGCGAGTAGCGGATGACGCTCTGGGCCGGCTTGAGTGAGTGGTCATGTCCGCTCTAGGACGGCATGAATGTGGGCAGCTGGCTTCGGGCGGGAAAGCCCACAGCCGCAGGAAAGGGATTTTTGGTGGGCTGGGTTAGTCAAACGCGGGCGTGGCGATTGTCCGGACGCACACAACTCTCTAGTTTGTGGGAAGAAGTATGTCTAAACTTGTATTTAGGAACAGAGTGAGTACTATTCATTTGTATTGTTTGTTGAATGGTGGGACCCACCCTACGCCACCTAGGCAGAGTACAGGGCTCCAAACGGAAATACAGTGCCAGGTCAGCATAGATAACTTCTACGGACAATGAATGCACCGCATGCCACAATAAAGCCAAGTTTGTGCTGCACTTTTCTGTATGCCACAAATGCAGGCACCAAGGTGATCATCCATGGCAAATAATTCAACAATCGGATGGAGGCTCCAGGGAAGGGAATAAAGCTTGACAGTAAAGAGCATGTGTAGCGCTGGAGCTGTGAAGTGCCTCCACAGGCTTTATTGCAGATTGAGAACTAAAGGAAGGAATTCGATGAGAGAGCGGTCGCGCATGCTTGATTAGTTTTGCGTAGCTTCTTCCGTTCTTCGCGTTCTTTTGGTTTATTCGGATGCTTGTCCAGGCATAGAACATCGGTCATTGTGGATGGGCAGTTGGGACATGCACTGGTAAAGCAACAACATAGATGCATGCAAATGTGGAGGAACAGGCAGGAACAGCTCCAGTTCAAAGTGAGTCCTCTGATGTGATGTAACACAGTACGTACTTTCAGATCTAGTGTGGTCTATGGATCAGAAAAATACAATTAAGTGTGGTACCTTGTAAGGTACCAGATATATCTCCTCTAGATTATGGTTCTCACACCCACTCACGATCTGATACAGGAAATTGGGTTACAGATGAACTGAGTTAATACAGGGAGGAACAGAGGTAGGAGAAGAGTGGAAGGTAGCCGCCATGCCGTTGCCGTTCGTGATCCAATAGATGCTTTGCTCCTTGCCTTCGATCTAGTACTTGTAGCTGCAGCGATGGGGTAGCGGGAGGGCCAGGTCCATGAGCGGCCCAATGGGCAAGCCCATGTGCGTACATGCTAGGAGGGCTCCTAACATCCCCTCGTCCTTAAAATTCGGCTTGCCCCCAAGCCGAAACCACCAAGAGCCGCTTGGATCCCACTGCACTCGATGTTCCTTGACTACTTGGTGGATGGGGTCGACCGTGGGCTCGAGGTGGACAGCGGTGGCGGCATCATGGACCTCGTCGACGCTGTCGCTGGTGTCGACCTAGGTCGAGCACTCCATCAAACAGGTGATGGGCACCATCGCGACGCAGACTGGGGCTGCATCATGGGTGACCATGGGGATCTCCTGGGCCTTGGTGGTGGAGCAGGATACGTCGGGGATGGGCACCGACGCGTCGGTCGTGCTCTCCGGCGAAGTGGTCGGCGGTGGTGGATTGTGGACGACGGCGGGTGAACTGGTGGCCCAACTGACGTCAAGGGCGTTCAGTTTCTCGGCAAGGGACTTGGTGGCATTGGTGTAGGCGTTGAGCCTGGTGCCGAGCCGCTCGAGATACTCCTGGAGGAACGGATCCATGGTTGATTCCGTCGGATGGTGGTGGTGGAAAAAAAATTGGGGGAAGAATTTGGGGAAGGGTGGTGCCTGGCTCTGTATAGCAGATGTAAGGTACCAGATATATCTCCTCTAGATTATGGTTCTCACACCCACTCATGATCTGATACAGGAAATTGGGTTACAGATGAACTGAGCTAATACAGGGAGGAACAGAGGTAGGAGAAGAGTGGAAGGTAGCCGCCGTGCCGTTGCCGCTCGTGATCCACTGGATGCTTTGCTCCTTGCCTTCGATCTGGTACTTGTAGCTGCAGCGATGGGGTAGCGGGAGGGCCAGGTCCATGAGCGGCCCAATGGGCAAGCCCATGTGCGTACATGCTAGGAGGGCTCCTAACATACCTCCTATGATCTAGTGTGGACCGTGTATCGGCAAAATACAATCAAGTGTGGTACCAGCTAATCACTAGTAGAAAAAGAGTCATCTGTCCCGGTTGGTAAGGGCCTTTTGTCCCGGGACTAAAGGGTCGTTACTAATGCCCTAGCCCTTTAGTCCCGGTTCTTACATGAACCGGGACAGGTGGGCCTCCACGTGGCCGGTGCGCCGAGCCCAGGCAGGAGGGCCTTTGGTCCCGGTTGGTGGCACCAACCGGGACCAATAGGCATCCACGCGTCAGCATTTCAGGGGCTGGGGTTTTTGTTTTTTTTTGAAAGGGGGGGGGGGGGGGTGGGGGGTTTGGGGGGTTAATTTAGGTGTTTCATATATTGTGTTAGCTAGCTAATTAATAGAGAGAAGTGTCCTCTCTTATGTCCGTGCTTGGTCGATGCTATATATACGTGTAGAGAGGACTAGGCACGCTAGCTAGTAAGCAAATGAAGGAAACAGAAGATCGTCATGAACATATGCATACAGAGAGAAGTGATATCGACCACCTCTCCTTCTCCGAAAGATTGGTCGAACAACAAGTTCTCGTATATCTATCCGACAATACCGGCTACATATATACAATAATTATCTCTTATAATATAATCTCCTAATTATATATGAACACAGGGTCCACATAGTATTATCCGTCTTCAGCGATCACGTGGTCAAGGAAGAATGCCGTCAATTCCTCTTGAATTGCTCGCATACGATCTGGTGGTAGGAGTTCATTCTGCATCCGAAAGATCTAATTTGAACAAGGGGGTCAATACATATATATATAAAAATATATTTATGAATAAATGAAACTCAACACAAATGATGATAATAAAATAAAATTGTGAATACTATTGCTTACGCACTTCATATTGTTCGTCAGAGTACCCCCGTTCACAGGTCGTGTGGCGGATGGACTTGCAAACGTAGTATCCACAGAAATCATTTCCTTGTTCCTGCCACAACCACTTTACAGGAAATAGAGGTCAATCAAACTGATAAGCAAGCATGCCAAATGGTATTGATGAAACTAGCGCTGGAATCACTAGGAGATGCGTGAACATGCTACTATAGTACTTACTTTTGGGTGTCTAAATTGCAGCTTCTTCGGCAGTCCCGGAGCTTTTTTGGTGAATTTTCTCCAAACCCTGCCAGACAAAGAAAACAATTATTTGATATCAGGAAATGAACAAAGTTGCTGATATGGTGGATAATGATCGATTTAACTTACTAAAGGAAATATGCCCTAGAGGCAATAATAAAGTTATTATTTATTTCCTTATATCGTGATAAATGTTTATTATTCATGCTAGATTTGTATTAACCGGAAACATAATACATGTGTGAATACATAGACAAACAAAGTGTCACTAGTATGCCTCTACTTGACTAGGTTTTTTATCAAAGATGGTTATGTTTTCTAGCCATAGACATGAGTTGTCATTTGATTAACGAGATCACATCATTAGGAGAATGATGTGATTGACATGACCCATTCCGTTAGCTTAGCACCCGATCGTTTAGTATATTGCTATTGCTTTCTTCATGACTTATACATGTTCCTATGACTATGAGATTATGCAACTCCCGTTTGCTTGAGGAACACTTTGTGTGCTACCAAACGTCACAACGTAATCGGGTGATTATAAAGGAGCTCTCTGTGTGTCTCCAAAGGTACATGTTGGGTTGACGATTTTGAGATTAGGATTTGTCACTCCGATTGCTCTGGACAGGTATCTCTGGGCCCTCTCGGTAATGCACATCACTTAAGCCTTGCAAGCATTGCAACTAATGAGTTAGTTGCGGGATGATGTATTACGGAACGAGTAAAGAGACTTGCCGTAACGAGATTGAACTAGGGATTGAGATACGACGATCGAATCTCGGGCAAGTAACATACCGATGACAAAGGGAACAACGTATATTGTTATGCGGTCTGACCGATAAAGATCTTCGTAGAATAAGTAGGAGCCAATATGAGCATCTAGGTTTCGCTATTGGTTATTGACCGGACACGTGTCTCGGTCATGTCTACATAGTTCTCGAACCCGTAGGGTCCACACGCTTAACGTTTCGATGACAGTTATATTATGAGTTTATATATTTTGATGTACCAAAGGTTGTTCGGAGTCCCGGATGTGATCACGGACATGACGAGGAGTCTCGAAATGGTCGAGACATGAAGATTGATATATTGGAAGCCTATGCTTGGATATCGGAAGTGTTCCGGGTGAAATCGGGATTTTACCGGAGTATCGGGAGGTTGCCGGAACCCCCCAGGAACTTAATGGGCCTTAGTGGGCCTAGGTGGAAGAGAGGAGAGGAGGCAAGGGCTGGCCGAGCGCCCCTCCCCCCTAGTCCGAATAGGACAAGGAGAGGGGGGCGGCGCCCCCCTTCCTTCCTTCTCCTCCACTCCTTCCCCCTCCCAAGTCCTAATCCAACTAGGAAAGGGGGGGGGGAGTCCTACTCCCGGTGGGAGTAGGACTCCTCCGGCGCGCCTCCTCGTATGGCCGGCCGCACCCCCCCTTGCTCCTTTATATACGGGGGCAGGGGGGCACACCATAGACACAACAATTGATCAAGTTGATCTTTTAGCCGTGTGCGGTGCCCCCCTCCACCATAGTCCACCTCGATAACATCAGAAGCGGTGCTTTACGAAGCCTGCGTCGGTAGAACAACAACATTGTCAAGACGCCGTCGCGTCGTCGAAACTCTCCCTCAACACTCGGCTGGATCGGAGTTCGAGGGACGTCATCGGGCTGAATGTGTGCTGAACTCGGAGGTGCCGTATGTTCGGTACTTGATCGGTCGGATCGTGAAGACATACAACTACATCAACCGCGTTGTGCTAACGCTTCTGCTTTCGGTCTACGAGGGTACGTGGACAACACTGTCCCCTCTCGTTGCTATGCATCACCATGATCTTGCGTGTGCGTAGGATTTTTTTTGAAATTACTACGTTCCCCAACAGTGGTATCCGAGCTAGGTTTTATGCGTAGATGTCATATGCACAAGTAGAACACAAGTGAGTTGTGGGCGATATAAGTCATACTTCTTACCGGCATGTCATACTATGGTTCGGCGGTATTGTTGGATGAAGCGGCCCGGACCGACATTACGCGTACGCTTACGCGAGACTGGTTCTACCGACGTGCTTTGCACACAGGTGGCTGGCGGGTGTCAGTTTCTTCAACTTTAGTCGAACCGAGTGTGGCTACGCCCGGTCCTTGCGAAGGTTAAAACAGCACCAACTTCACAAACTATCGTTGTGGTTTTTGATGCGTAGGTAAGAACGGTTCTTGCTAAGCTCGTAGCAGCCACGTAAAACTTGCAACAACAAAGTAGAGGACGTCTAACTTTATTTTTGCAGGGCATGTTGTGATGTGATATGGTCTAAACATGATGCTAAATTTTATTTTATGAGATGATCATGTTTTGTAACCGAGTTATCGGCAACTGGCAGGAGCCATATGGTTGTCGCTTTATTGTATGCAATGCAATCGCCCTGTAATGCTTTACTTTATCACTAAGCGGTAGCGATAGTCATAGAAGCATAAGATTGGCGAGACGACAACGATGCTACATTGGAGATCAAGGTGTCGCGCCGGTGACAATGGTGATCATGGAGGTGCTTCAGAGATGGAGATCACAAGCACAAGATGATGATGGCCATATCATATCACTTATATTGATTGCATGTGATGTTTATCTTTTATGCATCTTATCTTGCTTTGATTGACGGTAGCATTATAAGATGATCCCTCACTAAATTATCAAAGTATAAGTGTTCTTCCTGAGTATGCACCGCTATGCGAAAGTTCTTCGTCTTTGAGACACCACGTGATGATCGGGTGTGATAGGCTCTACGTTCAAATACAACGGGTGCAAAATAGTTGCACACACGGAATACTCAGGTTAAACTTGACGTGCCTAGCATATAACAGATATGGCCTCGGAACTCGGAGACCGAAAGGTCGAGCGTGAATCGTATAGTAGATATGATCAACATAGTAATGTTCACCATTTAAACTACTTCATCTCACGTGATGATCGGACATGGTTTAGTTGATTTGGATCACGTGATCACTTAGAGGATTAGAGGGATGTCTATCTAAGTGGGAGTTCTTAAATGTCGATTAATTGAACTTAAATTTACCATGAACTTAGTACCTGATAGTATCTTGGTTGTCTATGTTGATTGTAGATAGATGGCCCGTGCTGTTGTTCCGTTGAATTTTAATGCGTTCCTTGAGAAAGCAAAGTTGAAAGACGATGGTAGCAATTACACGGACTGGGTCCGTAACTTGAGGATTATCCTCATTGATGCACGTAAGAATTACGTCCCGGAAGCACCGCTTAGGTGCCGTGCCTGCCGCAGGAGCAACACCAGATGTTATGAACGTTTGGCGAGCAAAGGCGATGACTACTCAATAGTTCAGTGTGCCATGCTTTACGGCTTAGAACCAGGTCTTCAACGATGTTTTGAACGTCATGGAGCATATGAGATGTTCCAGGAGTTGAAGTTAATATTTCAAGCAAATGCCCGGATTGAGAGATATGAATTCTCCAATAAATTCTATAGCTGTAAGATGGAGGAGAATAGTTCTGTCAGTGAGCATATACTCAAGATGTCTGGGTATTATAATCACTTGATTCAACTGGGAGTTAATCTTCCGGATGATAGCGTCATTGACAGAATTCTCCAATCATCGCCACCAAGCTACAAGAGCTTCGTGATGAACTATAATATGCAAGGGATGGATAAGACGATTCGAAGCTCTTCGCAATGCTAAAGGCTGCGGAGGTAGAAATCAAGAAGGAGCATCAAGTTTTGATGGTCAACAAGACCACTAGTTTCAATAAAAAGGGCAAAGGGAAGAAGAAGGGGAACTTCAAGAAGAACATCAAGCAAGTTGCTGCTCAAGAGAAGAAACCCAAGTCTGGACCTAAGCCTAAAACTGAGTGTTTCTACTGCAAGCAAACTGGTCACTGGAAGCGGAACTGCCCCAAGTATTTGGCGGATAAGAAGGATGGTAAGGTGAACAAAGGTATATGTGATATACATGTTATTGATGTGTACCTTACTAATGCTCACAGTAGCACCTGGGTATTTGATACTGGTTTTGTTGCTAATATTTGCAACTCGAAATAGGGGCTACGGATTACGCGAAGATTGGCTAAGGACGAGGTGATGATGCACGTGGGAAATGGTTCCAAAGTTGATGTGATCGCGGTCGGCACGCTACCTCTACATCTACCTTCGGGATTAGTATTAGACCTAAATAATTGTTATTTGGTGCCAGCGTTGAGCATGAACATTATATCTGGATCTTGTTTGATGCGAGATGCTTATTCATTTAAATCAGTGAATAATGGTTGTTCTATTTATATGAGTAATATATTTTATGGTCATGCACCCTTGAAGAGTGGTCTATTTTTATTGAATCTCGATAGTAGTGACACACATATTCATAATGTTGAAGCCAAAAGATGCAGAGTTGATAATGATAGTGCAACTTATTTGTGGCAATCGCTGCTCGTGTCATATCGGTGTAAAGCGCATGAAGAAACTCCATACTGATGGACTTTTGGAACCACTTGATTATGAATCACTTGGTACTTGTGAACCGTGCCTCATGGGCAAGATGACTAAAACGCCGTTCTCCGGAACTATGTAGAGAGCAATAGATTTGTTGGAAATCATACATACAGATGTATGTGGTCCGATGAAGGTTGAGGCTCGTGGCGGATATCGTTATTTTTTCACCTTCACAGATGACTTAAGCAGATATGGGTATATCTACTTAATGAAACATAAGTCTGAAACATTTGAAAAGTTCAAAGAATTTCAGAGTGAAGTTGAAAATCATCATAACAAGAAAATAAAGTTTCTACGATCTGAAAGTGGAGGAGAATATTTGAGTTACGAGTTTGGTGTACATTTGAAACAATGCGGAATAGTTTCGCAACTCACGCCACCCAGAACACCACAACGTAATGGTGTGTCCGAACGTCGTAATCGTACTTTACTGGATATGGTGCGATCTATGATGGCTCTTACTGATTTACCGCTATCGTTTTGGGGTTATGCTTTAGATACGGCCGCATTCACGTTAAATAGGGCACCATCAAAATCCGTTGAAACGACGCCTTATGAACTGTGGTTTGGCAAGAAACCAAAGTTGTCAAGCTTACGAAAGTTTGGGGCTGCGATGCTTATGTGAAAAGCTTCAACATGATAAGCTCGAACCCAAATCGGAGAAATGTGTCTTCATAGGATACCCAAAGGAGACTGTTGGGTACACCTTCTATCACATATCCAAAGGCAAGACTTTTGTTGCTAAATTCAGAAACTTTCTAGAGAAGGAGTTTCTCTCGAAAGAAGTGAGTGGGAGGAAAGTAGAACTTGATGAGGTAACTGTACCTGCTCCCTTATTGGAAAGTAGTTCATCACAGAAACCGGCTCGTGACACCTACACCAATCAGTGAGGAAGTTAATGATGATGATCATGAAACTTCGCACCAAGTTACTACCGAGCCTCAGAGATCAACAGAGTAAGATCCGCACCAGAGTGGTACGGTAATCCTGCTCGAAGTCATGCTACTAGATCATGATGAACCTATGAACTATGAAGAAGCGATGGTGAGCCCAGATTCATAAAATGGCTTGAGGCCATGAAATCTGAGATGGGATCCATGTATGAGAACAAAGTATGGACTTTGGTTGACTTGCCCGATGATCGGCAAGCAATTGAGAATAAATGGATCTTCAAGAAGAAAACTGACGCTGACGGTAATATTACTGTCTACAAAGCTCGACTTGTTGCGAAAGGTTTTCGACAAGTTCAAGGGATTGACTACGATGAGACCTTCTCACCTGTAGCGATGCTTAAGTCTGTCCAAATCATGTTAGCAATTGCCGCATTTTATGATTATGAAATTTGGCAAATGGATGTCAAAACTGCATTCCTGAATGGATTTCTGGAAGAAGAGTTGTATATGATGCAACCGGAAGGTTTTGTCGATCCAAAGGAGCTAACAAAGTGTGCAAGCTCCAACGATCCATTTATGGACTTGTGCAAGCCTCTCGGAGTTGGAATAAACGCTTTGATAGTGTGATCAAAGCATTTGGTTTTGCATGCACTTTTAGAGAAGCCTCAGATTTACAAGAAAGCGAGTGGGAGCTCAGAGCATTTCTAATATTATATGTGGATGACATATTGCTGATTGGAAATGATATAGAATTTCTGGTTAGCATAAATGGATACTTGAATAAGAGTTTTCAATGAAAGACCTCGGTGAAGCTGCTTATATATTGGGCATTAAGATCTATAGAGATAGATCAAGACGCTTAATTGGAATTTCACAAAGCACATACCTTGACAAATTTTGAAGAAGTTCAAAATGGATCAAGCAAAGAAAGGGTTCTTGCCTGTGTTACAAGGTGTGAAATTGAGTAAGACTCAATGCCCGACCACTGCAGAAGATAGAGAGAAAATGAAAGATGTTCCCTATGCTTCAGCCATAGGCTCTATCATGTATGCAATCATGTACCAGACACTGATGTGTGCCTTGCTATAAGTCTATGTGGAGGTACCAAAGTAATCCAGAGTGGATCACTGGACAGCGGTCAAGAACATCCTGAAATACCTGAAAAGGACTAAGGATATGTTTCTCGTTTATGGAGGTGACAAAGAGCTCATCGTAAATGGTTACGTTGATGCAAGCTTTGACACTGGTCCGGACGATTCTAAGTCGCAAACCGGATACGTTTTTACATTGAACGGTGATGCTGTCAGTTGTTGCAGTTCTAAACAAAGCGTCGTGGCGGGATCGACGTGTGAAGCGGAGTACATAGCTGCTTCGTATAAAGAAATGAAGGAGTCTGGATGAAGGAGTTCATATCCGATCTAGGTGTCATACCTAGTGCATCGGGTCCAATGAAAATCTTTTGTGACAATACTGGAGCAATAGCCTTGGCGAAGTAATCCAGATTTCACAAGAGAACCAAGCACATCAAGAGACGCTTCAATTCCTTCCGGGATCTAGTCCAGGTGGGAGACATAGAGATTTGCAAGATACATACGGATCTGAATGTTGCGCATCTGCTAACTAAGCCTCTTCCACGAGCAAAACATGATCAGCACCAAGGCTCCATGGGTGTTAGAATCATTACCGTGTAATCTAGATTATTGACTCTAGTGCAAGTGGGATACTGAAGGAAATATGCCCTAGAGGCAATAATAAAGTTATTATTAATTTGCTTCTATCATGATAAATGTTTATTATTCATGTTAGAATTGTATTAACCGAAAACATAATACATGTATGAATACATAGACAAACAAAGTGTCACTAGTATGCCTCTACTTGACTAGCTTGTTGATCAAAGATGGTTATGTTTCCTAGCCATAGACATGAGTTGTCATTTGATTAACGGGATCACATCATTAGGAGAATGATGTGATTGACATGACCCATTCCGCTAGCTTAGCACCCGATCGCTTAGTATGTTGCTATTGCTTTCTTCATGACTTATACATGTTCCTATGACTATGAGATTATGCAACTCCCGCTTATCGGAGGAACACTTTGTGTGCTACCAAACGTCACAACGTAACTAGGTGATTATAAAGGAGCTCTATAGGTGTCTCCAAAGGTACATGTTAATGGGCGTATTTCGAGATTAGGATTTGTCACTCCGATTGCTCGGAGAGGTATCTCTGGGCCCTCTCGGTAATGCACATCACTTAAGCCTTGTAAGCATTGCAACTAATGAGTTAGTTATGGGATGATGTATTATGGAACGAGTAAAGAGACTTGCCGGGTAACGAGATTGAACTAGGTATTGAGATACCACGATCGAATCTCGGGCAAGTAACATACCGATGACAAAGGGAACAACGTATGTTCTTATGCGCGTCTCGACCGATAAAGATCTTCGTAGAGAATATGTAGGAGCCAATATGAGCATCCAGGTTCCGCTATTGGTTATTGACCGGAGACGTGTCTCGACCATGTCTACATAGTTCTCGAACCCGTAGGGGCCGCACGCTTAACGCTTCGATGATGCTTATATTATGAGTTTATATGTTTTGATGTACTGAAGGTTGTTCGGAGTCCCGGATGTGATCACGGACATGACGAGGAGTCTCGAAATGGTCGAGACATGAAGATTGATATATTGGAAGCCTATGTTTGGAAATCGAAAGTGTTCCGGGTGAAATCGGGATTTTACCGGAGTACTGGGAGGTTACCGGAACCCCCCGGGAACTTAATGGGCCTTAGTGGGCCTAGGTGGAACAGAGGAGAGAAGGCAAGGGCTGGCCGCGCGCCCCTCCCCCCTAGTCCGAATAGGACAAGGAGAGGGGGGCAGCGCCCCCCCTTCCTTCCTTCTCCTCCACTCCTTCCCCCTCCCAAGTCCTAATCCAACTAGGAAGGAGGGGGGGAGTAGGACTCCTCCGGCACGCCTCCTCCTATGGCCGGCCGCACCCGCCTTGCTCCTTTATATACGGGGGCAGGGGGGCACCCCATAGACACAACAATTGATCAAGTTGATCTTTTAGCCGTGTGCGGTGCCCCCCTCCACCATAGTCCACCTCGATAATATCAGAAGCGGTGCTTAGGCGAAGCCCCGTGGTTCAGAGAACATCAACATCGTCACCACGCCGTCAGGTCGATTTAAACTCTCCTCAACACTCGGCTGGATCGGAGTTCGAGGGACGCCATTGGGCTGAACGTGTGCTAAACTCGGAGGTGTCAGACGCTCGGTACTTGATCGGTCGGATCGTGAAGACGCACGACTACATCATCAACTGCGCAGTTAACGCTTCGCCGGTGTCAAAACTGGCGGATCTCGGTAGGGGTCCCGAATCAGGCTTCTAGGCGGATGGTAACAAGAGACAAGGGACACGATGTTTCTACCTGTGTTCGGGCCCTCTCGATGGAGGTAAAACCCTACTCCCGCTTGATTAATATTGATGATATGGGTAGTACAAGAGTAGATCTACCACGAGATCAGAGAGGCTAAACCCTAGAAGCTAGCCTATGGTATGATTGTTGTTCTTCCTACGGACTAAAACCCTCCGGTTTATATAGACACCGGAAAGGGTTAGGGTTACATAGAGTCGGTTACAAATGGGAGGAGATCTACATCCGTATCGCCAAGCTTGCCTTCCACGCCAAGGAAAGTCCCATCCGGAAACGGGACGAAGTCTTCAATATTTTATCATCATAGTCCCCGAGTCCGGCCAAAGGTTATAGTCCAGCCATCCGGACACCCCTAATCCAGGACTCCTCAAGAGCCCACGAACCATGCTTCAATGACGACGAAGTCCGGGCGTGCAGATTGTCTTCGACATTGCAAGGCGGGTTCCTCCTCGAATACTTCATAGAAGATATTGAACACAAGGATAGAGTCCGGCTCTGCAAAATAAGTACCACATACCACCATAGAGAGAATAATATTTACACAAATCCAATCATCTGACGTATTCCGCAGCGTGACATCACACCACGGCTAAGCCTTTATTCGAATCGCTTTTATCGTCTCCCACCTCAGCGCACTTAGCGAGGCGGTTTCCTTGGCACGTCTTGTCGAAGCAGAGATCGTGTCCCCTTATTCGAGGATTCTCATTAATACGGGCGTGGGTAACCCAACCGTGCCATTAATTTACGGCGCTTGGGAGATAAGCGAGTTTTACCAGGCTGGTGGGGCACATAGTTTCGTCCGCCCATATAAGGGGATAAGGATCCACCTTTTCCATCTACGACTTCTTCCTCCTTTGCTTATCCATTTTCACAAGACTGAGCTCCAAATACTAAGTCCGCACATCTTACCTCAACCTTCTCGGACATGTCCGGAGCGGGAGGCAAGTGGATGGTCTCCTCCGCCACGGAGGGACACATCAAGAAGTCGAGGAGGCCGGATACTTGTCTAACGACATCGCGCACCGGCTCCCAGACAAGGGGCAGCTCATCCCCACCCCCAGGCCCAATGAGAGGGTGGTTTTCCTCACCCATTTCCTCCGCGGACTAGGTTTCCCACTACACCCATTTGTCCGGGGACTCATGTTCTACTACGGCCTGGATTTCCATGATCTGGCCCCGAACTTCATCCTCAATATCTCGACGTTCATCGTCATGTGCGAGGCCTTCCTCTGCATCCAGCCCCACTTCGGCTTATGGCTGAAGACCTTCAATTTCAAACCGAAGGTAGTGGGCGGCCGCCAAGCGGAGTGCGGAGGCGCCATGGTGGGCAAGATGCCCAACGTTACATGGCTCGAGGGCTCCTTCGTGGAGACCATAAAGGGGTGGCAATCGGGGTGGTTCTACATCACCGAGCCGCTGCGGACCTGAATGGGCAGCAACCCAAGAATTCCGACCGCATCCCCACACGGCTCACCTCCCCGGAAAGAGAAGGGCCTGTCATGGGGTAATTCGGAAGAGCGGACCGGACTCAAACCTGCGGCCCAAGACACAGGGGACAAAAGGTTAAACTTCACAACGTAGTCCGTGTCATGCTCATCCGCCGGATCCTCCCGTGTCAACGACGGGCTTTTAACTTATGGGAGTTCAACCCGCCCAAAGACCAAACTCGACCACTGTGCTCTTTGACACAACGCACGAGGATGCCTGGAAGGTGCTATTCAAGGGCGCCGAGGTTCCCCCTCCCATCACCGAGGATCGCGGATCTTATTTTACCCTTTACGGGATACTTGTTTTTCATAGTTTGACTCTATGCGGGATCTAAGCTCCCGTTCCTTTGACAAGAATGGCAGAAGAAGACCGGACAGATCAACTGTCCGGCTCCTTTGCCCGAAGATCCAGCGGACGCCCGCTTGACGGGGCTGCTGGTTCCGGCACCTTACGTGGTGCCGGAGAAGAAGGCCAAGAAAAAGGCTGCGGGAACTCGAAAGAGTTCCCGGCGCTCGGCGGTGTCGGATTCATCGTCCGATGACTCCGAGGCGCACTCCTCCCACGAAGACGAGGAGGAGGAAGAAGAGGCCTCTCCCCCTCCAGCGGGGGGAGGACAGAAAAGGAAGGCCGCCTAACCGGGTGGCCGGAGGGTCCAAGAAGGGAAGGACCCTTCCTCCGGACTACTCCACCAACACCGACGACGGCGAAGAGGAGTGGCCATCCAGGGCCAAGCCCCTGGAAAAATCGTAAGTATCCGGATACCAAAATAACTCATGGCGTTCCTTTATTGCACAGTATCTTCTGACACCGAATATAATCATGCAGTCCGCCTGCGGCCCAGCTCGACGCTTCGTCAAGCGGATCCCTGGATTCGTCGGATGTGAATAGCCTTTCACTTCCGACTGCTACCTCCCCTCGTCCTATGGATGATGCCGAGGTGGAGTCCCAAAAGGGTCCAAGCCAGGAGGGGGTGGTCCTAGAGGCGTCGCAAGGCGACCTCCTGACTCCAGTGCAAAGGGGATAAAACCCGAAGGGCTCTAAGTCCGCCCCGGGTCGGACACCGCACCGGAACCTTCAACGTTCCGCATCCGCAAAGCGGCCCCCTACTAAGAAGGGCAAGTTTACGACGCCGGTGACCTCCGGCCCAACCGGAGGCACCGGATAATCATTGGAGGTGCTTAACGGCGCCTCCATCGACGAGGAGCACCACACTATTATGAGTGTGGTGATCCGTATGTTCACCCGCCAAGAGTGGGCTGATCAAGCTGTGCCGACCTTCTAACAGTCTTTGAGGTATGTATTTAAGATATGTAAAAATATTACCGCATAGACAAGAGTTTTCGATGCTCAGTTTGGTGTTCGTAAAGAAAAGCCAAACCGAGGATCAAAAGATATACGCAGGAGTCTAACATAAGTATGTCAATATGGGAATGCAGGCGGCCGCTGACATCTCACAGACCGATCATGGAGGTCGATGCATTGAAGCAGAGCCTCGAGCGGTCCGAGAACGAGCTCGGCCTTGCCAAGAAGCAGCTCGAGGACAAGGAAGGTAAGTAATACCTTATTTAAGTATATATAAAAAGATGTGGTTGCAAAAAATGAAAGGACCAACGTGATTATTACAGGGGCCACAACCGAGGTGTCGACCCTGAAGGAAACGCTGTCCAGGGCCGAAGACAATGCGGCCGTGGAGCGCACCGAGCGAGAAAAGCAGGAGGCGCGGGTGGTGGAGGTGCAGCAAGAGCTCCAGGCTCTCGTGGAAAAACACG
The DNA here is from genome assembly GCA_021605145.1 of Aegilops bicornis. Classification (NCBI taxonomy): domain Eukaryota; kingdom Viridiplantae; phylum Streptophyta; class Magnoliopsida; order Poales; family Poaceae; genus Aegilops; species Aegilops bicornis. Next base: position 469,786,379 of record CM038674.1, on the reverse strand, counting down.
AGAGTTTGGAGCTTGACTCAAAGATTCGAGAGTCCGAGATCGCCTCGGCCCTTGAGAGCGCCAAATCTGCCAAGGCCGAAGCCCAAAAAGCCCTCCAGGAAATTGAGACAATGAAGAAGATAGCGGCGGGTAAGGCATTCTGTATGCAAAGCAAGCACGTGAAATTGAATTACTTGTTACTTACCCGAGTCCGGAGCTCTCCAGGAGCATTCGCAGATCTTCCTCGGAGTGTGTCCGATGCTCCGCATTCTACCGAGCCGAAGAGGGGAGCTCGACGGAGAAGGTGTTCTGGTCTCAAGATATCGAGGTCCGGACACCGGTGCCCTTTTTGAGCGACCAGTGAAGCAGCCTGGTCGAAGCTTCATAAGGTGGCCGAACAGCCATGAAGGGTCTCATAGTCCGGCCAGGCTCGGGAAGCCACGCTGGGAGCTACTGGCTGGTGAGGCGGCCGGTGGATGCCTCGTCCATGGCTTGAAGTCATTAAGCTCCATATGCATCGAAGGTGCTCAGAGGCCCTTGCCCGATGCTAAAGTGCACTGGGCAAGATGGACGCCGAGAAGCTTGTGACGGATGGACCACCGCCGCAAGGAGCATCGCAAGCCCGAGATGTATTATGAGGGCGTCTGAAGGGTGCCCGCCTTTATAGCGGATGAATGCTCCAAAGATGTAATTTTGAGTAAACTCGCATTTGTAATCACAGACAAAAAACTTGTTCATATGCGCTAAGCAACGCTTTTGAATTTAAAATATTACGCTCAGGCGGCCGCTTATTAAATTTGAGAGATGGCGAGTCGTCGGCTTCCCGCCCCCATGCCACGAAAGTGCCGGGTGTTCGGGATAAACTTGAGCGCTCTTTTTCCCATTCTTGTGTCCTTCGAGGGAGGCGCTCAACACAACAAACAAGGCAATCGGACTATAATGCTTGAACACTCTCACTTAGCCATAGAATTCTATAATTTTAAATTTCGGCAAAGCCCCTAGTATTTGGAAGACCGAGTTCGGGGCACTATCCACGCCTAGGCCGGACAAAGCCGACTCCTCGCTCTAAGCGCATAAGTCTTTAGGGACTCGAAAACCTCTCGAACAGCGACCAGCTCTCGCCCTATCATGACGGTCAGTTTTAGCTTTCTCCACTGAGGTGCTTAGCCCAGCTCAATCGGGGCACAATCGCAGTGGTTCTCCCAGCGCTACCTTAGCCGATATAACGGAACGTAAGGTACCAAAACATGGGATCCGGGCAAACCCAACTATTGACCCAAGACATGATTCGGAGCCGATGCATATAATGCTATAAGTTCGGGGTGCTGCACTCATGAGAGTGTTCGGACTTTTCACACCATATTATGGGGTACGTAAGCCCCTGGTGTATTGGCCGTACCAAAGTGTACGGTTGCATAATGTCATAACTGAACATATTTTTATAAAAAAAGGAATGCAATAATACACGAAAAGGCTGCGGTAAAAGCGGTACGATACAAATAGTGCGATAAGCAAGAGATGGGACTATTTGACATGTCCCCCTCCAGGGGCGAGTTGCGGGATGATATATGAAACAAGTATACTGCTCGTTATAAAGACCACCTGGACACTCGACGTAGCTTTCTGCCTCCCTGGCTGTTGCATCATGTGTTCGGCGATTGTACTGCCGGACAGGCCTTCCGTAGAGTGGAGTCCTGAAAGTAAGAAAAAAATGACAAAATCGGGAGCCCCTAGTGCGGTTGAGCCGCATTTTGGGCATGTCGTGGTCGTGCCCCTCCCCCTATGCCCATGGTATTTCCAGAGCGTAGTTATGTACGCGTAGTACTGGTTTCGCAATTTCGCGAGGGCTGGGGTTGGGGCCGCATTGCTACGCTTGCTCGGAACGCGTGCGACGGTCTTGTTGTAGGTTACTCGGCGCGCTTGACGGTGTCCGGACGTTTAATAGCCGGATCGAGAATTGCCTTGAGAGGCTGCTTTGTACTTCCGCCGAGGGTCAGCCGCCGTATGCTCCTCCGTTCGGAGAGAGCGTTCGGTGTTTCCATTGACCGTAATGACTCCTCGAGGGCCTGGAATCTTGAGCTTGAGGTATGTGTAGTGCGGCACCGCATTGAACTTTGCGAATGCGGTTCGTCCGAGCAGTGCGTGATAGCCACTACGGAACGAGACTATGTCGAAGATTAACTCCTCGCTTTGGAAATTATCCGAGGATTCGAAGACCACCTCAAGTGTAACCGAGCTCGCAGCTTGGCCTCTACACCTGGTATGACGCCTTTAAAGGTCGTCTTTGTGGGTTTAATCCTTGAGGGATCTATGCCCATTTTTCGTGACCGTATCCTCGATAAAGGTGTTCAAAGGCCGCCGCCGTCCATAAGGACTCTAGTGAGGTGAAATCCGCTGGGTGATTGGGTCTAGAACCAATGCGGCGAATCTGCCATGGCGGATGCTAGTGGGTGGTCCTTCGATCAAAAGTGATAGGGCAGGAGGACCATGGGTTGAACTTTGGGGCGACTGGCTCCAACGCATATACGTCCCTGAGTGCACGCTTCCGCTCCCTTTTGGTGATGTGGGTTGCGTATATCATGTTCACCGTCCGCACTTGTGGGGGAAGCCCTTCTATCCCCTATTGTTCGGCGGCCGGGGCTCCTCCTCGTCATTGCTATGCAGCCCCTTGTCTCTGTTTTCGGCGCTTAACTTGCTCGCTCGCTTGAACACCCAACAATCCTGTTGGTGTGATTGGCTGGTTTTTCTGGGTGCCGCGATTCCGCACGAGCGATCGAGTATTCGGTCCAAACCGGACGGGCCCGGAGTATTTCTTTTAAATGGCTTTTTCCACGACCGGGTTTAGAGCCTCTGAATCTAGCATTAACTGCCGTATGCTCAGCATTGTCGCCGTTAATGCGGCGCTTGTGCTTGTTGCGACGCGACCTGCCATTACTGTCCTTGGTATCCGAATTACCAGGGCTCTTGGTCATGTTATTACTACGAGCTAGCCAGCTGTCTTCTCCCGCGCAAAAGCGGGTCATGAGTGTTGTGAGAGCTGCCATGGATTTCGGCTTTTCTTGTCTTAGGTGCCGGGCAAGCCACTCGTCACGGATGTTATGTTTGAAGGCTGCAATAGCCTCTGCGTCCGGACAGTCGACTATTTGATTTTTCTTGGTTAGGAACCGTGTCCGTAATTGTCCGGCCGATTCCTCCGCTGCTGAATTATGTGGCTTAGGTCATCGGCGTCTGTGGTCGCACATAGGTGCCCTGAAATTGTCGCGAATGCGGCTTCTAGGTCCTCCCAACAACCAATTGATTCTGCTGGCAAGCTGTTAAGCCAATGCCGAGCTGGTCCTTTAAGCTTGAGTGGGAGGTATTTGATGGCGTGTAGATCATCACCGCAGGCCATGTGGATATGAAGGAGATAATCCTCGATCCATACCGCCCGATCTGTTGTGCCATCGTATGATTCGATGTTTACGGGTTTGAAACCCTCGGGGATTTGATGATCCATTACTTCATCTGTGAAGCATAGTGGGTGTGCAGCGCCTCTCTACTGGGCTATATCACGAAGTAGCTCAAACGAGCTTTGTCTACTTTGTTCGGCCCGGCGCCTCTGTACTGGGCTAGCAAGTCTTGATCAGCTCTAAGCTGTTGCTGTTTTTTCTTGAGGCTGCTCGCCGTGGCCATAAGCCTGTGTTTGAAATGCTCTTGTTCGACGGGATCCCCAGGCACGACAAATTCGTCGTCGTCGAGTCTTGCCTCCTCTTCGGAGGGAGGCATGTAATTATCGTCCTCTACCTCTCTGTCTGCCACTCTCTCATGAGGGCTGGTTTCTTCATCCTCCTGCGCTGAATCCTGCTGGAGGGGGTTGTCTTCAACCTTTGTCCGGTGTTATTGTCTCCGTGCGGAATCACCGCTTTTGCTTTGGCGGGATTTAGAGCGGCGCCACCGACGCCGACGCTTAGGCTGCTTCTTGGAGGGTCATCCTCCGTTGTTCCATCGTCGTTCCTTCTTTTGGGGTGTCCACCATGTATATGTCATATGACGAGGTGGCCTTCCAAAGGCCTCGTAGGGCGCTGGTGCTTGGTCGCCTCCTGCATCGGCGTCCATACCGTCGATGTCATCAGAGTCGAAGTCGAGCATGTCGGTTAAATCATCGACAGTGGCTACGAAGTGGGTGGTGGGTGGGCTTTGAATTTCTTCGTCGTCCGCATCCCAACCTTGTTGACCATAGTCCGGCCAGGGCTCTCCTGATAAAGAGAGATTAGTGAATTCAGTATGTCACCAAAGGGCGAAAAGCCGAAAGATGTCCGGGCGATGAACTCCGGATCGGGCGCCTAATCGGATTCGATTAAGGTGGGGCGGAAGGTTCGGAGTCCGGAGGGGAGTCCAAAGACCTTGAGCCGCTAAGCTTCGCAAAGGACAAGGCTGGTGTTCGGCTCGATCGCCGTAGAGATTGCAGCACCCGAGGCGGTGTCCAGCCACCTGTCCTCGATTGGCGCAGTCGGCTCCGAGTTGAGGGTCGGAGCGGACACTGGTGCGGCCCCTAGGACACTGTTCGGCGGCAGAGCTAGATCATGCCCATCGTGACAGTGCGGCGTGCTTGGCAGTGGCTCGAATCCGTCAAAGATCAAGTCTCCACGGACGTCAGCCGTGTAGTTCAAACTTCCAAATCTGACCGAATGGCCAGGGGCGTAGCTTTCGATCTGCTCCAGATGGCTGAATTGGCTCATGGTGCAAAGCCGCGAATCTGAAAGATCTGTCCGGGAGAAAAATCTCACCTGGACCGCGTCGTTGTTGATGATCGGAGGAGCCATCGGGCCTAAAGATGATGACACAGAGGAACTCTCAATGAAAGCACCAATGTCGGTGTCAAAACCGGCGGATCTCGGTAGGGGGTCCCGAATCAGGCGTCTAGGCGGATGGTAACAAGAGACACAATGTTTTTACCCAGGTTCGGGCCCTCTCGATGGAGGTAAAACCCTACTCCTGCTTGATTAATATTGATGATATGGGTAGTACAAGAGTAGATCTACCACGAGATCAGAGAGGCTAAACCCTAGAAGCTAGCCTATGGTATGATTGTTGTTCGTCCTACGGACTAAAACCCTTCGGTTTATATAGACACCGGAAAGGGTTAGGGTTACATAGAGTCGGTTACAAATGGGAGGAGATCTACATCCTTATCACCAAGCTTGCCTTCCACGCCAAGGAAAGTCCCATCCGGACACGGGACGAAGTCTTCAATCTTGTATCTTCATAGTCCAGGAGTCCGGCCAAAGGTTATAGTCCGGCCATCCGAACACCCCCTAATCCAGGACTCCCTCACTTCCGCTTTCGGTCTATGAGGGTACATGGACAACACTCTCCCCTCTCGTTGCTATGCATCACCATGATCTTGCGTGTGCGTAGGATTTTTTTTGAAATTACTACGTTCCCCAACACTTACTTCTCGAGCATTTGAGTCATGTCCGCATAATCCTGGGGATCTTTTCGTCTCGAGTCTAAGACAATTACTAGTCCCTGCTCAAGCTTAATCTCTAGGAGAATATAGTGGAACCTGCGCACGCATGCATAACTCATCAATTACATTACTATAACCTGGACTAATATATAAGGGAAACTGAATATGCACAAGACAGTAACACTCACTTGAAGTTGTAAGGAAAGAGTATTATATCTTTGTTTTCATTTATTACCAACGATCGTAGCATATTGGCCTCGGTATCTTCGGCATGATATTTAAGCTCAGTTGCATCTATGAGATTTGTGTTAATGAACCCAATATCACCAACTTGTCTTTTCTTCTATTCGGCGATCTTCAATGTGCATAATATAGTGAGGATAATTATAAATACATGCAATGAAAGAGCTGACCTATATAGAGACACTTAATGACAGAAGTAGTACTACTTACAGACAGTAGCAAGTGCCTGTTGCTTTATCGAGGGCCTTTTGATTGAAAAAATGGAAGAACTCCTCAAATGGAACATTCAACAGTTCAATTCCAACGAGGTCATGCTCCTCTCTAACTCTCAGCGTTAAAGTATTCCTCCCCTCAGACTCTCGGCAGGTTTTCATGTACCAATCATGGAATCTTCGCATCATCGTTGTTAGAGATCTTTCATCTTTGACGAGAGGCTTCCCGTACTCGCATCTGTGTACCTCCACCTCCAAGAAATCATAATGTACATCGTCAGGTGTAATCTCCAAGATTGCTATAACCGGGCACCATCCTCGGATCATTAGCGCATTTATGTCGCTAGACACCTTGAGCGGGGGCACGATTGGTTCGCTTGTTCACGAGCTGGGCAATTTTTTCCCAGCTCGTCGTTCTTTATCCTTTGATCATCGACAAGATTTCCCGACCGCTCCACTTCGACAAATGTCTTTGCAATAATGCGCTCATAGTTGCCTTTCGGCGGAGACTTTGGTGGTTTTGTCAGGGAAGTCAGAGTGCGCTTCGCTTTCACCGAATCTACCTTCTCCTCCGAAGGTGGTTGTTTCTTTGCTTTCACCCCTTGAAAGAAGTTCGTCACTTATTTCGCGCGATCTTCGCGTTCTCCTCCAGGTCCACTCAGATGGTAACTTCTCCGAGTCTTCAGAGAAGGACCGAATCAGATGTGCCTCCCGCCTCTGGCTGTATTGCTAGACGCCGCAGAAAGGCATCGGAGCGGCTGCGGCTGTCTTCTTTCCTTGCTTACGAGGCGGAGGACAAGGACTACGACGCGCCGGAGCAGCCGGAGCAGCGGCGGGTCTCTTCCGCCCTTGCTGGCGAGGCGGAGAAGGAGGAGGCTGGCTGCTCGGGCGCGCCGGCGCAGGCGGAGAAGGAGGCAGAGTGCCGCCACACGCCGGAGAAGGAGGCCGAGTGCCCTGATCACTCGCCGGAGGAGGAGGCGGAGGAGGAGACGGAGTGCCCTTACTCGCCGGAGGAGGAGGAGGAGGAGGCGGAGGCGTCCAGTTCGTCTGGTTCCTCTTGATCTTCAGCAGCTTCCCCCGTTGCAGCATCACCGTATTCAGGGGGCACATAGTTGTCATCGTCCTCTTCTTCTTCGCCGTCTTCCATCATAACCCCTATTTCTCCGTGCCTCGTCCAAACATTATAGTGTGGCATGAAACCCTTGTAAAGCAGGTGGGTGTGAAGGATTTTCCGGTCGAGTAAGACTGTATTCCCACATTTAGGGCATGGACACCACATAAAACCATTCTCGCTTGTTTGCCTCAGCCACTTGAGAAAATCATGCACGCCCTTAATGTACTTGGAGGTGTGTCTGCCACCGTACATCCATTGCCGGTTCATCTGCGTGCATTATATATAATTAAGTGTGTCAAAACCATTACGTAACATCATGAATAGATAATTAAGTGACCAAATTAATAGAAGTTCATCATCACATTAAAACCAAAGTACATACATAGTTCTCATCTAACAACATATAGCTCTCCAGAGCATCTAATTAATTAAACCATACATTGAAACTATGTAAAACATTTCAATGCGAAAATAAATGCGACCATAATCGCAACCAAGGTAACAATCGATCCAACGGCATAATGATACCAAGCCTCGGTATGAATGGCATATTTTCTAATCTTTCTAATCATCAAGCGCATTGCATCCATCTTAATCTTGTGATCATCAACGACATCCGCAACATGCAACTCCAATATCATCTTCTCCTCCTCATTTTTTTTTATTTTTTCCTTCAAGAAATTGTTTTCTTCTTCAACTAAATTTGACCTCTCAACAATAGGGTCGGTTGGAATTTCCGGTTCACATACCTCCTAGATAAATAAAATCTATGTCACGTTGGTCGGCATAATTTTCATAAACAATATTTAACCAATAGTTATAAAGATAATATATACCACATCCGAATCATAGACAGGACGAGGGCCGACGGGGGCGGATACCAAAACCATCGCACTATATAATAACAAGCAATAAAATAGTAAGAAAATTAGACAAGTATCTATCTAAAGTAAGAATTTTTTCTTTCAGAAAGAAGATAAGAACAAGAGGCTCACCACGGTGGTGCCGGCGACGAGATCGGCGCGGGCGATCGACGGCGGTGAAGACGGGAATGGGACGTGACGGGCCGCTAAACCTAGACAAATCTCGAGGAAAATGGAGCTTTGAGGTCGAGCTTCGAGAGGAGAAAGCTTAACTAGTGTGGCCCGGCATTTCATCGAACACCTCATGTGCATAGGAGGTGAGCTAGAGCACCACAAAGCCCTCCCTCGCCGGCCGGAGAAAAACAGAGCACTGGAGTGCTCGCTTTCATGGCCGAGGGGTATATATAGGCACCTCATTGGTCCCGGTTCGTGGCATGAATCGGGACTAAAGGGCAGCATGTGGTCCCGGTTCAAGCCACCAACCGGGACCAATGGTGGTGGGCCAGGAGCGAGGCACATTGGTCCCGGTTCGTCCCACCAACCGGGACCAAAGGGGGCGACGGCAGGGACCAATGCCCCCACGAGGCCCGGCAGGCCCCTGGCCTCACGAACCGGGACCAATGCCCCCATGGGTCCCGGTTCTGGACTGAACCGGGACTAATGGGCTAACCCAGCCTGAATCAAAGCCCTCTTTTCTACTAGTAAATATAAAGAACAACACACAAATGTCACCTTGGGCAGAGTCGTCATATACATGTGGATTGTCATAATTTATGGAGCTCGCTCTTGTAGCCTTCACATATTTGGACGTTGTGTATGTACGGTTTGGTGTGCACCGCAAACCCAATTGTCATGGCACGAAGTTAAACTTCATCTTCTTTGTATTCACACCACAGTTAGTAGTATATGAGGAGGATGACGAGCTAGAAGGCCTCGGTTAGTAGTAGCTAGCAATGTTGAATAGCAACATTGCATATACTTGGTATTTTACAAATGTCGCTTAACGACATTTCACGTCAAAAAATATATGCAAATGGACGAATTTGGACCACCATTATAACCAACTGGAATGGATTTATGTTCTTAATCAACTTCAGTCTCAAATTAGTCGAATTGCTCGCTGTTTGATTGCCTAAAATGACATCTACAAATTTCAAATGAAAACCAGAAGAAAAGAAACAAATAGAAATCATCTCATGGAAGCTCTATTATGGCGGCTCTATGTTTGCGTGCCTCCTCGGCTGCTTCCAAAAAATTGCAGAGTGCACTCCATACACATTATGCGCAAGCTGCGAAAGTGGCGACTTTGTTAGGGTTGCTCCTAAAAAAACATGCAGTGTTTCAGTTTAGTGCCCTCAAGAAACTTCCACATTTAAAAGAAGTCTTTCCATTTCAGTGGTGTGGTTAAACCTTTAGGGCCTCTTTAAATCAAAGGATTTTTGAAGGATTAGAATCCTTAACAAATTTTTATACGTTGGTTGTTTGATTCTCAGGATTGGACCATAGGGATATTTTGCAGTGGAACTAGTTTTACTTGTTTTTTTAAAATAGCATCTACCCAACCCCTTGGAAGAAAATCTTTGTTTATCTCGTGATGCAATCAAACAAGTAAAAATCCAATAGGAACTGAATGGGCATGACATTCCATTAGTGCGTTTTACTTATTCCCGCGTTTTTACAATCCGATGAATCAGATAGGCCTTTAAGGGCATCAACGCATCAACGCGACCATCAAACCGCCCGCACATGTCCGGACCGTGTTTTTTCATCCAACGTTGTCCTTCATTGGTCCTTTCAGCGGTACCGCCACACTTTTCCTCGCAAACCTGAGACAAACTAAGAGGTGTGTGTGTGGGGGGGGGGGGCTTTGCGGGCGTCCAGACCGCTGCCATGCTCGCGTCTGACTAACCTGGCCCTCTCCCGCGCCCGCGTGTTTTCCCGTGCAAAGCCAGCTGTTCGCATTCATGCCGGCCTAGAGCGGACGCGACCACTCATTGGAGCCGGCATTGAAGCAACTCGCCGGTCGAGAGCGCCACCCGCTGCCCAACCGTTGTGCACGCTTTCTCTTCACATTGAAACGACATCTGTCTACCCGACTACCTCCATTAAACCGGCACATGTGGCGAGGAATCTACTCTAACGTCTCGATTGCCACATGTTCATTCCTATGTCGTCCGACATTAACAACATCTCTCCATCTGGCTCCTCACATTCGCCCGCTATATAAACGTGTATAGGCACTGGGCAAGAACCACACCTCACCTCACACTCTCTCCATCTCCTCGTACAAAACCCAACATGCCCTCTGTAAACACAAGAAGGAGTTCAACAGCATTGTTGCTGCCTCGGTTGCCCAACAAGCCATCTGGATACAGGTTGGCTTCCCGGCAAACCCTCCGAATCCGGTGCCACCATCATTACCATCGCCACTCCCTCCTTTCCCGTCCAGATCCAGGCTGGACAACGCCATCCCTTGGCAAATCCGCTGCGAGCAAGGCAATGCGTCAGGCAGGTGGGGAAAAAAGCTATGTCGACGGAGGCTGGCACGTCCGCCGCAACCGCAGACAGCGAGGAAAAGTAGATCATGGAAGGTTGTCGTCGCTTGGGTCCCACGAAGGCAACAGCCACTGCGTGGCTGTGTTACAAAACCGGTATATTGCCAGGTGAGCGGTTGCGTAGAACACGACGACCGTCTTCCCCCGCCCAAAAACCAACCCTGATACGTGCTTCATGGAAGCGGAGGGTGGCTATTCTTCCCCTCTTGCTGAAGCATATCTCTACAGGGTTCTCGGCGGTCTGATGAGCGGGTTGTCGGATATAAGGAAGACATGTCGTTGAAGTGGAGATCTACCTTGGTCAGCCATAGACTACTTTTACCTCATCCAGGTAGAGTTTAGTTAAAATATGCCCGAAATGTAAATATTTTTTTTCGGTTTGCATATAATTTGTTTGGTTACTTTAAAGATGATTTGAAATGTATGCGGTGGATGGCCGGCTTCTGCATTCGTGTCCGCAAAATGGTTTTCGATCCGTAGACGTATGCGGTGTCTGGTTTATAGGTCAGTGTTGGAGATGCCCTAACCCATCTTCTCCTTACTTTCTGGACATTGTAGGCCGCAAACAGCTAATATACAAATTGTGCATATACTTGCATCGTGACATGAAAAATGTACCGATGGATGCCTCAATAGTATCTCGTAGACACCATCCACAGCACACTATGGTGCCAAAGCAAGTTTTGCCTGCGTCTGGAGAGAGCGAAAGAATACTGTGTGTGTCCGTACATACTCCGGGAGACCAACTGGGTGGTCGGCAGAGAAAGTATGTCGGGCGGAATTTGAGGAATTCAAAGTGAAGTATACCACCAGAGAGAGAGATAACGTAGAGAGAGAGAGAAGAAGAAAAAGAGGCGTAGGGCACGCGGCGTGTTGTGTGCAGTGGAGAGGATCTCTGTCCTGTACTGCTCCTGGCAGTTTTGTTGCGGAGCGAGGTGATGGGATAGTGTGAGGTCAAATCACCAAAAGTACTGGAAAAGGCCTTCCCTTCTTTATAACTGCATGCATGCCCTGCCTCCTCTCCCTCTCCCTCTCTTTTTGTGTGCCCGCAACAACTCTCCTTTGTATATTTGGTTATTTATGTCAACTTCACCGCGCGACCCTATCCTGTCCGTCCCCGTCCGTTTGGGGTAAGAGGGACAAATGAGACGATCCAGCGCACGGCCTCAAATGGACAAATGTCCGGATTCTGTCCGCTTTTACAATGATATCAACGTGCTGCAGCGTTCTCTAGTCTTCGCGAGGCTTGCAGAAGGCCACTCCCTGTCGTGGTTATAAGTCTGACAGTAGAATAGGGGGTAGGAATGGAGAGGCAAGATCCTAGCTATGGAGTAGTTGTATACGCAAGATGTTTACGAGTTCAGGCCCTTCTCGGAGAAAGTAACAGCCCTACGTCTCGGAGCCCGGAGGCGGTCGACTGTATTATGTGCGTATAGGTTACAGGGGTGCCAACCCGTGACACTGTGGAGGGGGTGGCTTATATAGAGTTCGCCAGACCCCTCCCTCAGTTATGCAGGGTTTTAAGTACATTAAGATCGGGGGTTACTGGTAACGCCTCACATAAAGTGCTATGAAGACCATAAAAGCTACTTAATGACCGACCGTTTGTGTGCGTAGACCGACTTTAGATCTTACGGTGGTCAGTCGTTGGCTTCATAGTCGATTGTCTTCAAGTCCGCCGAGTGGAATACTTCTAGGTCGATCGATGTGTGGTTTCTTCTAGAGATGTCCTTGGGGAGGGTATCTTGGACAGGTCCATGACCCTACCCTAGGTACATGGCTTCATCATTAGCCCCCGAATGGATCGAGGTTTGAGTGGGGAAGGAGTTGAGAACTCTTTCGACCCACTTTTCGTGCGATGAGCATGTCTTGTTCTGGATCAATGAACTTAGGTGCCGGCATCAACTTCTTTTTCAGTCGCCTTGATCCATTCTTTGTATCCGTCGAGTGAGTTTTCTGTACTTGGAGATCTCCGAATGACAGAGCGGAGAAAATCTCCCGTCTGACAAGTTACTCTGCAGTTCGTGGATTTAGCGGGATTCGAACTTCGGGAAGCGCGCGAGGCGGAGGAGGCCGCGGTACTCGGATTGGATAAGGCAGGAACGCCTCGATCTCCGCGCCACCTTTTTCGCCACGTATCGCGCGCGCGACTGATGCGAGATTTGACAGGATCGCCCGGGCCTACAAGTCAGTCACTCGGAAGCAACCTCATATAAGGCGCCGGACGGGGTTTTTTGAATAGTACGCTCTCATTTCTCCTCCCTCTTCCTCTGACTTATCCGTCGCGTTCGCCTCCATCTCAGTGCTGCTGCAGCGCCGCCCGGCGGCGATGGTGAAGGAGAAGACGGCGGCTTTGGAGCGGGCGAAGAAGGCGACGGGCGATATGGCGAAGGAAGGCGACCATCGGGCGGATCTTCGTCAAGGGCGGCGCCGCGAGGCTGGATCCAGGCGGCGGATCCGCTCGACGATCCATCAGAAAGATCTTGACGACCTGGCCAATGAAGGACTGATCCCTCATGGATCAGCGCGGCTCCTGGGGAAGGAGTCGGAGCCGCAGCCTCAGGAGGGCGAGTGTGTCCTCTTGACCACCCATGTTGACCGCGGGTTTTCTTTGCCGCCTCATCCTTTCTTCCGGGGATTTCTACACTTCTTTGGGGCACAACTTCACCACTTCACACCCAACTCCATCGTGTATCTTGCTGCTTTCGTGTCTTTGTGCGAGTATTCGTCAGCCTCATTGGGGTATTTTCAAGCACATATTCACCTGTCGCTCCCAGACAGTGAAAAAGGCCAATCCGAGTGACGAGAGAACTCAAGTGATTCAGATGTGTGGGGGTCTTGGGGTTCAAATGAGGGGAAAAAGTTCTTTTCCGGCCATGATCCTACCCGAGTCCGTCCGTGGATGGCAGTCGATTTGGTTCTACTGCAAGGACCAGCCGACGCTGGCAGCCGACTGGACTCCTCCTTTTCCATGGACCGAGTGAGCAAGCCGTCCTCTTTGAAGGTGAACCCGGAAGAGAAGGCGCAGGTTAAGGTGTTGGTCGAACGCGTTGTCCAGCTCATCCGAGACGGAGTGACCGGCATGGATCTCTTGGAGGTCTTCCTCCGACGACGCATCCAGCCGCTTCAAGCTCGAGACCATCCGATGTGGTTGTACTGCACCGAGGACACCACTCGGATCCACCCGGAGGAGGTCGAGGATGCCACTGGAAAGGTGGCTGGCGAGCATCACAGAAACAAGGACAACCCTCGAGGAGCCGGAGGATTCCTCCACTCGACCCGATCATCTGAAGTAGACAAGGTCCAATCCTGCATCTTTGATCGTGATCCCGCTTTCTCCACCGGTTTGCTTAAAATCGATCGGTGACTTTTGTCTTGTTTGTTGTCTTCCAGGCCACTACTGAGATGTACTCGATGCCCAACGGGGCGCAAGAATAGGTCGAGGAGGAGGAAGGGAGCGGAGGCGAAAGTCAGGAGGAATGGCAATCTGATGGTGAGGAGGACGAAGATGACGACGGCTCCGGCGAAGAGGAGGAGGAGGAAGAGGAGGAAGAAGTCGACCCTCCTTGCACGGAAAGGCGATCCAAGCTCACCCATGACCCCGCGGTCGAGCATGGCAAGGATACTGCACCTGTCGGGCAGTCGACGAAACGCCCTCGGACGACCTCTCCGGTGCCGACTGAAAAAGCGCCGAAGCAACCCCGAGCGACGTCATCAAAGCCGACGAAGGCCCTGCCCAAGATGAGGATGGCCATTCCCACCATTTTCGGGTAACGGCAGAACTTGTGTTTTCTCGTTTAGCATCGACATACTTTTGGTCGACTCGTTGGCTAATCAACTAATTTCTGAAATCTGCAGTGCTGCTACCTCCGAGACCTCAGCCAGGAACGAAGACCAGGAAATGGAAGATGCTGCCACCTCTAACCTTGGTATGATCTCTGTAGTTTCGGTTTTGGTCGATTGGATTTTCATCTTTAACTTTGGGTTTTTCCTGTAGCTCCTCCTCATGTCATTGATCTTCCTGATGATGACGACGAGGTGCCGCTGAGGCCGAGGAGGAATAGAAAGGCGCCGGCTGGCAAGACAACTCAGATTGCATCGATTGCACGAGACCTTTGGTTCGGGAGGGTGGCAATACCACTCGGACTTCCGTGTCCTTCATTTGTGCGGCCGACAGTGTTCGCCTTCATCGTCGACTGCTGATCCGCCCTCCCTTTTCGCCACACACCACGTCCCAAAGGACCAAGTGGGTGCTGCTAAGGAGGCTATACGCCAGGCGGGGATCATGATGGAGCAGGTGAAGGTGGTCCGGGAAGCCAGCCAGGCGGCCTATGATGCTAGCTCAGCTCTTCAGAACAACGTCCAGGTTAGTTGGTCACCGCTTGTTCTGTTAGGATATGCTATCTGAAGACTCTCTTTCCGAAGATCTTCGTATATGTACACCCACTGGGTGTGTCGATTGAATTTTTGGATTGGTGGGGGCACGCTGAGTGCATCCACTGGGTGTAGTCCTCGAGACTATGGTGGACTGCTGGCAGTCGACTGTAGTCTTTATACTTTGAATTTCTTTTCTAACTTCTTCACTCGGTCTGGTCGAACCATGTCGAATGGAATCTTGGGACCAGTGGGGGCACGCTGAGTGCACCCACTGGGTGTAGTCCCCGAGACCATAGTCGGCTGCTGGCAGTCGACTAAGGTTTGAAGAAAATCCCCTTTTTTTTAGATCATGATGATACCGTGGCTGACTGCTGGCAGTTAGCTATGGTTTAGGATCATAACCTTTTTGCCTCTTTCGGTCGACTGATCGAACCGAGTCGGTAGAACCAGTGGGGGCATGCTGAGTGCACCGGGTGTAGTTCCGAGACTACTGTTGAATATTTTGATTCGGTGTAGTCTTAGAAATGCTACGATTTTTTTTCTTAGTCACTGGAAGCAACCTATCTTTGATGTCCGTCGACCCACCCTTCAGAAATCCTGCGAGCTTGTGGCTCGCTATACTGAATTGGAAAACAAACAGATCCAGCTCAACCTTGACTTGAAGCTTGCTCAGGAGAACTTGCAGAAGGCGAGAGACGAAGCAAAAGGTATGGCTGGTGAGAACTTGACGACTGTCTTTATCTTTCTGCCCATTCCTAATTCTGATCTCATTGTCATTTTGCAGATAAACTGAAGGAGGCTCTAAAGAAGAAGGACCATGACCTTGCCGAGGCGCAGAAAGCGGCTTTGGACAAAACAAAGCTCGCGGAAGAAAAACTGGCTTCAGTCGGTAAACTTGAAGAGGAGAACGCCAATCTGAAAGCTGCTCTCGACGCGGCCAACAAGGAGGTCAGCCGACTGAAGAATGACAAGATAGCTCTGAGTGACAAGGCTAGCGAACTGGCGGGGAAGAAAAACGATCTGGAGGCTTATCTGGGAGGGCTCGCCAAGAAGTTATTCCTCATGCTTGAAGGTAATCCCTTCTATCCGACTGACTTGTTATTATCGACTCATCATAAAACTGTTGGCTTAACTTCAAATTGTGTTAACAGAATTCTGCCAGAACTTCGAGGAGGAAACCAGTCGAGTGGAGACAAGCCCGGACCCCATTAACTCTCCTGTGAAGGATGAAACCGCTATGAACGTGCTTCGACTGGAGTCTCGTGTTGCTGGTGTGGTCGACTATCTCGCTCGACTGAAGGTTGCGGTGTCGCGAATCGACATGACACTCTGGCCAAGGGAGACGCTTCAAAATGATCTCGAGTCTTCAATGACTCGACTAAATGACGTTCCAGGTCGAGTGCAAGAATGGAAAAAGTCTTCTGCCAGGTGTGGTGCTAATGTTGCTCTTTCCTGGGTCCATGTTCACTGCAAGGACGCGCGAGAGGACAAGCTGGCGTCCATCAAAGTGGCCAATACTAAGAAGCATGACTTCCAATCTTTCATGGAGACCTTCATTGCTGCTGCCACTTGGATTGCTGATGGAATTGACCTGGACCAGTTTGTCGCGCCCTCCAGTCCTGCACTTGAGGAGTAAGAAAAACTTTTATGCCTCACCTTAAATTTGCCTCAGAATGCCGAGTGGTTTTGTAACCGATAAACTTTTACAGGCTTTATGCCTGAGCACTTCTGAATCCGTTATCTGAACTTTGCTTATCATTGAATATGCTTGCATTTGTCTTCGAGCGAACTTTGTTCTTCACTCGGAATATACTTTAATGCTTGAGACGTAGCTCTGAGGTGGAAAGTCCAGTTGACCTACACTTCATCGCTCTTGTAGGTAGGGATGGAGCATAGATTGCAGTCGACATTGTATTTGTGGCGTATCTCAGAAGGAGAAGATAGCAGTCGACCTGCATCTTGTCATCCTTGCAGATTGGAATGGATTAAGTACTTAGGCGAGTACTGGACTGCAGCTAAGCCCCCGAGTGGGAGGATTGCTCACCACTCGGTAGGATTTTTCAAACTTAGGCGAGTACTGGACTGCAGCTAAGCCTCCGAGTGAGAGGGTTGCTCACCACTCGGTAGGATTTTTCAAACTTAGGCGAGTACTGGACTGCAACTAAGCCCCCGAGTGAGAGGGTTTGCTCACCACTCGGTAGGATTTTTCAAACTTAGGCGAGTACTGGACTGCAGCTAAGCCCCCGAGTGGGAGGTTTGCTCTCCACTAGGTAGGATTTTCAGATACTTAGGCGAGCACTGGACTGCAGCTAAGCCCCCGAGTGGGAGGTTAGCTCTCCACTCGGTAGGTTTTTCAGATACTTAGGCGAGTACTGGACTGCAGCTAAGCCCTCGAGTGGGAGGTTTGCTCTCCAATCGGTAGGATTTTTTGTGGCGTAGCTCCGAAGGAGAAGGTAGCAGTCGACCTGCACCTCGTCGTCCTTGCAAAGCGCACATTGTATTTGTGGAGTAGCTCGGAAGGAGAAGGTAGCAGTCGACCTGCACCTCGTCACCCTTGCAAAGCGCACATTGTATTAAATACTTAGGCGAGTACTGGACTGCAGCTAAGCCTCCGAGTGGGAGGCTGGCTCACCACTCGGTAGGATTTTAAACACTTAGGCGAGTACTTGGACTGTAGCTAAGCCCCCGAGTGGGAGGCTGGCTCACCACTCGGTAGAATTTTAAACACTTAGGCGAGTACTTGGACTGCAGCTAAGCCCCCTGAGTGGGAGGCTGGCTCACCACTCGGTAGGATTTCAAACACTTAGGCGAGTACTTGGACTGCAGCTAAGCCCTCGAGTGGGAGGCTGGCTCACCACTCGGTAGGATTTTAAACACTTATGCGAGTACTTGGACTGCATCTAAGCCCCCGAGTGGGAGGCTGGCTCACCACTCGGTAGGATTTTCAAGTACTTAGGCGAAACGGATTCACAGCTAAGCCCCCAAGTGGGATGCTGACTCACCACTCGGTAGGGATTTTTTTTACAAACTTAAGCGAAACGGATTCGCAGCTAAGCCACCCACTGGGGGGTTTCTCATGTAAACAAAAAGTAATAACAATCACTGGGAAAATTATAACATTCTTGTCTTCGATAAACAAACTACAGAGGTACTTTTAATACATCTCATCCGAGTGAGTACTTAAGTATAAAAGGGGCGGAGCAGCTCCGCGTTCCAAGCTCGTGGCTCGTCAATCTGGCGATCGACATTGTAAAGATGGTACGCTCCATTGTGGAGAACTTTGGTGATGATGAAGGGGCCTTCCCAAGTAGGAGCAAGTTTGTGTGGCTTCTGCTGATCCACTCGGAGAACCAAATCTCCTTCTTGGAAGGCTCGACTCTTCACGTTTCTGGCATGGAATCGACGCAAGTCCTGCTGATAGATAGTCGATCGAATCATGGCCATCTCTCTTTCTTCTTCTAGAAGGTCGACTGTGTCCTGCCGGGCCTGTTCTGCTTCATCTTCAGTGTAGAGCTCGACTCGAGGTGCATTGTGAAGGTGTCACTCGGCAGAACTGCTTCAGCTCCATAGACCAGAAAGAATGGAGTTCTCCCAGTCGTCCGATTAGGAGTGGTCCTTAATCCCCAAAGAACTGATGGAAGTTCGTCGACCCACGCTCCTGCTGCATGCTTGAGATCACGCATCAGCTGGGGTTTCAGTCATTTGAGGATTAGACCATTTGCTCGTTCCGCTTGTCCATTCGACTGGGGGTGAGCGACTGAAGCGTAGTCGGCTCGTGTGCCTTGAGAGGCGCAAAAGGCTCTGAATTCATCGAAATCGAAGTTTGACCCATTATCAGTGATGATGCTGTGCGGAACTCCATATCTGAATAGTAACTCTCTGATGAAGCTGATAGCAGTGCCGGCATCAAGGTTCTTGATAGGCTTAGCTTCAATCCACTTAGTGAACTTGTCGACTGCCACCAGTACATGGGTGAAGCCGCTCCTGCCAGTTCTCAATGGTCCAACCATATCCAATCCCCAAATAGCGAAGGCCAGACGAGTGGAATGGTCTTCAAGGCTGAGGCGGGTTTGTGTGACATATTGGAATAGAACTGACATCCTTCACACTTGTCGACTATTTCCTTCGCCATTTCATTTGCTCTTGGCGATAAAATCCCGCCGGTATGCTTTAGCCACAATGGTCCGAGAGGACGCATGATGACCACAGGTCCCCGAGTGGATATCATCAAGAATTATCTCACCTTCTTCTAGTGTTATACATTTCTGGCTGAGTCCAGTCGCGCTTTCTCTGTACAACTGTCCCTTGATCACAGTAAAGGCCTTAGATCAGCGGACGATCTTTCGAGCCTCTTCTTCGTTCTCGGGAGTTCTTTCCTTAGGATATACGCGATGTACGGCACTGTCGAGTCGGGAGTGATGACCAAAACTTCCATGATCAGGTCGACCACCGCTGGGACCTCAACTTCAGTCGGCTCAGTGACACTCTTTGGCTGCGGGGCTTCTTCGGTGAAAGGATCCTCTTGAACTTATGGTGCGTGGATGTGCTCCAAAAACACATTACTGGGAATGGCTTCTCTCTTGGACCCTATTTTTGACAAATCATCAGCACCTTGATTTTTTCAATGGGTATATGATGAAGCTCTAACCCCTCAAATTTCTTCTCTAGCTTTCTCACTTTGCATTAGGTAACCAGATCATCATTTGGACTTACGAAGTCCCACTCCTTCATCACTTGATTAACCATCAGATCTGAGTCGCCATAGACCATGAGGCGATTTGGATGCCGAAAGTGAAATGGCCATACGCAACCCATACAAAAGTGCTTCAGATTCGCTTCATTGTTGGAGGAATCAAAGTGGATCCGGAGCACATATCTGAGCTTATCTCCTCGGGGGAACCAACACTACCCCAAAGAACGGAACCATTCAGCATCTTAGAACCATCAAAGAACATGGTCCAAAGGTTCGAGTGAACTTGAGTCGGTAGTTGCTTTGTTCAATCCACTCGGCGATGAAATCTGCTATCGCTTGGGACTTGATGGCTTTCTTTGCCTCAAACTTGATATCAAGGGAAGGAGTTCAATCGCCCATTTCGCCACTCGACCAGTTGCATCTCTACATTGTGCAGAATCTCTGACAATGGGGCATCACTGACAACTGTAATGGAATGGCCAGAGAAGTAATGAGCAACCTTCTTCGTGGTCATATAAATCCCATAAACAAGCTTCTGGTAATGAGGTGGTCTTTGCTTTGATGAGGTCAACACTTCAGAAAGATAATATCTTTGGTATTTGAACTTTGAAGGCTTTTACTTCTTCCCGCCGACCGTAAATCTTGATCGACGACATGTCCTGTGGCTGCAATGTAAAGCAGCAAAGGCTCTTTGCTGGTTGGGGCAGCAAGCACCGGTGGAGTGGAGAGCAGAGCTTTTAGCTCGCAAACGCTGCATCGCCGGTAGTCCATCGAACTTGTCGACTTCTTCATCGATCGGTAAAGAGGCAATGCCTTTTCACCGAGACGAGAGATGAATCGACTTAAAGCAGCCAAGCATCTAGTAAGCTTCGGACATCGCCATTACTGCACGCGGGCATTTCATTCGAGTATAGTACCAACTTTTTTCGGGTTGGCGTCGATTCCTCGTTCGAAACGACAAAACCGAGTAACTTTCCACCGGGAACTCCGAATGTGCACTTTGATGGATTAAGCTTGATATCATACCTCCTGAGATTGGCAAATGTTTCAGCAAGGTCAGTCAACAGGTCGGAACCCTTCCGTGACTTGACCACAATATCATCCATGTATGCTTCCACACTCCAACTGATTTGAGTGAGCAAACACTTCTGAATCATCCTCATGAACGTGGCTCTGGCATTCTTGAGGCCGAATGGCATGGTGACATAGCAGAAGCACCCAAATGGAGTGATGAAAGCTGTTTTGATCTCGTCGGGTCCATACAGACGGATCTGATGGTAACCGGAATAGGCGTCTTAAAAAGACAACCGCTCACATCCCGCAGTCGAGTCGACTATTTGTTCGATGCGGGGGAGAGGAAAATGATCTTTCGGGCAGGCCCGATTGATATGTTTGAAGTCGATGCACATGCGAAGTGACTTGTCCTTCTTGGGGACCATGACAACATTGGCGAGCCACTCGGAGTGCTAAATCTCTCGGATAAACTCTGCTGCTAAGAGCCGAGCCACCTCCTCGCCAATGGCTTTTCTCTTCTGGACGGCGGACCGTCGAAGATGTTCCTTGACAGGTTAAA
This sequence comes from Aegilops bicornis, assembly GCA_021605145.1. Lineage (NCBI taxonomy): Eukaryota > Viridiplantae > Streptophyta > Magnoliopsida > Poales > Poaceae > Aegilops > Aegilops bicornis. Next base: position 469,765,321 of record CM038674.1, on the reverse strand, counting down.
CCTTTGAGTCGACTCGTGAGCGATGCTCACCAACCCCACAGGAACACGGCATGTCGCCAGGCTTCCATGCGAAGATGTCCCGATTCTCATGGAGGAACCGGATGAGCGCTTCTTCCTATTTGGAGTCGAGTGTCGTTGAGATATGAGTCAAAGCAAAGACTGGGTCGGTCGGGTGAATGTGAATCGGCTTTGTCTCACCGGACGATCAAACGCTGATTCCGTAGCGTGCTTCTTGGCTCGCAACAAATCACTCGGATCTGCAGTTTTACGGTATTCCTGCAGCTCTACCATCGCCATCCGAGCATCGGCGATCTTTGAGCCCTTCGAAAGCACTCTTCTGCCTTCTTCCGATTGCCAGTAATGGTGATCACGCCTTTGGGACCAGGCATCTTCAATTTGAGGTACACATAACATGGTCGAGCCATAAAACGTGCATAAGCTGGCCTGCCCAAAATAGCGTGATAAGCACTCTAGAAATCCACAACTTCAAACGTCAACTTTTCTTTGCGGTAATTCTTGGAAGCACCGAAAACCACATCAAGAGCAATTTGGCCGAGTGACTCAGCCTTCTTTCCAGGAATGACTCCATGGAAACTCATGTTCTTTGATCGAGTCCGGACATCGGAATGCCCATCCCTTTCAGTGTCTCTGCATACAATATATTCAGGCCACTGCCACCATCCATCAAGACTTTAGTCAGTCGAGTGCCTTCGACGACTGGGTCGACAACCAGAGCTTGCCTCCCAGCGTTGGATGATCGGACTGGTCGAATGTGATGGCAGTCTGAGACCATTTCAGATAACTGGGCGTCGCCGGAGCAACCATATTCACCTCTCGGTTTATAACTTTCAATCAACTTTTGCTTTCTACATCAGCAAAAATCATCAGGGTGGAATTGACCTGGGGGTATCCATCATCACTATCTTCTTTGTCTTCAACTTTGTCCGACTCCTTCTCCTTATCTTTAGACTGTTTCCCCTGGAACTGCTGGATCAGGAGTCGACACTGTCGAGTGGTATGTTTCGGGTAAATGAATTTACCCTCTTCATCTTTGTTCGTGTGGATGTGGCACGGCAAATCCATAACGTCATTCCCTTCCTTGTCCTTCACCTTCTTAGGGTTCCAAGACCCTTTGAGTTTCCCTTTAAACTTTCCTTGAGTCACGGCCAAGGCTTCTCCAGGAGCAGCTGGCTCGACTTTCTACTTCTGCTTTCGACTGGAGTTTCCTCCCCCGGTTTCATGAGCGGCTGACTTGTACTTGCCACTCCGGAGCCGATCCTCTTCTTCACCATTGGCATACTTGGTGGCAATCTCCATCATTCGACTCAGGTTCATGTCTCCGGTCCGACCGAATTTCAAACTTAGTTCTCTGTTCTTAACACCTTCCTTGAAGGCACGGACTGCTTGGTGATCAGATACATTTTCTACCGTGTGATGTAAAGTGATCCACCTCTGAATGTAATCCCTCAGAGTCTCATTCGACTTTTGCACACAAGATTGCAGCTCTGTCAACCCTGCTGGTCGCTTGCAAGTTCCTTCAAATGTTACGACAAACACTCGGGCAAGATCTTCCGAAGTGTAAATCTTTGTTGGGTGCCAACTGATTCAGCCATGCTCTGGCCGAGCCCTCCAACATAAGAGGTAGGTGTTTCATGGCCACCTCATCATTGTCGCCGCCAATCTGAACAGCCACTCGGTAGTCCTCAAGCCAAGTATCAGGCTTGGACTCACCAGTGAACTTACTGACTCCAGTCGCCAACCTGAAGTTGGGAGGAATCACCGCGTACGATGGCTCTGCTAAAACACTCTGAATGCTTGAGACGTGAACTCTGCCGCTGGTGGGCACATCTCTGTCATGGCCTTCTCGGTGAGCTATGTTCCTGTCGACCAAACCTTGAACGGTAATGGATCTCGCATCAAAGCCTGGTTCTCTGGGATCGACTGGAATCCTTCCCCCAACACTGTGTTGGCGTCTGTCATCCTGCTGTCGAGGAGCGTATGATCCACCCCTCGGGGGAGGGGTGGGCACTCGACGTCGATCATTGGGATCAAATCGGTGATCATACTGCTCATGGTTCTTGTACTGGTCATTACGCCGGCCTCCACGTTCTTCACGCCTCGGGGGTGATCTTGGACTATGGGCCGACTGGACTATATTCACAGCGACGGATCTGCTGTGAATCCTATTCCGTGACTGCGATACAGCTGAATTTTGATCTCCTACTGCCCGGAGTAAATCTCTGATCTGTAGCAAACCTCTACTAGCCTCTGACTAGGAAGGCTGAATTGATTCTGCTATACGGGCTGCAGCTGCTAGATTCTGAATCGGAATTCGATATACCTGAGTCGGTGGTGGAAAGAGTTGACGTCGACTGGAGTCTGGAACCCGTTGCCGTGGCTGCCGAGAGTGCTCGCTGGAGGTTCTCCAGTCGAGTGCGCTCAGCCAAGTTGGCCAAGCGCGCGTCCTCTAAGGCACGAGCCTCGGGGGTTTCTCCGTCGAGTGGAATACTTCTACGTCGACTGACAGGTGGTTTCTTCTAGAGATGTCCTTGGGGAGGGTATCTTGGACAGGTCCATGACCCTACCCTGGGTACATGGCTTCATCACTCTCCACCTGTCAACTTTGAGATCAACGGCCACCATTACAACAAGGGATACTATCTAGCAGATGGTATATATCCTCAGTGGTCAACTTTTGTGAAGACAATCTCGAAACCCCAAGGTGAGAAGAGAAAGAGATTTGCCCAAATGCAAGAGAGTGTTAGAAAGGATGTGGAACGTGCTTTTGGAGTGCTTCAATCCCGGTGGGGTATCGTTCGAAACTCTGCACTGTCATGGGATGAAAGGAAGCTTTGGGAGGTGATGACTGCTTGTGTGATCATGCACAACATGATCGTCGAGGACGAGCGTGATGAGAGTATCTTCGACCAAGGATTTGATTATCAAGGTGAAAATATTGAGCCCCTGCACCAAGAACCGGCCACATTTGAACAGTTTGCCCAATTCCATCGTGAGATGCGTGATTGGCACACTCATTTGAATCTTCAAAATGACTTGGTTGAGCACGTGTGGGATCACATTGGCAACCAATAGATGTATTGGTCCATTTTATGTTCAGTCAAGACAATTTTGATTTGGTTGTAAAACTATTTTATTAAAGACAATTTCAATTGGTTGTAAAACTATTTTAATTTTCAGACAAATATTTGGGTTGGAAACTAGTTTTGATGCAAATTTGGGCATTTTTGGCCCTGACGGACAGGATGGGGCAAAATGGATGCTTGACATGTGGCGCACGGCCACCGCATCCCAGGACAGGCCCGGACACGACCCCAAATTCCTACCCAAACAGACAGAAACCGGACAAAACAGACGTCCGTTTGGGATCGTGCGGTGGAGTTGGCCTTACCGCCCAATTCAATGCATGCCGATGCCATGTGAGCTTTCCGACGCGGCAAAGGTTCCCATGGCATCTACTCCTACCAGAACTACACGGCTACAGCAAAGCAAAGGTGGCACCAAGCGTCGAAGATGCCACTCCTACTACAACTACTACATGGCTACAGCCTACAGCAAGCAAAGGTGGCACGAAGCGAAGATGCCAACAATACGTTGTACCTTGTGCTTGACACCACTCTATAGACGTCGCGAGCTAGGGCAACTGTCGCGGGCACTAGCTGCTGCAGCCACTCTCCCGGCAGCTCTACGGCGATTGGAGAGGGTAAAAGGTTGCGTCGCATGAAAAAGCAAAGCACGTGTACGTACGTACCGTATATGTACATGGTAGAGGCATTTATACAGTGGTACGTTGCAAAACTACTTCGCCATCGTAGTATTTCATGCATACCAAATCCAAAAGAAAAAGTACGCGCTCTTTCCGGTCCGCTTCCATGGTCGGGCGCTTCGGCCCAACGAGCGAGGGCAGGACGACCAAGGTAAACGGGTTGTTGATCGGCGCGTGAAAGCTACGTGGCCATGCATGGACGCACACCCAGCTAGCACATATCCGTTTCCTTTGGCTTTCTTTTTCGCTTGGTTCCCTGCGCGGCTCCTGTGCACTGTGCTCGCTCGTTGAATATCGCTCGACCGTCTTCCTCACCAGTGCTCCTGCCACCCTCACCCACACCCCTGCCGCCTGCGCGCGCACTGTGCCCCTGCCGGCTGCTTCTGGCCGCGGCCGCAGGCCGGCTTCTCTCGGGAACAGCGACCGCGGCCGCGCCTACTGCTCGTCTACATGCATGATCGTCTCTCTCTCTCTCTCTCTCTCTCTCTCTCTCTCTCTCTCTCTCTCTCTCTCTCTCTCTCTCTCTCTCTCTCTCTTTTGACATGTGCATGATCGTCTTTACCGTGAACGTTTCACAACGGGTAACTCCTGTTAGACTTGGACCAGTGAATAAGTGGGTCACAGAGCGCACGCGATAGTAGGATTATTAGTTCAGCACGATTGTCGTGTAATCTTTATTGCATGTTGGTTAGCATACCCTTGTTTTTATCCTTTTGAATTACTACTATGTGAACCTCATACTCTGCACTTAACGATGGATATGTGTATCGTCAATGGATCCAGGGGCCCGGAGCTACCCTTTTCTTTTAGGAAATTTATATTCAATATATGATTCCCCTCGAAAGAAGCTAGATTGGTATTAGCCATACTTTTTCCCACAATGTTGTGTTCAATTCCTTACTTTTTGGTTACAACTTACAAGGAAGATGGGCACACATTCAATATATCTGACATTCCACATCTACATGAACTATTTGATCCCCCGATTATTTTTAAAGTCTTGTTTTGCTCCCTCGAGGCACCCCCCCCCCCCCCCAAAAAAAACCCTCCGCAATATGGGCGTTGACAAGAAAACTCAGTTTGCTTTGGACGATGATGGTGTCAATTTTGAAAGTTTAGTTTTGGTCCACTGAGGCACCCCCCCCCCCTAATCCCCTCGTCTCGCGATGTGTGCCTTGAGAGAAAAAACTTAGTTATGGTTCGGGCGATGGTGGCATCTTGTCCATTACTTTCCTTCTTGAAGGCACTGACTTGGGGCAGGTCCCCCCCCCCCTCCCCACCCACACAGCTTGTGTTCAGGTGGGTCGGATGTCGGTGCATGGATGTCATGGGGTGGCCTTGGCACCTTGGCGGTAGATTGCCTTTGACCTTGGTGGTCGCACCATTGTGAAACTTGGTCTCGGTTGTGCACTGATTTTCTCCTTCACCAACACCACATTGGTGTTAAAGTTCATTCTCAGTTATTCAATACCCTTTGACCAAGTCGGTGATGCCTATCGGCGTGCTCGTGTGCTTGGTGCCCATATATTTCCACCCTAGTCCTTGTGTTTGGTGTTGTGGAGACACTCAAATATGTGGGGTGTCTTCTTGGTTTCTGGCTTTGGTTGGGTTGTGCCCATAGTGTCACTTGACTTTGCACTGCCTTTCGATGACGTGTACAGGACGCCAGTGTTCTGAGGCGTGATCTTGGCTAGTTAGGCCCTTCATCGTCGCACCTGGTTCGCCTCGCCAAGCCACGATGGTATAGGTTCGACTTTCGCGAGGGTTCCGTTGGCTCCGGTTGCTAGCCTTCCCCTTCCTTTTTTAGGTTTTCCTTTCGTACCTTTGTGATGCCTTTTAGGTAGGGCATCAACCCCGTGTAATCATTTTTATTTTTATTTGTGCCTCACTTGCAACCTCTAATAATCAGCTACCCACTATCTTGTTGTGCCTTAATGAATTTTTGGTGGGTGCAGTATTTCTCAGACTTAAGAACAAAGTATGTATAAAAACTCACCAAGTCGAAGGTTGCACCAAGTCTCGAAGTGATAATGGGCAATGCATGGTACCGAAGAGGCTAGCAAAAGATGGATAGATGAAAGTGCTTATAGTCCACAAACTCACATTAGTCATAAAGAACTCAAATACTAATTGTGAAAGTTTATTAGCCCTCGAAGCAAAGTACTACCCGCATGTCCCTAGGGAGGAGGTTGGGAGGAGCTATAACCATCGCACGCTGATGTCCTACAAGTGCATAGGGTTTAGTTGTAGTTTTTCGAAGTAAGAGTATCGGTCCTACATGAAGCACAGGAATGAATCTTTTGTGTCTTGAATGGTTTGAGTAGAATGCCTATGAATTGTTAACGATCCAAAGCAGTGGTAAAGTAATGGAAATTATGCTGCAAGCATAAAGGTAAATAATTCAACAAGAGTAAACAACTAGAATTGTAAATAAGGGACTTGAGGCAGATGGGATTAAGCGTTCTCAGGATATAGTGAAGGGGAGGAACAGAGTGGGAGAAAGGTGGTCGGAAAGAGGAGATTTGAGTGGGTTGGAGGTGTCGGCTACGAAGGTCCGGACCTCCCCCACCCCCGCTTGTGGGGTTTGAGGGAGTTCGGATGAACCGATGCGTCCATGCATGTTTGCGGCACCGTGTTCAAAGATTAAAAATAACATTCACACACCTTGATCAGGATGTTTGCAGATGATTTGAGAGACTGTGTTGAAGATGCCCTAAGGGCCTCAATTTAAGACCGGGTAAGCGACTCCGTTCTAAAAAACATCATGAAAGCTACTAGTCCCTGCATCTGATATTCATGGAAACGAACACCGATGTGCAAGGACCATGACACTGGCTCGGCAAAGGTCGTTTTCCCGGTGACAAAACCTCAGGTTTCCCACTCAAGATCACTTTTTGCAGTTTGGCTGTAGCGGTGGAGGGGCTCGATCTAGCAGTCGACCATGGAAATGCGCATGGCGAAAACGACGTGCGCCGTGCACGACGATCCACAGGCCAGCTTCGACCGGTCTGACCCGGCTAGGTACCCCAGCAGGTGATCCTGCGCGGGGCATGCCTCCATGAGATTCTTCTGTAGCTTGCGCCACCCTGGTCTGCCCCGGCCGGCTCTAGCTACTGATTCTTCTTGGCATTGGACATGGCGCGTCGTGTCGTGTACAAGAGACTCTTCGTCACAAGATATTTCGGTTGCCAGCCCGTGCGTAGTGACCGGCCGAGCCAGGTCATGCACTACGCACAGCCATGCAGGCCTGCTGACTGTTGGGTCCCGCATGCAGGGCTCGAATGGGGCGCCGTAACACTGTGGTGAGACTCAGGTGGGCGCGAACGTTCCCAAACAACCTGGCGGATGGCCCGGTCATTGACCGGTCGTGAAAAGCCGACCCAGACGGGCATCCTAAACCGCCCTCAAAAGGCAGAGCCGTCTGGCGCCTCTCATATCCAGCCCAAATATGAGGCGGGCCGGGCGCGTTCGTCACGTCGGCTTGGCCCAACCTGGCCGACCCGTGCCCCACAAATGTCCTCATCCCAAAAACCCTAGACACCGGTCAATCCTAACTCCATTTCACTCCCCCTCCATCCACTCCACTTCCGAGCCCCTCAGTCCAAATTGATTCTTTGGCGCATGTAAGCGGCACGAGCATCGATGAGGAGGAGGTCGCCCTCTGCATTGCGTTGAGGCGGTCGGTGGTCGAGCAAGGCGGCGCCGGCAGTGGCGGATCTTCTTCCTCAGTGCATGTAGCCGGTCGACGCAGCGTCAGCGACGTCGTCGGCCCGTCCCGCGCGGTGCGTAGTTCCGGCCGCTCCGCTCCCATCCTTCAAGAGTGGTACCTGGCCACTGTTGGGTCCTCGTGCATGAGGATGCCGAAGTTTGAGGCACGAGAAGCCCGCTGAGAGCAGCAGCAGGCAAGGGAGAGGGCGGAGGCGCAGACCGCACACTGGTAGATCCCGATGACGCGCTCCTCACATCGGTCCTCTGCCGCTCTCTCACGACGGCGGAGACAGATGCGCGGCATCCGCCGCAAGAATGTGAAGGCACAATGACTCGCTATCGAGTTGTCGGAGCACGAGGCAAGCAAGGATGCGGCAATGAATTCGAAGGCGGCCCGCCGTGCGAAGGAGCAAGACCGCCTGCTCCGCAGGTGTCGGGCCAAAGCTGTAGCTCAGACTCCGACTTGACGGACGGCTCCACCTCCAGCTCAACGACGTTGCACCACCGCACACCGACGCCTACATGGAGGAGGGGCACAGCCGCATCGATGACCGAAAGGGAATGGGCTGGCGAGGAAATGGCGATTTCCTCTACCTTTTTCCATTCTGTTTATATTTTAACAACATTCTAAGTAGTTTGCAGTATGGGTTTGCAATGTCCGATGTTGAACTCTGAAGAACTATGCTTCTTTTGTTCGTCGATGAAATGTTGATCCGATGAACTGCGTGTGTTGATAGTCTTTTACGTAGCATTGCATGGGTTGTATGGTTTTGAGGTTTCGGGTTTGAGGGACGCAGCTGCGGAAGCCAACAAATGAGGCGTGCCCGATCAGATCGATCATCTCGGACGATGGAGCCAGTTGGGCTAGCCGCCCACGACCCCCTCTTCGCATTCCCTGCACAGCCTGCAAGGCTAGCCGCCGTCATGCCGGCCACCTCGCACGCCACAAGGCCCACAACACTAGCCGCCGGCAACCTCATCCGGCTTCTCTACGCAGCCTATAGCCCTGGCCATCGCGCTCGCCGCCGACGAGTTCCACCTCGGCTTCCTCGCATAGCCTGTGTAGCACTCAGTTCGGGCAAGTCGGGAAAAGCCGAACCCAAACCTAATTTTTGGGGCACTTGAATTGTCGGGTATAAATTATGGACTCCACAACAAATCTGAATCGGATTTCTTTTATCATTGCAGATTGAACATTTTTCATGGCAAATTATGTTCTCCGAGGATGGCAAGTTTAGTTGGTGAGAATGGCAAATCCGTCTCATTTTACTTTTTATCATAAAATTACTATGCTTGCAAAATAAATTTGACATCATCACGCCAAGATAAATTGCCATAAAAAACTTAGGATTTTTAGTGTTTCCGTAAATTATTTTGCTCAAATTTTAGGTGTGAGATCTGAAAAGCTGAAAAACCGACCCAAAATTTCAGGTAAACCCAAAGGCCGAGCATGGCCAATAATGGTAGACCTACAAAGAATTGACAAATATTTTACTAACTTTACAAACTAATCCCCCCCCCCCCCCAAATTCAATTGTGGTGGACCCCTTCATCCCTCTATTACCAATCATAATCTTGCACATCAGATTTTTTTTGAACCGGGCTGATCCCTTTCCATTGCATAACAACGGAAATACAAAGTTGTTCTAGACACTAATACAGGGAACAGAAAGGAAAGGGAGGGGGAAGAGCGGGTTCAACGCATTGCTAGGAAACCCACCGCAATCACTCGCCATCGAAACGACTACTATCGGGCGAAAACCTGAGCAGCACCAAAATTCTATCCCTCTTACATAGCATGTCACCAGACCAACGATAGAGTGAACCGAACAAGTCTACCACCAAGTACAGTACACTAGTAGAAAACAAGGCTTTGGTTGGGGTCTAGCCAGCCCATTAGTCCAGGTTCAGCCACGAGCCGGGACCCATAGGGGGCATACGTCCCGGTTTGTGCGCCCAGGGGGCCGGCCGGGCCTCGTGGGGCATTTGTCCCGGTTCGTCTAGACCCATTTGTCTCAGTTCCAGGCACGAACCGGGACCAATGGTCCTCGCTCTTGGCCCACAGCTATTGGTCCCGGTTCGTGGCTGGAACCGGGACAGAAGGGGGGCCTTTAGTCCCGGTTCTAGCAACGAACCGGGACCAATGAGCTGCCTATATATACCACATCGCCTCAGTAGAGCACTCCACACTGCTCTGTTTTTTTTGGCCGGTGAGGGGAGAGCTTTGTGGTGCTCTAGCTCACCTCCTATGCACATGAGGTGTTCGATGAAATGCCCGAGCCACACTAGTTAAGCTTTCTCCTCTCAAGCTCGACCTCCAAGCTCCATTTCCCGAGATTTGTCTAGGTTTAGCGGTGCATCACGTCGGCGTCCCGTCTTCACCGCCGTCGATCGCCTGCGCCGATCTCGCCTGCACCACCGTGGTGAGCCTCTTGTTCTTATCTTCTTTACGAAGAAAAAAAGTCTTACTTTAGATAGATACTTGTCTAATTTTCTTACTTTTGTTATTTCTTGTTATTATATAGTGCGATGGTTTTGGTATCCGCCCCCGTCGGCCCTCGTCCTGTCTATGATTCGGATGTGGTATATATTATCTTTTATAACTATTTGGTTCATTTATTGTTTATGACAATTATGCCGACCAACGTGACATAGATTTTATTTATCTAGGAGGTACGTGAACCGGAAATTCCAGCCGACCCTATTGTCGAGAGGTTAAATTTAGTTGAAGAAGAAAACAATTACTTGAAGTAAAAAATAAAAAAAATTGAGGAGGAGAAGATGATATTGGAGTTGCATGTTGCGGATGTCGTCAATGATCACAAGATCAAGATGGACGTAATGCGTTTGAAGATTAGAAAAATTAGAAAATATCCATTCATACCGAGGCTTGGTATCATTATGCCATTGGATCAATTGTTACCTTGGTTGCAATTATGATCGCATTTGTTGTTGCATTGAAATGTTTTACATAGTTTCATTGTATGGTTTGATTAGATGCTCCGGAGAGCTATATGTTGTTCAATGAGAACTATGTATGTACTTTGGTTTTAATGTGATGATGAACTTCTATTAATTTGGTCACTTATCTATCCATGATGTTCTGTAATGGTTTTTGACACACTTAATTATATATAAAATGCACGCAGATGAACCGACAATGGATGTACGGTGACAGACACACCTCCGAGTACGTCAAGGGCGTGCATAATTTTCTTGAAGTGGCTGAGGCAAACAAGCAGAATGGTTTTATGTGATGTCCATGCCCTATATGTGGGAATAAGAAGTCTTACTCTGACCAGAAAATCCTTCATAGCCACCTGCTTTATAAGGGTTTCATGCCACACTATAATGTTTGGACCAGGCATGGAGAAATAGGGGTTATGATGGAAGACAGCGAAGAAGAAGAGGACGATGACACCTATGTGCCCCCGGAATACGGTAATGCTGCAACGGGGGAAGCTGCTGAAGATCAAGAGGAACTAGACGATATTGTGCCCGATGATGATCTCCGTCGGGTCATTGTTGATGCAAGGAGACAGTGCGAAAGTCAAAAGGAGAAGCTGAAGTTCGATCGCATGTTAGAGGATCACAAAAAAGGGTTGTACCCCAATTGCGAAGATGGCAACACAAAGCTCGGTACCATACTGGAATTGCTGCAGTGGAAGGCAGAGAATATTGTGCCTGACAAAGGATTTGAGAAGCTACTGAATATATTGAAGCAGAAGCTTCCAAAGGATAATGAATTGCCCGACAGTACGTGCGCAGCAAAGAAGGTCGTATGCCCTCTAGGAATGGAGGTGCAGAAGATACATGCATGCCCTAATGACTGCATCCTCTGCCGCGGTGCGTACGAAGATTTGAACACACGCCCGGTATGCGGCGCATTGCGGTATAAGATCAGATGAGATGACCCTGGTGATGTTGACGGCGAGCCCCCCAGGAAGAGGGTTCCTGCAAAGGTGATGTTTTATGCTCCTATAATACCACGGTTGAAACGTCTGTCCAGAAAGGAAGAGCATGCCAAGTTGATGTGATGGCACAGAGAGGACCGTAAGAAAGACGGGAAGTTTAGAGCACCCGCTGACGGGTCGTAGTGGAGAAAAATCGAGAGAAAGTACAGGGCTGAGTTTGCCGGTGACCCAAGGAACATATGGTTTGATTTAAGCGCAGATGGCATTAATCCTTTCGGAGAGCAGAGCAGCAATCACAGCACATGGCCCGTGACTCTATGCATGTACAACCTTCCTCCTTGGATGTGCATGAAGCGGAAGTTCATTATGATGCCAGTTCTCATCCAAGGCCCAAAGAAACCCGGCAACGACATTGATGTGTACCTAAGGCCATTAGTTGAAGAACTTTCACAGCTATGGAATGAAAACGGTGTACGTGTGTGGGATGAGCACAAACAGGAGAAATTTAACCTGCACGCATTGCTGTTTGTAACCATCAACGATTAGCCCGCTCTCAGTAACCTTTCAGGATAGACAAACAAGGAATACCATGCATGCACGCACTGTTTAGCTGACATCGAAAGTATATACCTGGAAAAATGCAGGAAGAATGTGTACCTGGGCCATTGTCGATTTCTTCCGACCAACCATCAATGTCGAAAGAAAGGCAAGCATTTCAAAGGCGAGGCAGATCACCGGATGAAGCCCGCCATGCGTAGCGGTGATCACGTACTTGCTATGGTCAATGATTTACACGTAATCTTTGGAAAGGGTCCCGACGGACTATCTGTTCCGGATGACGCTGAGGGACGCGCACCCATGTGGAAGAAGAAATCTATATTTTGGGAACTACCCAACTGGAAAGACCTAGAGGTCCGCTCTTCAATCAACGTGATGCACATGACGAAGAACCTTTGCGTGAACCTGCTAGGCTTCTTGGGCGTGTATGGTAAGATAAAGTTTCAGAACCTAAAGTCTCATGACTGCCACGTGATTATGACGCAACTGCTTCCGGTTGCATTGAGGGGGCTTCTACGGGAAAACGTCCGATTAGCCATTGTAAAGCTATGTGCATTCCTCAATGCAATCTCTCAGAAGGTGATCGATCCAGAAATCATACCAAGGCTAAGGAGTGATGTGGCGCAATGTCTTGTCAGTTTCGAGCTGCTGTTCCCACCATCCTTCTTAAATATCATGACGCACAACCTAGTTCATCTAGTCGACGAGATTATCATTTTGGGCCCCGTATTTCTACACAATATGTTCCCCTTTGAGAGGTTCATGGGAGTCCTAAAGAAATATGCCGATAACCGCGCTAGGCCAGAAGGAAGCATCTCCATGGGCCATCAAACAGAGGATGTCATTGGGTTTTGTCTTGACTTCATTCCTGGCCTTAAGAAGATTGGTCTCCCTAAATCGCGGTATGAGGGGAGACTGACAGGAAAAGGCACGCTTGGAGGGGACTCAATATATGCAGGGACAGGCATTCTTGGTCTCAAGCACACTACACAATTCTACAGAACTCTACCTTGGTGACCCCGTATGTCGATGAACACAAGAACAGTCTGCGCTCCAAACACCCGGAGCAGTGTGACGACTGGATTACATGTGAACACAACAGGACTTTCGGCAGTTGATTGGAAACACGTCTCAGAGGTGACAACACTGTTTTTGATGAGTTGTACTCGTTGTCCAGGGGACCATCTTCGACTATATTGACTTACAAAGGATACGAGATAAATGGGAATACATTTTACACGATCGCCCAAGATCAAATTAAAGAGCACCAACCAAAATAACGGAGTCCGCTTTGATGCAGCAACCAAGAGGGGAAGGGACACATATTATGGTTACATAGTGGACATATGGGAACTTGACTACAGACATGATTTTAAGGTCCCTTTGTTTAAGTGCAAATGGGTCAATCTGTCAGGTGACGGGGTATAGGTAGACCCACAATACGGAATGACAACAGTGGATATGAACAACCTTTGGTACACAGACGAACCGTTCGTCCTAGGCAATGATGTGGCGCAGGTTTTCTATGTGAAGGACATGTCTACCAAACCGAGAAAAAGGAAAGATAAGGAAGCGAATACATCATATGATGAGCCAAAGCGCCACATAGTTATTTCAGGAAAAAAGAGACATTGTGGGAGTGGAGGGCAAGACAGACATGTTTGAAGATTATGAAAAGTTTCATGAAATTCCTCCCTTCAAAGTCAAGGCTAACCCAAGCACCATGTTAAACAATGAAGATTATCCATGGTTACGACGCAATAAGCAAAAGACACAAGCGAATAAAAAGTGAAGACTTTCTCTCCACAACTATTATGATGATGCCTCTTTGATCTAGAATATCACTGCAGTTACATGTGAAGAAATGAAATGCCTGTTGTAACAGACGAGTTTCCGTATGAAACCCTGATACCTCGAAACAGATTGTCCGTTTTATACACGAAGTGCATCCAGTTTTTGCCGTAACCCTCTAAACTTTTTAGCACATGCTATGTGGGTGAAATGATGATACCATGCCAAATTTCAACCTTTTCAGAGTTCATTTGAAATGCTTTTCAATTTCAGGGTCATATAGCCTAAAAAATCAGTAAATGTATGAAAAATAACAAATGAAGTCAGAAAGGGTTGAAAATTGATGATGTGGCTTTGAATGGTGCATTTTGAACACACAAAAAGTCTGGAAATCAAATAAGTTCAAAAAAATGAAATCCCTTTGTAACAGACGAGTGTTTGTCCGAAACCCTGATACGTCGAAAGAGATTGCCCATTTTGTACACGAAGTGCATCCAGTTTTTGCCGTAACCCTCTCAACTTTTTAGCACATGCTATGTGGGTGGAATGATGATACCATGCCAACTTTCAACTTTTTCAGAGTTCATTTGAAATGCTTTTCAATTTCAGGGTCATATAGCCTAAAAATCGGTAAATGCATGAAAAATAACAAATGAAGTCAGAAAGGGTTGAAAATTGATGATGTGGCTTTGAATGGTGCATTTTGAACACACAAAAAGACTGGAGTTCAAGTAAGTTAAAAAAAATGACATCCCTTTGTAACAGATGAGTTTTCGTCCCAAACCCCGATACTTCGAAAGAGATTGCCCATTTTGTACACCAAGTGCATTCAGTTTTTGCCGTAACCCTCTCAACTTTTTAGCACATGCTATGTGGGTGAAATGATGATACCATGCCAACTTTCAACCTTTTGAGAGTTCATTTGAAATGCTTTTCAATTTAAGGGTCATATAGCGCAAGAAAATGAACTAATAGCAAAAAGAATGAACTTAAAATAATCAATTAAAATATTCTGTTATGATCAACTAAAACAAAACTATAATATTCTTCAATAGCAAAAATAATCAACTAAAAAGCTTTTATAAAACTCTAATGGCAAAAGGAATTAACTAAAAAGCTTTTATAAACCTCTAGTATTTTTTAAACTAAAATTATATTAAATTTATGCAGCTAAAATTATCAAAGTATTGTCTGTTCAAAACATTAATGGAGAAAAAAATTCATAAAGAAATTTTTTGCTAGAAACTTTAACAGCAAACTAAAATAACAAAATCTGTTCTTGATTAAAACAGACAATGAAAATAACCTAAAAATTACCAAATTTAATACAATGATAAAACACAATAATATTAAATAGCAGGAAAAAGAATCACTCAAAAATCTATTTTTATAGTAAAGAATTCAAATTTGAAAATTGATGTCACTAACAAAAAGTCTATAATTTTTGTGACCTAACAGCAAAAAAAGAATCACTGGAAAACTTGAAAAAAAATTAAACCAAAAAAATAAATCAAAAAAGAAAACAAAAAAACAGAAGAAGAAAATGCCACCTACTGGGCCACCACGACCTGAATATGACTAGAAACCCAGCTAGTTGGGCCAGGATTTAGGCCCGCAGAAGGCCTAGCAGGCCCACAGGCAAAGCAGTGTCAAATTAGGCCCATAGGCCTGCAGTTCAAAGGAGTTCGAGAGGG
The DNA here is from genome assembly GCA_021605145.1 of Aegilops bicornis. Taxonomy (NCBI): domain Eukaryota; kingdom Viridiplantae; phylum Streptophyta; class Magnoliopsida; order Poales; family Poaceae; genus Aegilops; species Aegilops bicornis. The sequence continues at coordinate 469,749,872 of CM038674.1, read as the reverse complement.
AGGAGGCAGTGCAGCTTATAAACAGGTGATGGGCGCTCTCAACTAACGAGGTGGGCCTAAACTCCCACCATCAGGCTGCTGTGCAAGGCCATTGGTCCCGGTTGGTGGCACGAACCGGGACTAATGCCTGCCTTTGGTCCCGGTTCATGGCACCAACCAGGACCAAAGGCCTCTGCTTCCCGCCCTTTGGGCTACTGAAAAAAGACCTTTGATCCCGGTTGATGGCACATACCGGGACTAAAGGGTGGCATTAGTCCCGGTTGGTGCCAGGAACCGGGACCAATGCTCTGTCTATATAAGCCACACTTGTGAAATTTTCGATTCAGTTCTTTTTCCCACTGCCCCGACGCCATCGTCGCGCGCCCCCTGATAACCCACAAGTATAGGGGATCAGTTGCAGCCATTCTCAAAAAATAAGAGTGTCGAACCCAACGAGGAGCTAAAGGTAGAACAAATATTCCCTCAAGTTCTATTGACCACCGATACAACTCTACGCACGCTTGACATTCGCTTTACCTAGAACAAGTATGAAACTAGAAGTACTTTGTGGGTGCTTTTGGATAGGCTTGCAAGAAAATAAAGAGCGCGTAAATAAAAAGTAGGGGCTGTTTAGATAAAGAAGCAATAAAGTTAGTATAGCGAGTGTAGAAAAGTTGTGGTAGGAGTTGCGAAATTGTCCCTAAGCAATTGACTACTTTACTAGACCGATAGCAAGTTTTATGTGCGAGAGGCCACTACTAGCATGTCATCCCTGACTTGGAATTCTATGCACTTATGATTGGAACTATTAGCAAGCATCTGCAACTACTAATGTTCATTAAGGTAAAACCCAACCATAGCATTAAGACATATTGGCCCCCCTTCAATCTCGTATGCATCAATTTCTATGCTAGGTTGAAGCTTCTGTCACTCTTGCCCTCCAATACATAGTCCTATCAACATACAACTAACCCTATGGTGTGATCCACGCGTGCGCTCATATGATGGGCACCAAAGGACAACAACATAACCACAAGTAAATTAAACCAATCATAGCAATTCACCAATTACCGATAGGACAACGAAAATCTACTCAGACATCATCGGATGGCACCACATCATTGGATCATAATATGTAGCATAAAGCACCATGTTCAAGTAGAGAGTACAGCGGGTTGCGAGAGAGTGGACCGCTGTAGATAGATGGGGGAAGGTGATGAAGATGTTGGTGAAGATGACAGATGTGTTGGTGTAGATCGCCGTCACACGATGATGGCCCCGGCGGCGTTCCGGCGCCACCGGGAGAGAGGGGGAGAGAGCCCCCTCCTTCTTCTTCTACCTTGACCTTCTCCCTAGATGGGAGAAGGGTTTCCCCTCTGGTCCATGGTCTCCATGGCGTGGGAGGGGCGAGAGCCCCTCCGAGATTGGATCTGTCTCTCTGTCTCTCTCTGTTTCTGCGTTCTGGTATTCTGCCCTTTCACCGTTTCTTATATATCCGGAGATCCGTAACTCCGATTGGATTGAAACCTTCGCCAAGATTTTTTCTCTCCGAAAATTAGCTTTCTTGCGGCCAAAGAAGAGCAGCAACCGCCTTTCGGGGTGCCCATGAGGGTCAGGGGTGCGCCTGCCCCCTGGGGCGCGCCCCCCTGCCTTGTGGCCACCTCGGGCACCGTCTCGCGTTGATTATTCTTCCCAAATATCACAAATATTCCAAAAATATTCTCTGTCCGTTTTTATCCCGTTTGGACTCCGTTTGATATGGGTTTTCTGCGAAACAAAAAACATGCAACAAACAGGAACGGCACTTTGAGCAATCGGATCAATATGTTAGTCCCAAAAATAGTATAAAAAGTTGCCAAAAGTATATGAAAGTTGTATAATATTGGCATGGAACAATCAAAAATTATAGATACGACGGAGATGTATCAGCATCCCCAAGCTTAATTCCTGCTCGTCCTCGAGTAGGTAAATGATAAAAAAGATAATTTTTGATATGGAATGCTACCTAACATAATCTTGTTCATGTAATCTAATCATGGCATGAATATTAAGACACGAGTGATTCAAAGCAATAGTCTATCATTTGACATTAAGACAATAATATTTCAAGCATACTAATAAAGCAATCATATCTTTTCAAAATAACATGGCCAAAGAAAGTTATCCCTACAAAATCATATAGTCTGGCTATACTCCATCTTCACCACACAAAAATATTCAAATCATGCACAACCCCGATGACAAGCCGAGCAATTGGTTCATACTTTTTAACGCGCTTCAGCCTTTTCAACCCTCACGCAATACATGAGCGTGAGCCATGGACATAGCACTATAGGTGGAATAGGATATGATTGTGGAGGTTGTGTGGAGAAGACAAAAAAAGGAGAAAGTCTCACATCGACACGGCTAATCAACGGGCTATGGAGATGCCCATCAATTGATGTCAATGTGGGGAGTAGAGATTGCCATGCAACAGATGCACTAGAGCTATAAGTATATTAAAGCTCAAACTGAAACTAAGTGGGTGTGCATCCAACTTGCTTGCTCATGAAGACCTAGGGCATTTGAGGAAGCCCATCGTTGGAATATACAAGCCAAGTTCTATAATGAAAATTCCCACTAGTATATGAATGTGATAACTCAAGAGACTCTCTATATGAAGAACATGGTGCTACTTTGAAGCACAAGTGTGGTAAAAGGATAGTAACATTGCCCCCTTTTTTTGGCGGGCTTCTTTGGGCCCCCTTTTTATTTAGGCTTCTTTGGCCTCTTTTTTTGGGGGCAATGCTCTAATAATGATGATCATCATACTTTTATTTACTTACAACTCGATATTACAACTCGATACTAGAACAAAGATATGACTCTATATGAATGCCTCCGTGATGTGCGGGATGTGCAATGGTCTAGCGTAGCAATGACATCAAAAAAGGGACAAGCCATGAAAACATCAAGCTAGCTATCTTAGGATCATGCAAAGAAATATGACAATAAATGCTCAACTCATGTATATGACGATGATGGAAGTTGCATGGCAATATATCTCGGAATGGCTATGGAAATGCCATAATAGGTAGGTATGGTGGCTGTTTTGAGGAAGATATAAGGAGGTTTATGTGTGATAGAGCGTATCGTATCACGGGGTTTGGATGCATCGTGAAGTTTGCACCAATTCTCAAGGTGAGAAAGGGCAATGCACTGCATCAAGAGGCTAGCAATGATGGAAGGGTGAGAGTGCGTATAATCCATGGACTCAACATTAGTCATAAAGAACTCACATACTTATTGCAAAAGTTTATTAGCCCTCGAAGCAAAGTACTACTATGCATTCCCCGAGGGGATAGATTGGTAGGAAAAGACCATCGCTCGTCCCGACCGCCACTCATAAGGAAGACAATCAATAAATACCTCATGCTCCAACCGTTACATAACGGTTCACCATACGTGCATGCTATGGGAATCACAAACTTCAACACAAGTATTTCTACAATCCACAACTAACCACTAGCATGACTCTAATATCACCATCTTTATATCGCAAAACTATTGCAAGGAATCAAACATATCATATTCAGTGATCTACAAGTTTTATGTAGGATTTTATGACTAACCATGTGAATGACCAATTCCTGTCATCTCTCTAAATACATATAAGTGAAGCAAGAGAGTTTAATTATTTCTACAAAATATATGCCCACGCTCTAACAAGTATAAGTGAAGCAAAAGAGCATTCTACAAATGGCGGTTTTCTATGTGAAGAGAAACATGCAATCCAAACTTCAAATGATATAAGTGAAGCACAAGAAGCATTCTATAAAGCCATACTCAAAAGATATAAGTGAAGTGCAAAGAGCATTCTATAAATCAACCAAGGACTATCTCATACCAGCATGGTGCATAAAATAAAAGTGAAAAATAATGCAAAAGACGCTCCAGGATTTGCACATATCACATGAACGAAACGAATCCGAAAACATACCGATACTTGTTGAAGAAAGATGGGATGCCTTCCGGGGCATCCCCAAGCTTAGACGGTTGAGTCTCCTTGAATATTTACTTGGGGTTCCTTGGGCATCCCCAAGCTTGAGCTCTTGCCTCTCCTCCTTCTCCTCATATGGGAAACTTCTCGATCTTCGAACACTTCATCCACACAAAACTCAACAGAAAGCTCGGTAAGATCCGCTAGTATAATAAAGAAAATCACTACTCTAATACTGTTGCAAACCAATTTATATTTTGTTTTTGCACTGTAGCTACTGTAATATAACTTTTCCATGGCTTAATCCACTGATAGAAATCGATAGTTTCATCAAAACAAGCAAACAATGCATCAAAAACAGAATATGTTTTAAACAGGATAGTCTGTAGTAATCTGATCATTCACCATACCTCTGGTACACACAAAATTCTACCAAAATTAGGAAATATAAACAATTTTTATAGAAAGACGGTGCAAAGAGTTTCAGAACCGTTTGACGTTCCAATAAAAAATGTAAAATCGCGCACTACAGCCAAAGTTTCTGTTCTGCACCGCACAAACCAACAAGCAATGTAAACATCCTAAAGGCAAATCTAGGCACGTTATTTTTATAATACAATGGAATTGTACAAGGGATAATTATTTCTGTTGAAAAGTTTCTGTAATCAAGATTCACAAAGTTTCCGTGAGCATGAACAAAGTTCAAGGAGCTCCCCCGCTTCAACAATGCTTGTCTCTCTCACTTTCACTTTCATGTTTGAAAAGTTTTGGGTTCCCCTCTATATTTTTTTTGTTTTTAAACTTTATAAAATCACACAACAGAAATAAATGACTCTCTAAAACTTCCGGGTTGTCTCCCTGGCAGCGCTGTCTTTAAAGCCATTAAGCTAGGCATATAGTGCTCAAGTAATGGATCCACGGATCCCAAGGTATATCAAAGCCAATTTTAATTAACAATGATTTGTAATTTAGTAGTGAGCACAAAGTAACATATATCATGTAATGAAGAAGTCTAACTCTCTTCCTATGCATCGGCATGTCATGTAAGAACAATTCATCCACACAAAGTAAAGGCCAATGCATAGTATAAACAGGTTTTTGCAATTTTATCGTGTTGTAAACATAGAGAGGTGGAGATGTAGTTCATCTCTCATAATAATTGCAAGTAGGAGCAGCAAGCACATGCATATTACATTCAGCAAAATCATCATGTGCAACGGTAAAATGCAACCCATCAACATAATCCTTAATAAGAGCAAACTTCACTGATATAGTGTAGTTTGGAGAATTCAAAAAGATAATAGGACTATTATGTGTGGGTGCAATACCAACAATTTCATGTTTAACATAAGGAACTATAGCAAGTTCATCTCCATAAGCATCATTCATATTGGCATCATGGCCACAAGCATAGCAAGCATCAAGTTCATCAAAAAGGGGTATTTCAAAAGAATCAACGGGATCATAACAATCATCATAGCATTCATCCTTCGGTAAGCATGAAGGGAAATTAAACAATGTATGAGTTAAAGAGTTACTCTCGTTAGAAGGTGGGCACGGGTGATCAATCCGCTCTTCCTCCTTTTGTTCTTCGCTCTCCTCCTCATCTTTTTCATCCAATGAGCTCACAATGTCATTAGTTTCTTCTTCCATAGACTCCTGCAAAATATTAGTCTCTTCTTGGACAGCGGAGGAGTCCTCAATATATGGTTTAACATAGGCATTAGAAGCATAATTATCATAACAAGATTCAAGTATGGCAAAATTTTCAGATTTGTAAAGAGTAGCATCATACTTTTCAATCAAAGAAGCAATTTCATAAGCACCCTTAAAAGCAAAAATTCTTCAATTTGTTGAACATCATAGTAATTATAAACACCCTTAGCATACGAAGATCTGATTCCATTATCACTAAACTCACATTGGTAGGGAAGGTGTTTCTTAGGGTTTTCGAACAACAAGTAACATCATATATTTCACATAAATTCCAAGCATAGCATTGCAAACGATGAATTTGATCCAAAGAAAAGTTTCCCTTTTTTGAGATAAGCGGTGTCGCACATAACAAGCATGCTCATCTAAAGATTGGCCCTCAACTAAGCTAGTTGGGGTTTCAAAGACGAGCACATAGGGATCGAAGATGATCCAAGTAAAAAGCTTCAGGAGTGTGATAGATTTTGAGTGGTTCTTCAACCATTGGTTCAGTAGGTACACCTGTTTTTTTGTTATTTTGTGTTTCCAGCCCATAAGTAAAGATAGAAAACAACTAAGAACAGCAAATAAAAACTATTTAGTGATAAAGCAAACAAGCACAAACGAGAATATTCACCCCACGCTATAACTCCCGACAGCGGCGCGGAAAAAAGGTCTTGATAACCCACAAGTATAGGGGATCAGTTGTAGCCTTTCTCGATAAATAAGAGTGTCGAGCCCAACGAGGAGCTAAAGGTAGAACAAATATTCGCTCAAGTTCTATCGACCACCGATACAACTCTACGCACGCTGGACGTTCGCTTTACCTAGAACTAGTATGAAACTAGAAGTACTTTGTGGGTGTTTTTGGATAGGCTTGCAAGAAAATAAAGAGCGCGTAAATAAAAAGTAGGGGCTGTTTAGATAAAGAAGCAATAAAGTTACTATAGCGAGTGTGGAATAGTGGTGGTAGGAGTTGCGAAATTGTCCCTAAGCAATTGACTACTTTACTAGACCGATAGCAAGTTTTATGTGGGAGAGGCCACTGCTAACATTTCATCCCTGACTTGGAATTATATGCACTTATGATTGTAACTATTAGCAAAAATCTGCAACTACTAATGTTCATTAAGGTAAAACCCAACCATAGCATTAAGACATATTGGTCCCCCTTCAATCCCGTATGCATCAATTTCTATGCTAGGTTGAAGCTTCTGTCACTCTTGCCCTCCAATACATAGTCCTATCAACATACAACTAACCCTATGGTGTGATCCAGGCGCGCGCTCATTTGATGGGCACCAAAGAACAGCAACATAACCACAAGAAAATTAAACCAATCATAGCAATTCACCAATTACCGATAGGACAGCGAAAATCTACTCAGACATCATAGGATGGCAACACATCATTGGATAATAATATGTAGCATAAAGCACCATGTTCAAGTAGAGGGTACAGAGGGTTGCGGGAGAGTGGACCGCTGTAGATAGATGGGGGAAGGTGATGAAGATGTTGGTGAAGATGACGGAGGTGTTAGTGTAGATCGCTATCACACGTTGATGGCCCCGGCGGTGTTCCGGCGCCACCAGGAGAGAGGGGGAGAGATCCCCCCTCCTTCTTCTTCTTCCTTGACCATATCCCTAGATGAGAGAAGGGTTTCCCCTCTGGTCCATGGTCTCCATGGCGTGGGAGGGGCGAGAGCCCCTCCGAGATTGGTTCTGTCTCTCTGTCTCTCTCTGTTTCTGCGTTTCGGTATTCTGCCCTTTCACCGTTTCTTATATATCCGGAGATTCTAACTCCGATTGGATTGAAACCTTTCCCAAGATTTTTTTTTCCGAAAATTAGCTTTCTTGCGGCCAAAGAAGAGCAGCAACTGCCTTAATGGTTCCCACGAAGGTCAGGGGTGCTCCCCCTGCCTCGTGGACCCCTCGGGCACCGTCTCACGTTGATTCTTCTTCCCAAATATCACAAATATTTCAAAAATATTTTCCGTCCATTTTTATCCTGTTTGGACTCCGTTTGATATGGGTTTTCTGCTAAACAAAAAACATGCAACAAACAGGAACTGGCACTGGGCACTGGATCAATATGTTAGTTCCAAAAATAGTATAAAAAGTTGCCAAAAGTATATGAAAATTGTATAATATTGGCATGAAACAATCAAAAATTATAGATATGACGGAGATGTGTCAGCCCCTGCCCCGACGCCGTCGCCGCGCCGCCGCCTCCTGTCCCGACGCTGTCGCCGCGCCGCCCCTGCCCCAAAGCCATCGCGCGCCACCCCGCCTCGACGCCATCACCGCGCGTGCCCCTCGAGCGTCGTTGTCGCGCCGCCTGCGCCATCACCGCCAGTCTGCCGCCGCCACGACTCCGCCCAGTGAGCCCCAGCGCCCTTGCCCTACCCCCGCCCCAAAGCCATCGCCGCGCGCCACCCCTGCCTCGGCGCCATCACAGCGCGTGCCCACCTCGACGTCGTTGTCGCGCCCGCGCCATCACCGCCCAGTCTGCGCCGCCGCCACGACTCCGCCCAGGTGAGCCCCAGCGCCTTGCCCTACCCCGCCGCGGCCGTGGACGTGGCCGTCGTATGCATATATGTTGATGTATATATAATATTGATGTATGTATATATATGTATGCATATATGATGATTTTTTGTTCAGCATCGTCATATATGATGTTTTTCTGCATATATATATATATATATATATATATATATATATATATATATATGATCATATGATTTTTTTTGTTCATAGATGTGATTTTCTTGTTCATAGATCATATAATGTTTTTATATTGTTCATAGATGATCGATCATATTTGTTCATACGTATGCAAGCGAAGTCATTGTCGTTAGTTGTACTGTTTAGGGTTAGGGTCGTCGAGGAAGGAAAATAGGGAAAGAAGAAAAGAGGAAGAAAAGAGGAAGAAGGAAGAAGGAAGAAGAAGAAAAATAAAAAGAGGAAGAAGAAGAAAAAAAAGAGGAGAAGGAGAAGGAATAGAGGAGAAGAAAAAAAGACTAAAAATCTATTTTTCTTCTTCTCCTCTATTCCTTCTTATTCTCCTTTTTTTTCTTCTCCTTTTTTTCTTCTTCTCCTCGAACCCTCGGGAACTAGGGTAGAGGGTCGAGGGTCACCGAGGGGTCGAGGGTCGTCGGGGGGGTCGAGGGTCGAGGGTTCAAGGGTCGAGGGGTCGAGGGTGGAGGGTTGGAGGGGCCGAGGGTTCGAGGGTCGTCGAGGATTCGAGGGTTGAGGGTTCGAGGGATCGAGGGTCGAGGGGTCGAGGGTCCTGGGGTCGAGGGGTCGAGGGTTCAAGGGTCGAGGGTCATCGAGGGGCCGAGGGTTCGAGGGTCGTCGAGGTTTTGAGAGTCGAGGGTGCGAGGGTCGAGGGTCGTCGAGGGGTCGAGGATCGAGGATCACCGAGGGGTCGAGAGGTTGCCTAGTGTCAAAGTTATTTTGGAAGGGAGTCTCGGATAGGATAATTCATGGCTTCATCATTAGCCGGAAGTAACCAGGGCATGATGGTACGAAGTTTTTCAAATTATTTTGGAAGGGAGTCCCAGATAGGATAATTCATCTTTTGGTACGACTTTTAAAAAAGGCCTTCCAAATAGCGATATTCGGAAGGCTCTTGCTGAACTTTGTACCAAAAAGCGAATTATCCTATCTGGGACTCCGTTCCAAAATAACTTTGGAGAGCTTCGTACCATCATGCACCAGGTACTTTCGCCTAATGATGAAGACATGGTTTTGTTGAATCCTTTGACACTATACAAACGTGACATGAGGGGGTCGAGGGTCGGTAACTAGGGTAGAGGGTCGTGGATCGGCAAGTGATTGAGGGTCGAGGGTCGTCGAGGGTCGATGATCGCTGAGGGGTCGATAGGTTGCCTTGTGTCAAAGTATTGAAGAAATCCATTGCTTCATCATTAGCCGGAAGTAAACGGAGCATGATGGTACGAAGCTCTCCAAAGTTGTTCTGGAACGGAGTCCCGGATAGGATAATTCGTCTTTTTGTACGAATTTAAGCAAAGGCCTTTGCTAAAATTCATACCAAAAGACGAATTATCCTATCCGGGACTCTGTTCCAGAACAACTTTGGAGAACTTCGTACCATCATGCACTTGTTACTTTCGCCTAGTGATGAAGACATGGTTTGAGGGGGTCGAGGGTCGGGAACTAGGGCATAGAGGGTCGTGGATCGCCGAGCGGTCTAGGGTCGAGGGTCGTCCAGGGGTCGAGAGTCCAAATTTATCATGAATGCCCCCATTATGGATGTGCACAAGTTGATCCAATTTTTTTCTGATCTATATATATATATATATATATATATATGTGTGTGTGTGTGTGTGTGTGTGTGTTTCTTCTATATGTCACGTTGTCTGTCAAAGTATTGAAGAAATCCATGGCTTGATCATTAGCTGGAAGTAACAGCGTATGATGCTATGAAGCTCTTCAAAGTTGTTTTGGAACGGAGTTCCTGATAGAATAATTCACCTTTTGGTACGAATTTCAGCAAAGGCCTTCCAAATAGCGATATTCGGAAGGCTGTTGCTGAACTTTGTACCAAAAAGCGAATTATTCTACCGGGAACTCCGTTCCAAAACAACTTTGAAGAGCTTTCATCTCATATCTTTGTCATTTCCGGCTAATGATGATGTCATGGTTTTCTTTAATTCTTTGACACTAGACAACGTGACATATAAAAGGGTAGATGAGATCAGGAAAAATATGGACCATTTCGTGCACATCTAGAATGGCGCCATTTTGTTAAATCCCTTGTCGGTCCGGACGTCGGACAATCATGAGAGAGGCGGTCCGGCACAAACCCTAGAAGCACTGCCGCGGCCACCCAAATTTACCAAGTTAAAAGAGCGCTATCGCCGAGGCCACCCCGAACCCTAAAAGCGTTGCCCAGGCCACCCCAAACCCTAGAGAAGCGTCGAGGCCACTAATATGATTCCTTCCTGTGATTAGCTAGCTCGGTCTATGTTTTCCACTAATATATCCATCTGTCATGTTTTGTATAATAATTGCCATGTTGTAATATTTGCAGAAACTACGGAGCACCGAGACTTGGAAGCAGAACAGGTGTTGGGGGACATAATCGCAGCCGGAGGTGATGTCTCATACTATCTCAACGACGCCGATGGTCTGGAAGGAGAGGGTGAAGCAGGCTACGGTGATCGAACAATGGAGGAGGAAGGACATGATTATGATGTATCCAGTGACCAAATGCCTGTGGAAGAAGCACACCGTGATGACGGCTCCGGTGACCGAACGGAGTCCGGCTAGGTATATATATATTAAGTAAGCCTATGCTTACTATAGCTAATTGATGCATTAATTGTTTTGGTATGTGATACGTCTCCAACGTATCTATAATTTTTGATTGCTCCATGCTATATTATCTACTGTTTTAGACTATATTGGGCTTTATTATCCACTTCTATATTATTTTTGGGACTAACCTATTAACCGGAGGCCCGGCCCGATTTCTTTGTTTTATGCCTATTTGATGTTTGAAGAAAAGGAATATCAAACGGAGTCGAAACGGAACGAAATCAACTGGAGAAGTTATTTTTGGAAGGAAAACTACCGGATGGACCTGGACCCCACGTCAGGAGCCAAGGGAGGTGCTCACGAGGGTGGGGGACGCGCCCACCCTCCTAGGGCGCGCCCCCCTGCCTCGTGGGGGCCCCGAAGCTCCACCGACGTACTTTTTTCACCCATATATACCCACGTATTGTAAAACTTCCAGAATAGAGATTAGATCGGGAGTTCCGCCGCCGCAAGCCTCTGTAGCCACAGAAAATCTCTCGGGACCCTGTTCCGGTACCCTGCCGGAGGGGGGAACCCTCACCGGTGGCCATCTTCATCATCCCGGCGCTCTCCATGACGAGGAGGGAGTAGTTCACCCTCGGGGCTGAGGGTATGTACCAGTAGCTATGTGTTTGATCTCTCTCTCTCTCTCTCTCTCTCTCATGTTCTTGATTTGGCACAATCTTGATGTATCGCGAGCTTTGCTATTATAGTTGGATCTTATGTTTCTTCTCCCCCTCTACTCTCTTGTAATGGATTGAGTTTTCCCTTTGAAGTTATCTTATCGGATTGAGTCTTTAAAGATTTGAGAATACTTGATGTATGTCTTGCCGTGCGTATCTGTGGTGACAATGGGATATCACGTGCCACTTGATGTATGTTTGGGTGATCAACTTGCGGGTTCCGCCCAAGAACCTATGCATAGGGGTTGGCACACGTTTTCGTCGTGATTCTCTGGTAGAAACTTTGGGGCACTCTTTGAGGTTCTATGTGTTGGTTTGAATAGATGAATTGAGATTGTGTGATGCATATCGTATAATCATTCCCACGGATACTTGAGGTGACATTGGAGTATCTAGGTGACATTAGGGTTTTGGTTGATTTGAGTCTTAAGGTGTTATTCTAGTACGAACTCTAGGGCTGTTTGTGACACTTATAGGAATAGCCCAATGGATTGATTGGAAAGAATAACTTTGAGGTGGTTTCGTACCCTACCATAATCTCTTCGTTTGTTCTCTCGCTATTAGTGACTTTGGAGTGACTCTTTGTTGCATGTTGAGGGATAGTTATATGATCCAATTATGTTATTATTGTTGAGAGAACTTGCACTAGTGAAAGTATGAACCTTAGGCCTTGTTTCCTATCATTGCAATACCGTTTACGCTCACTTTTACCGCTCGTTACCTTGCTGTTTTTATATTTTTCAGATTACAAAAACCTATATCTACCATCCATATTGCACTTGTATCACAATCTCTTCGCCGAACTAGTGCACCTATACAATTTACCATTGTATTGGGTGTGTTGGGGACACAAGAGACTCTTCGTTATTTGGTTGCAGGGTTGCTTGAGAGAGACCATATTCATCCTACGCCTCCCACGGATTGATAAACCTTAGGTCATCCACTTGAGGGAAATTTGCTTTTGTCCTACAAACCTCTGCACTTGGAGGCCCAACAACGTCTACAAGAAGAAGGTTGCGTAGTAGACATCAAGCTCTTTTCTGGCGCCGTTGCCGGGGAGGTTAGTGCTTGAAGGTATATCTTTAGATCTTGCAATCGTATCTTTTTGTTTCTTGTTTTAGCACTAGTTTAGTTTATAAAAGAAAACTACAAAAAAATGGAATTGAGTTTGCCTCATACGCTCCATCTTTTTAATATCTTTCGTGTATGATGGAAAGGAAAATTGTGCCAAAGTGTTAGAAGAAGAATGCATTAAATTGTTTGGCACTAAATCTTTGAATGATGAGCATGATTGCAATGTTGTTATTATGAATTCCTTGAATATCCATGATGCTAATGATATGCAAAGCCACAAACTTGGGGAAGCTATGTTTTATGAAGATGATATTTTTGTCCCCCAAGCTTTGATGAGCAAATTTACTATGATAAAAGCATGCCTCCTATCTATGATGATTATTGTGATGGCACGTATGCTATAAAGAATAATTATAACCATGAACCTTGTCATCTTGATCTTAATTTTCAATCATATGATAGTTATTTTGTTGAGTTTGCTCCCAGTATTATTCATGAGAAGAATTTTACTTATGTGGAGAGTAATAAAATTTCTATGCACGTAGATCATGCAAAGAATGCTTTAGGTGCTGGTTATATTGTTGAATTCATTCATGATGCTACTGAAAATTATTATGAGGCAGGAATATATGCTTGTAGGAATTGCAATAATATCAAGTTTCCTCTCTATGTGCTTAAAGTTTTGAAGTTATGCTTGTTTTGCCTTCCTATGCAACTTGATTGTTGTTCCCATAAGTTGTTTGCTCACAAAATCCCTATGCATAGGAAGTGGGTTAGACTTAAATGTCCTAGTCATATTCTTCATGATGCTCTCTTTATGTTTCAATTCTTATCTTTTATGTGAGCATCATTGAAATCATCATGCCTAGCTAGGCGTTAAACATTAGCGCTTGTTGGGAGGCAACCCAATTTTATTTTAGTTTCTTGCTTTTTGGTTCTGTTTAGGAATAAATAATCCATCTAGCTTCTGTTTATATGTGGTTTTATGTTTTAATTAGTGTTTGTGCCAAGTAGAACCTTTGAGAAGACTTGGGTGAAGTCTTTATGATCATGCTGTAAAAAACAGAAACTTTAGCGCTCACGAGATTAGCTAGAACATTTTACTGGAAAGTGATATTTAGTTGATTCTTTTTTAAGATTATTACTAGACAAATCCCTCAGGTCCAACAATTTATTTTAGAATTTTTGGAGTTCCATAAGTTTGCGTTAGTTACAGATTACTACAGACTGTTCTGTTTTTGACAGATTCTGTTTTTCGTGTGTTGTTTGCTTATTTTGATGACTCTATGGCTAGTAAAATAGTTTATAAACCATAGAGAAGTTGTATTACAGTAGGTTTAACACAAATATAAATAAATAATGAGTTCATTACAGTACCTTTAAGTGGTGTTTTGTTTTCTTTCGCTAACGGAGCTTACGAGATTTTCTGTTAAGTTTTGTGTTGTGAAGTTTTCAAGTTTTGGGTAAAGATTCGATGGACTATGGAATAAGGAGTGGCAAGAGCCTAAGCTTTGGGATGCCCAAGGCACCACAAGGTAATACTCAAGGATAACCAAGAGCCTAACCTTGGGGATGCCCCGGAAGGCATCCCCTCTTTCGTCCACTTCCATCGGTAACTTTACTTGGAGCTATATTTTTATTCACCACATGATATGTGTTTTGCTTGGAGCGTCGAGTCATTTTATTTTGTTTTGCTTGCTGTTTGAATAAAGTATCAAGATCTGAAATTCTTAAATGGGAGAGTCTTCACATAGTTGTATAATTATCCGACTACTCATTGATCTTCACTTATATCTTTTGGAGTAGTTTGTCATCTGCTCTAGTGCTTCACTTATATCTTTTAGAGCATGATGGTAGTTTTATTTTGAAGAAATAGACGAACTCTCATGCTTCACTTATATTATTTTGAGAGTCTTTGGAATAGCATGGTAATTTGCTTAAATAATCATAATATGCTAAGCATACAAGATTTATAAGATTTCTTATGAGTGTGTTGAATACTAAGAGAAGTTTGATGCTTGATGATTGTTTTGAGATATGGAGGTGATAATATCAAAGTCGTGCTAGTTGAGTAGTTGTGAATTTGAGAAATGCTTGTGTTGAAGTTTGCAAGTCCCGTAGCATGCACGTATGGTAAATGTTATGTAACAAATTTGAAACATGAGGTGTTCTTTGATTGTCTTCCTTATGAGTGGCGGTCGGGGACGAGCGATGGTCTTTTCCTACCAATCTATCCCCCTAGGAGCATGAGCGTAGTGCTTTGGTTTTTGATGGCTTTTAGATCTTTGCAATAAGTATATGAGTTCTTTATGACTAATGTTGAGTCCATGGATTATACGCACTCTCACCCCTCCATCATTGCTAGCCTCTTGATGCAGGTGCATTACCCTTTCTCACATTGAGAGTTGGTGCAAACTTAGCGGTGCATCCAAACCCCGTGATATGATACTCTCTTTCACACATAAACCTCCTTATATCTTCCTCAAAACAGCCACGATACCTACCTATTATGGCATTTCCATAGCCATTCCGAGATATATTGCCATGCAACTTTCTACAATACCGCTCTTCATGACACATTCATCATTGTCATATTGCTTTAGCATGATCATGTAGTTGACATAGTATTTGTGGCAAAGCCACCGTTCATAATTCTTTCATACATGTCACTCTTGGTTCATTGCATATCCCGGTACACCGCCGGAGGCATTCATATAGAGTCATACTTTGTCCTAGTATCGAGTTGTAATCATTGAGTTGTAAATAAATAGAAGTGTGATGATCATCATTCAATAGAGCATTGTCCCAAAAAAAGAAAGGCCAAAGAAAAAAAAAGAAGGCCCAAAAAATAAAATAAAAGGGACAATGCTACTATCCTTTTTTTCCACACTTGTGCTTCAAAGTAGCACCATAATCTTCATGATAGAGAGTCTCGTGTTTTGTCATTTTCGTATACTAGTGGGAATCTTTCATTATAGAACTTGGCTTGTATATTCCAACGATGGGCCTCCTCAAGTGCCCTAGGTCTTCGTGAGCAAGCAAGTTGGATGCACACCCACTTAGTTTCTTTTGTTGAGCTTTCATACATTTATAGCTCTAGTGCATCCGTTGCATGGCAATCCCTACTCCTCGCATTAAAATCAATCGATGGGCATCTCCATAGCTCATTGATTAGCCTCGTTGATGTGAGACTTTCTCCTTTTTGTCTTCTCCACATAACCCCTCATCATATTCTATTTCACCCGTAGTGCTATATCCATGGCTCACGCTCATGTATTGCGTGAAGGTTTATGAGTTTGAGATTACTAAAAGTATGAAACAATTGCTTGGCTTGTCATCGGGGTTGTGCATGATGAGAGCATTCTTGTGTGACAAAAATAGAGCATGACTAAACTATATGATTTTGTAGGGATGAACTTTCTTTGGCCATGTTATTTTGAGAAGACATAATTGCTTAGTTAGTATGCTTGAAGTATTATTGCTTTTATGTCAATATGAACTTTTGTCTTGAATCTTTCGGATCTGAATATTCATATCACAATTAAGAAGAATTACATTGAAATTATGCCAACTAGCATTCCACATCAAAAATTATCCTTTTTATCATTTACCTACTCGAGGACGAGCAGGAATAAAGCTTGGGGATGCTTGATACGTCTCCAACGTATCTATAATTTTTGATTGCTCCATGCTATATTATCTACTGTTTTGGACTATATTGGGCTTTATTATCCACTTTTATATTATTTTTAGGACTAACCTATTAACCGGAGGCCCAGCCCAGTTTTGCTGTTTTATGCCTATTTCAGTGTTTCGAAGAAAAGGAATATCAAACGGAGTCGAAATGGAACGAAATCAACTGGAGAAGTTATTTTTGGAAGGAAACCTACCGGATGGACTTCGACCCCACGTCAGGAGCCAAGGGAGGTGCTCACGAGAGTGGGGGGCGCGCCCCCTGCCTCGTGGGGCCCCCGAAGCTCCACCGACGTACTTTTTTCACCCATATATACCCACGTATCCTAAAACTTCCAGAACAGAGATTAGATCGGGAGTTCCGCCGCAAGCCTCTGTAGCCACCAAAAACCTCTCGGGACCCTGTTCCGGCACCCTGCCGGAGGGGGGAACCCTCACCGGTGGCCATCTTCATCATCCCGGCGCTCTCCATGACGAGGAGGGAGTAGTTCACCCTCGGGGCTGAGGGTATGTACCAGTAGCTATGTGTTTGATCTCTCTCTCGTGTTTTTGATTTGGCACGATCTTGATGTATCGCGAGCTTTGCTACTATAGTTGGATCTTATGTTTCTTCTCCCCTCTACTCTCTTGTAATGGATTGAGTTTTCCTTTGAAGTTATCTTATCGGATTGAGTCTTTAAAGATTTGAGAACACTTGATGTATGTCTTGCCGTGCGTATCTGTGGTGACAATGGGATATCACGTGCCACTTGATGTATGTTTTGGTGATCAACTTGCGGGTTCCGCCCATGAACATATGCATAGGGGTTGGCACACGTTTTCGTCGTGATTATCCGGTAGAAACTTTGGGGCACTCTTTGAGGTTCTATGTGTTCGTTTGAATAGATGAATTGAGATTGTGTGATGCATATCGTATAATCATGCCCACGGATACTTGAGGTGACATTGGAGTATCTAGGTGACATTAGGGTTTTGGTTGATTTGTGTCTTAAGGTGTTATTCTAGTACGAACTCTAGGGATGTTTGTGACACTTATAGGAATAGCCCAATGGATTGATTGGAAAGAATAACTTTGAGGTGGTTTCGTACCCTACCATAATCTCTTCGTTTGTTCTCCGTTATTAGTGACTTTGGAGTGACTCTTTGTTGCATGTTGAGGGATAGTTATATGATCCAATTATGTTATTATTGTTGAGAGAACTTGTACTAGTGAAAGTATGAACCTTAGGCCTTGTTTCCTATCATTGCAATACCGTTTACGCTCACATTTACCGCCCGTTACCTTGCTGTTTTATATTTTCAGATTACAAAAACCTATATCTACCATCCATATTGCACTTGTATCACAATCGCTTCGCCGAACTAGTGCACCTATACAATTTACCATTGTATTGGGTGTGTTGGGGACACAAGAGACTCTTTGTTATTTGGTTGCAGGGTTGCTTGAGAGAGACCATCTTCATCCTACGCCTCCCACGGATTGATAAACCTTAGGTCATCCACTTGAGGGAAATTTGCTACTGTCCTACAAACCTCTGCACTTGGAGGCCCAACAACGTCTACAAGAAGAAGGTTGCGTAGTAGACATCAGTATGTACACATATTAACTCTCTTCTTTCTTCTTTTCTAGCCCTCCGGATCGAGCCAAACCTCGGTAACGAGACGAGGCCCAAAGAAAAAGTTGCGCCAGGATGAAAGGTTCACGATCACAGAAATCGCGCGCGATGGCCAACCGATTGCACCCATCCGGACCAAGGAAGCATTTTCTGCTCAGTGCGGGGTTTTTGTTAGGGACATGATCCCGATCAGCATCCACCAATGGTATAAGCCTAAGAACGAAGACCCTGAGGTGTCTTATGTCAACGATAGGCAGAAAGCTGATCTTTGGATTGCGCTGAAGGCAAATTTCACCCTACCGCCAGAAGAGGATCCGGAGAAGCCAGTTATAGAGCCATTGGTCAAGGCTCATGCTCTTAAGAAGATGGCAGATCTATTCAGGAGGTGGAAGAATGAGCTGAAAACAACGTTTGTCGACAAAGAAAAGACTCCAGAATTCACCGGCCGGTTTGAGAAGATCAAAGATCACTGGGACGCATTTGTGGCCCACAAGACATCGGACAAGAGTAAGAAGATGTCAGCGACAAACAAGGAAAATGCTGCGAAGAAGGAGCATCACCATCGCACGGGGTCAGGTGGCTACCTCAAAGCCCGGCCGTTGTGAGAGAAGGCTGAGAATGACCTGCTTGATAAAGGGGTCGAACCAGAAACATTGAACTGGCCAGACCGTTCAAGGACTTGGTTCTTCGGGGTTGGGGGAACCTTGGACCCTGAAATAGGGAAGTGCGTTTGGACGAACGAGCAACTGCGAATACCCGTCACTTAGCTTCAGGAGTATATCGCCGCAGCGCAGCAAGGGACGTTCGTTCCCGATAGAGAGAACGACGAGCTCACAATGGCCCTCGAAAATCCTGAGCACCCTGGACGGACACGAGGCACGCCAGGCTCCGTTTCGTGGAAGGCTGGGTTTCCCGACGTGGGCGGTAACAAAGGCCGGGAGAGGAAACGAAAGTGGAGCAGACCCAACTACAGGTGCTGCACGAAAGGTTACAAGCGCTAGAGGAACGAGAAGTGGTTCACAACAAGCGACCTGCCGAAGCTACCCCCATATCTACCCTGCCATCTCAGCGGAGAAGCAGCGTGGCTTCCACCGAGTTGCTTCATGAGCCTGTCTTCATGGCTCCTGCTAGCTACCCCGTGGATGCTATCACGGAGTCTCAAGATTGCCACCTTATGACGCAATGGCAGAACTTCAGAGTCAAGGCAGTTGTCGGTTCTGTTGCACCTCCGAAACCCGACGCAACTTTTCATTGCCATCCAATTCCAGAAGGATATGATGTTGTGATGGTGGATGAAATAACAGAGGGATTTGAGGAGCTCGAGCTTGACCACCCTACCGGTGAAGGGGAGACTCGGCTGAGCTCTGCTCTGAAGACTCCATGTCTATGGTGGAAGGAGCTGATCAACCTTCCAAACTGGACGCCTCCGCCTCCTCCTCCTCCTCCTCCTCCTCCTCCTCCTCCTCCTCCTCCGGCGAGTGATCAGGGAACTCCGCCTCCTTCTCCGGAGCGTGGCGGCACTCCGCCTCCTTCTCCGCCTGCACCGGCGCGTCCGAGCTGCCAGCCTCCTCCTTCTCCGCCTCGTCAGCAAGGGCGGAAGAGAGTCACGGCTGCTCTGGCGCGTCGTACTCCTTCTCCGCCTCGTAAGGAAGGAAAGAAGGAAAGAAGACAGCCGCAGCCGCTCCGTCTGCTCCGGCGTCTAGTAGTATAGCCAGAGGCGGGAGGCAATACAAATTCGGTCCATCTCTCAAGCCTCTAGATAAGTTACCATACGAGATGACTGAGAAGGAAAATGCGGAGATCTGTCAAGCCCAAGTGAGGATCTTCTTTGAAACGCTAAGAGCTAAGAAACATGCACCTCCAGAGGAGAAGATAGATCCGGTGAAAGGAAAGCGCACTACCGATGCCCTGAAGAAACCACCATCGTCTCCGCCGGAAACCAACTATGAACGCATTATTGAAAGGATATATATCGAAGCGGAGCGGCCGGGAAGTACTTGCAGTGATCGAAGGTTAGCAGAACGCAGAAGGGGGAAAAAATCCCCAGCTCGGCGAACAAGCGAACCAATCGTGCCCCCCGCTGAAGGTGTCTAGCGATATCGTCGCTAATCATCCAGGGATCTTGCCCGGTACCAATCCTGCAGATTACATGCACGACGACGATGCACATTTTGATATAATGGATGTGGACGAATTCAGATACCAGCACGGGAAGCCTCTCGTCAAAGATAGAAGTACTCTAACAACGATGATGCGAAGATTCCAAGATTGGTACATGAAAACCTGCAGAGAGTCTGGAAGGATACTTTGACACTGAGAGTTAAAGAGGAGCACGACCTCGTTGGAATTGATCATTGCTGTTCGCTCCATTTGAGGAGTTCTTCCGGTTTTTCAATCAAAAGCCCTCGATAAATTAACGGTCACTTGCTACCATGCATAAGTACTACTTACATCATTAAGTCTCTATATATAGCTCAGCTCTTTCATTGCATGTATATATAATTATCCTTGCTATATTGTGCAGATTGAAGATCGTCGAATGCAGAAAAGCAGAAATCTATGATATTGGGTTCATTAGCACAAATCTCATAGACGAATTTAAGGTTACATTTCATGCCAAAGAAACCGAGGCCAACTTGCTACGATCGTTGGTAATAAATCAAAATTAAGATAAAATACTCTTTCCTTACAACTTCAAGTGAGTGTTACTGTCTTGTGCATATTCGGTTTCCCTTATTACTTGAGGTTATAGTAATGTAATTGATGAGTTATGCATGCGTGTGCAGGCTCCACTATATTCTCCTAGAGATTAAGCTTGAGCAGGGACTAGTAACCGTCTTAGACTCGAGACGAAAAGATCCTGAGGACTATGTGGACATGACTAAAATGCTCGAGAAGTAAGTTCAATCGATCATTATCGCACCATATCGGCAACTTTGTTCATTTCCTGATATCAAGTAATTGTTTTCTTTGTTTCGCAGGGTTTGAAAAGTATTCACCGCACAAGCTCCAAGACTGCCGAGGGAGCTGCGATGGACATACCCGAAAGTAAGTACTACTAGCTAGCTAGTTCCGTGCATCTCGAGTTGATTCTAGCTACTTTCATCAATGCCATTTATAATGCTTCATTATCAGTTTGATTGACCTCTATTTCTCGTAAAGTGCTTGTGGCAGGAACCTGGGAATAATTACTGTGGATACTATGTTTGTGAGTTCATCTACAACGCGACGGCCAAGAATAAGCGGGGCTACTCTAAAAAACAATATGAAGTGCGTAAGCAATAATATTCATAATTTCATTTTATTACCATCATTTGTGTTGAGTTTCATTCATAAAGATGTATTGACCCCCTTCTTCAAATTAGATGTGGCAGGTGCGGGATGAACTCCTTCCACAAGATCGCATGAAAGCAATTCAAGAGGAATTGGCGGGATTCTTTCTTGACCATGTCATCAATAAAGCCGGAGAATACAATGTGGAACTTGAGTTCAGATGCTAGGGGATTGTAAGATATATATATATATATATATATATATATATATATATATATATATATATGCG